>CAIGQV010016735.1:12808954-12815510 GCA_903798115.1 Danio jaintianensis | reverse complement strand
AATAATAATAATAATAATAATAATAATAATAATAATAATAATAATAAAAGCAAACAACAATATATAGGGCTATATATAAGTCCCTACAATTGTATAAAATAATAATAATTCTTGGAGCAGGAGCATTTTTGTGTGAGCAGATAGTTTTGGAAAACTGTATTTAACCCAGGTTCCCCAGCGGGAGGGGAACTACAATGCTATGTGGAAACTTCCACTATGGGGATTTCGTCAGAAAGCCAATCACTCTGAAGAGTAATTAAACGGGCCAATGAAATGCCAATGAGTTGGCGGTGTCAGCGTGCACAGCTGGCAGCAATCATAATCAGCTTGTGAATAAGAATGCTCGCTGTGCCACACAACCACACCTTTTCGCTTTCAGAAGCCTCACGCAACTGAGAGTATTGCTTAAAGATCTCCACGAGAGAGAGAGAGAGAGAGAGAGAGAGAGAGAGAGAAAGAGTGGCTTCAGAACGAGCTGTTTCTCCCGGTCCCAGAGCGAGCTACAACGCAGGCAACGGCGGTCGAGCTGGGTTCATTCTCCCGTCCCTGGGCGTTTCTCTGGTCCGGTTCTACAAGAGCGGTTTGTATAGTAAAGAAAGAGCAAATTTCCCTAAAAGAGCAACACGGTCGAGCAGCGCGTCTTTTTAAAGATGTCGTTCCGACCGTGCGTTTCTGGATGCGGTGGTTTCCTGTCCCCGGATGATGGGCACGAGCACTGCGTTGCATGTCTGGGGGTCCAGCATGTTAATTCAGTGCTCGCGGGCAGTTCATGCCATCACTGCGATGGCATGTCTGTGGCGCAGCTAAGATCGCGGCTCGCTCTTGCAAAAGAGCGAACCACCCCTGCTGTCCCCCGCAAGTCGGTTGGCACTCGGGCAGATCTGAGGGTTACAGTGGGAGTCAATCCGCCGCCCTCGGGCTCGCGGACCTCCCGCTCCTCAGCGCGCTCCATCCAAGCTTCGAGTGAGAGAAGCGCTCCATCCTCTCGGATGGTCGCCCTCTCACTCGATGACACCGAGGATCAGATGTCCATCGCGGCATCGGAGGGTGGGCTGTCATATTCTGACGAGGATCCGGACCCGCTCCCTCCCTCCGGGGTAGTGAGCGAGGCGCCGGATCTAGAAGCAGATATGTTGGCCGTGCTTTCCCGGGCTGCTTCGGCGGTGGGTCTGGAGATGGTTTATCCCCCAGCCCCGCGGCCGGACCGACTAGATGGGTGCTACGTGGAGGCTAAGAGGAGGGCCAAGCCTTCTAAGCCTCCCGTCCCCTTCTTCCCGGAAGTGCACAGTGAGCTCACGCAGTCTTGGAGGGCACCTTTCTCTGCCCGATCTGCGTGCGCTTCCTCTCTCACCACCCTTGACGGTGGAGCAGCCAGGGGGTACGAGGCGATTCCCCAGGTGGAGCGCGCCATTGCGGTCAATCTTTGCCCGCGTGGTGCCTCTTCCTGGCGTGGTCAGTTATCTGCGTCCCTCGGGAGCAGAGCTTACACTGCTGCGGGCCAGGCTGCTTCCGCCTTGCATGCTATGGCAACGTATCAGCGCTACCAAGCGCAGGCGTTGGCCCAGCTGCACGAGGGTGGTTCCGACCCAGGCTTGATGCACGAGCTCCGCACCGCAACCGACTATGCTCTGCGTACCACCAAGTCGGCTGCGCGTGCCCTGGGAAGGACGATGGCCACACTAGTGGTCCAGGAGCGCCACCTCTGGCTAAACCTGGCAGATATGCGTGACGTTGACAAGGTTCGCTTTCTTAACGCACCCATATCCCAGGCTGGCCTGTTCGGCGACACCGTTGGTGAGTTCACCCAGGAATTCACAGCGGTGAAAGAGCAGTCGAGTGCGATGGGTGAGGTCATCTATCGGCGGGCTCGTAAAACCGCTCCTCCCGCCGAACCATCCACCTCGGCTGCTCCTCGCCGAGGGCGCCCGCCTGCGGCATCAAGACCTGCTCCACTGCCTCTGCCCGCTCCACCGGCTAAACGGCAGCGTCGAGCACCTCGCAGGCGTTCAGCGCCCCCGCCCCAGGGCGCCGTTAAGTCCGGTAAACGGACTGCGAAGCGACCCTGAGACGGGCCATCCGGAGAAGAGGGGACTTGCTCTTTCCTCGGTGGAGGGCCGAGCGAACCAACATCAAACGGTGTTTTTCAACACCAGGCTGCTAGCCTCACGGCCGGCGGCCGCAAAATTTTAAATAAAAGAGCATTTTCCCCCTTCTCTGGATGTGACAGCCCGAACAATGCCAGTCTGGGACGCTATGCCTTCCAGCTCGCAGGATCGGTGCATCTCGCCACGGGCTCTGAGTGTGTTAGAGGACGGGCTCCCTTCTCTTGCACTCCAGCCCCCCCTTCCGGACTCTGGGACGAAGGTGAGTGTGAATCTCTTGCCTCCTGCTCTTCCTCGGGACCCTATGGCTCCCGGGGTGAGCTCTCCCATTCCGCGCTGCCCCACCGCTGGTATGTCAACGATCGTGCCGATGATGTCACTAGCGCGAGCTCTGTCAGCCTGGTTAGCGCTGCCCAGCCCGTCGCGGTGGCTCATTCGTACGATCAGACTCGGCTATGCGATTCAGTTCGCCAAACGGCCTCCCAAGTTCACGGGCGTGTATTTCACCAGGGTCAGCCCCGGGTTCGCCCCTGTCTTGCGCGAGGAGATTGCTGTCCTCCTGGCGAAGGATGCAATCGAGCCGGTCCCTCCAGCCGAGATGAGGAGCGGGTTTTACAGCCCCTACTTCATCGTACCCAAAAAGAGCGGTGGGTCACGGCCAATCCTAGATCTGCGCGTTTTGAACCGCTGCCTTCACAGGCTGCCGTTCAGAATGCTCACGCAGAGGCGCATCCTTTGGTGCGTCCGTCCTCAGGATTGGTTTGCAGCAATAGACCTGAAGGACGCGTATTTTCATGTCTCTATTCTTCCACGCCACCGGCAGTTTCTGCGGTTTGCGTTCGAAGGTCAGGCATGGCAATACAAAGTCCTCCCCTTCGGGCTCTCTCTGTCTCCGCGGGTTTTCACCAAACTCACGGAGGGTGCCCTGGCGCCTCTTCGGCTCGCGGGCATCCGCGTGCTCAATTATCTCGACGACTGGCTGATTTTAGCTCACTCGCGGGATCAATTGATTACGCACAGGGACAGGGTGCTCCGGCACCTCGACCTATTGGGGTTTCGGGTCAACCGAGAAAAGAGCAAGCTCGCCCCTGTGCAGAGCATCTCTTTTCTCGGGTTGGAGCTGGATTCGATCACCATGACTGAGCTGATGCTGACCTGTCTGAAAGAGTTCGACAGGAAAACTGTGGTCCCACTGAAATTCTTTCAGAGGCTCCTGGGGCATATGGCATCTGCAGCCGCTGTCACGCCGCTCGGATTGCTCCATATGAGACCACTTCAGCATTGGCTTCACGATCGGGTCCCCAGACGCGCATGGCGAGCGGGCACGCACCGGGTGACAATCACTCCGCTGTGTCGCCGCACCTTCAGCCCTTGGACGGACCCTCTGTTTCTACAGGCTGGGGTGCCTCTAGAACAAGTGTCCAGGCATGTTGTCGTGTCGACAGATGCTTCCAGTACAGGCTGGGGAGCCATGTGTTGCGGGCATGCAGCTGCGGGTCCATGGAAAGGAGCCCGGTTGCATTGGCATATCAATTGCCTGGAGCTGTTGGCAGTGTATCTCGCTCTGCCCCGTTTTTTACCGGTGCTAGAGGGGAAACACGTGCTGGTCAGGACGGACAGCACGGCGGCGGTAGCGTATATCAACCGCATGGGGGGTATTCGCTCTCGCCGCATGTCTCAGCTCGCTCGCCGTCTGCTCCTCTGGAGTCATACGCGACTGAAATCGTTGCGTGCCATTCACATCCCCGGCGAGCTCAACCGTGCAGCCGATGCGCTCTCACGGCAGCTTCCACGCCAGGGAGAATGGCGACTCCACCCCGAGTCTGTCCAGCTGATATGGGCGCACTTCGGAGAAGCCCAGGTCGACCTGTTTGCTTCCTCCGAGAGCACTCATTGCCAGTGGTTTTATTCCCTAACCGAGGCCTCCCTCGGTACGGACGCACTGGCTCACAGCTGGCCTCGGAGCATGCGCAAATATGCGTTCCCCCCAGTGAGCCTACTCGCACAATTATTGTGCAAGGTCAGGGAGGACGAGGAGCAGGTCTTGCTAGTTGCGCCCCTCTGGCCCAACCGGACCTGGATTTCAGAACTCTCTCTCCTCGCAACGGCCACTCCCTGGCGGATCCCTTTGAGGAAGGACCTTCTTTCTCAGGGACAGGGCACCATTTGGCACCCGCGTCCAGATCTCTGGAACCTCCACGTGTGGTCCATAGACGGAGCGCGGCAGACTTAGGTGACCTACCGGCTGCGGTGGTTAACACCATCACTCAGGCTAGAGCACCCTCTACGAGGCATGCCTACGCCCTGAAGTGGAGTTTATTCACTGAGTGGTGTGCTTCTCTCCGAGAAGACCCCCGGACTTGCCAGATAAGTGTTGTGCTTTCTTTTCTTCAGGATAGATTGGAGCGGAGGCTGTCACCCTCCACACTGAAGGTTTACGTTGCCGCCATTTCCGCTCATCATGACGCGGTGGATGGCGGCACGGTGGGAAGGCATAACCTCATCATCCAGTTCCTCAGAGGTGCGAGGCGTATAAATCCTTCCCGCCCCCCTCTCATGCCCTCTTGGGATCTCTCTGTAGTGCTCACTAGCCTACGCGGAGATCCGTTCGAACCACTCGACTCAGTATCCTTGAGATTTCTGTCCTTAAAGACAGCTCTGCTGGTTGCGTTGGCATCGATCAAGAGGGTCGGGGATCTGGAGGCGTTTTCGGTCAGTGACTCGTGCCTGGAATTCGGGCCAGACTACTCTCACGTGATCCTGAGACCCCGGCCTGGTTACATGCCCAAGGTTCCTACCACTCCCTTTAGAGACCAGGTAGTGAGCCTGCAGGCGCTGCCCACGGAGGAGGCAGACCTAGCCCTTTCCTTGCTGTGTCCCGTTCGCGCTTTGCGACTTTATGTGGACCGCACTCAGAGCTTTAGATCCTCTGAGCAGCTCTTTGTCTGTTACGGTGGTCGGCAGAAGGGAAGTGCCGTATCCAAACAGAGGTTGGCCCACTGGATAGTGGATGCCATCTCCCTCGCTTATCAGTGCCAGGGCGAGCCATGTCCTGCGGGGGTGAGAGCGCACTCCACTAGGAGCGTCGCTTCCTCTTGGGCGTTAGCACGCGGTGCCTCTTTAACAGACATCTATAGAGCTGCGGGCTGGGCGACACCTAATACATTTGCGAGATTTTATAATCTTCGAGTGGTACCGGTTTCCTCACGTGTGCTAGTTAACTCCGGTGAATGAGGAAACTTGGTTGGTGTTGTAACACGCTTGCTGCGCCTTTCTCTCTAAACACAGAGATACGTGCGCTTTTTTCACTCTGTTCAGTTGAGTTCCCCATTGGCGAACCCTACAGAGTTCCTCCGAGGCCCCCAGCATCTGACTCAGCGGAGGAGTCAGGTGCCTGGCCCATTGCGTAGTTGGCATGCCCACTTGGTCAGCCCGCGTTCTGGGTATAGGTGCCTGCTATGCGCGATCCCCTCTGGCGATCCCATATGCTTCACTCAGCCACGGTGTAGTTCCCCCCTCTCAGACGGGCCCGTGTCTTCCCTCCCCGCTAACCATCCTTCATATGTGTTCTCCCCCTTTCAGGGTTAGTCCATATGTCTTCCTGCCACCAGGTCTCCCCATTGGGCAGCAGGTGGCCTCCGCAGCGTCCTCCCTATCGGGACTGCACGCTTCCCAACGTACTGTCGTAATTTAAAATTCCTAGAATCTTAACTAGGTGTATTTTTTACGACTCCCCAAAAAATATAAATAAGCCTTAAGTGCTTCACAGGTAAGTAAGGTAAGTTAGGGCCAGGGGACACGTTGGTGGGCTGCGTCTCTGGTGATGATGGTGCGCTCACGCCGGAGCCTGGCAAACCTCTCACCAGCGACGTGGTAAGGTTCAATCACTGTGGCGTTTTCCATAGATTTCCCCATAGTGGAAGTTTCCACATAGCATTGTAGTTCCCCTCCCGCTGGGGAACGTAACGGTTACTAAAGTAACCCTCGTTCCCCGAGGGGGGGAACGGAAATGCTATGTTCCTTCGCCACAGGGATTGCGCCTTAGCTGACAGCTGTAGTTCGGCTTCTTCAGCTAGAAAAGGTGTGGTTGTGTGGCACAGCGAGCATTCTTATTCACAAGCTGATTATGATTGCTGCCAGCTGTGCACGCTGACACCGCCAACTCATTGGCATTTCATTGGCCCGTTTAATTACTCTTCAGAGTGATTGGCTTTCTGACGAAATCCCCATAGTGGAAGTTTCCACATAGCATTTCCGTTCCCCCCCTCGGGGAACGAGGGTTACTTTAGTAACCGTTACGTTATGTGATAATAGATTTTTTCACTTGTTGGTTTGCTTCAAATATCCCTTTAATATGTCTATTAGGTAACAAATCCCAAATACCTAATGCTTCAAAATATATATTTTTCTGTTATTATGGTTAGAATTGCCAGTAGGATTGTTTTAAGACATAC
>CAIGQV010016735.1:12793954-12803954 GCA_903798115.1 Danio jaintianensis | reverse complement strand
CTGCTTTATTACACGAAGGATCTGGATAGATCTGCCAGATCTACGGTTGGCTAGGTCATTGAAGGGAGTTGCTTTATCAGGTATTGCAGCGCCATCACTTCAATTAGTAACCGAAAAATGAAAAAAAGAACAAGAAAATCTTGTTTTCAATGGACTGGAGCGATCACATCTGATTCTGATAAGCTGTTAATTGCCAGCCCTTGATAAATGAGTCTCTTAAGGCTGTTTAAAAAAAAGAGGATGAGCTTTTTGCAGTGTTGATGCACTGGGGTTGCATCAAATTATGGGCTTGTGACATATTATCATTAGTTTGGAGAAGCTGAAGTGCTTGAAGAAACGTGTACAGTATGGTGCATTGCTTCATTTTATAAAGCCTGAGAAGAATGTATAATGGCCTTTCAGGACATTCTGGACACTTTTTATTCATTCATTCATTTTCTTTTCGGCTTAGTCGCTTTATTAATCTGGGGTCGCCACAGCGGAATGAACCGCCAACTTATCCAGCACATGTTTTACGCAGCGGATGCCCTTCCAGCTGCAACCCATCACTGGGAAACATCCATACACACTCATTCACACTCATACACTACGGACAATTTAGCTTACCCAATTCACAATTCAGCGACCTTCTTGCTGTGAGGCGATCGTGCTACCCACTGCGCCACCGTGACGCCCCCACTTTTTATTTTATTTTATTTATTTATTTATTTAAGTAATTGGCAAGCTAGGGCAAGTTGTCACACATTAAAACTAATGGTTTGATATTTTTGTTTAATGCAATCTAACGTTTTTGATGGACCATAAATTTACACATTTACAAGAAATTAAGGCTGCAACTAAGTTTTTACAGTGATATACATTTATATAATTAAAATGAATAATAATAATAATAATAATAATAATAATAATAATAATAATTATTATTATTATTATTATTATTATTATTATTATTATTATTATTATATAAGGAAAAACATGGCACCTTGGCAACAAAACAAAACAAAACAAAACAAAACAAAACATTAAAAAATAAAAAATTAAATAAATAAATAAATAAATAAATAAATAAATAAATAAAACAAAACAAAAAAACATTTTTCACAAAAACAGCTAAAATTCCTAAATCCAGACAAAATGTCAACATTTTGGCATGAATGCATTTGTTTATAAATAAATAAAACATGCATACAAAATTGCAAGAAATATAAGAAAAATAATTTATTAGAAACTGCCTTTAATCAAATGTACAGTACGCATCCTTACTAAATAAAAGTACAGATTTCTTGCAAAAAAGGTGTAATATAACATCTGTAGAATAAACTGCGAGATCTAGCCTCAGTCATGCTTTTATTATGCACAGCATATGCATATTTGAGTACATACTGTATAAATCGACAGTGTGCTTCTTTGTGTGTGAGTTTTTAAGAAGCTGTATCTGAGATATCGCAGGTTTTCTCTCGTCACTGACTGTCTGACCTCCACCAGAAATTAATTACACATTTAGCAGTGGCTCAAAGTGGCACTCTCTTTCTCAAACAGAAAGAGGAGAAACGGCTGAATGAGAGTGTGTATATGTGAGATTGAAGTAAACATTTCGCTAAAGGAATAGGTGGCCATGGGCAGATGCTTCTCTCTTCTTGTCTGTGGGAGCTGCATTAGCCACTACTTTAATATCAGAAATATAGAAGCTATAACTCTCTTCCCACTGGCAGTGAATAAACCGCACAGTTCGGTTATATTTGATGGAAAAATATTACTTTTGCTTACCCCTTCCCTTTCTCAGACATCTTCACAAATAAAGCACCACCTGCAGTCTGTTTTTCCAAAACAATGTGACTGTCAATAATAAGGATTCTGTTTGAAGATCAGTGTGTGCATTTATGAAGTTTATGACTGTGTAGTACTGGCAAAATCACTATATTAAATGTTGATATTAATCAGGTAAAAAAAAATATTTTGAATGAATGAATGAATGAGTAAAAGATAAATATATAAATTAATTAATAAGAAATAAATCCAAACAACATTTATTACATTTCTGTAAATATGATTCAAAAATATGTATGGAGTATGTATATACTATATATACTCCAAGTATGGAGTATTGCAGAAATCTGAGATTATGAAAAAGAAGACATCTTTATAATTTTTAATTTTTAATGTCATATGACTGAATGAATGAATGAATGAATGAACAACTGAACGAATGAACGAATGAACGAATTAATGAAAATTTGTAAATAATTAAAATCAAATTTTTGTCACATTTCAGTTCAAAGAATACAATTATGATTAATAATATATATATTTTTGAAGTGAAAAAAAATAAATAAATATGGACTACAGAAACCTAGGATACAAAAAGAAGAAACCTTATAATATTTAATTAAAAATAATTAAAATATTTGTAAAAAAATAAATTGGAATCACATTTAAACAAAAGAAAATGCATAAATATGATTTTTTTTCCAGATTACAAAAAAATCCTTTTAAAATATATATTTCAATGAAGAACTTAATGAAGAATTAAAATCATGTTTGAAAGTTATTGTAATACAATGCACATTCTGCAAGAAAAGCATAATTATATATATATATATATATAAACAAACGAATATGAATACAAATAATATTATTAAGTATAATTTAAAGAATAACCATAAAGAAGGAATTAGACATTTAGGAAGCAACCCCTAGAATTATTAATAAAATTATGCATCTTGTTCATAGTAATTAGCTCAGTTAAGTTAGTTTCAACCTATGCCTTTAAAGTCTCCCCAGCAATTTTAATCATCTTTTGAAAAGTAAAACACAAAAGAGGCTGTGCAGAGAGGTCATGTTATAAGGTCTGCATAAGTATTCATTAATCGAATGAGGATTTTGACATTCAGGCCTCGGGCTTCTTTCCCTGATGTACACAAGGACTGAATTACAGCACAGAGTGGATTATTCTTCTTTGGGGCGGCGGAGCCTCCTTCTCTCCAGCTTTAATTAAGTTTTCAGAAGGCCATTAATGAGAATGTTTATTAGCTGGAGGATACAGACTGATTGTAGAGGGAGAGCTGGAGATATTGAGGACTCCCACTCTGTGTCAAGCTCTCCAAACTGATTTCTGCTCTGCGAAGAGTCCCAAACATCTACTTGTTTAGTTGTCACATTAGCCCCGTGGTGTGTAAAGTGTCTTGATAATCAGTAAGGTAAAACCTCTTTGTAATATATTAAGAAGCTTGTTGCACCTCAGTGTCTTCTAGTATGTTCATTCTAGGATTTTTCTCCATATAGTGGACTACGGTGCTCAGGGGTTTGAACTTTCAAAGTACAGTTTGAATGCAGCATTTGGGCTCTATCATATATCCTATCATCTATCATATCAGTGTGTTTTTGCTAGATTCAACCTGATGCAGGTGTCATTTTAACATCCTGTGAACAAAGTTGTTTAAAGTCACCATGAAACAGAAGTTAAGATTGCCTTTTTTTCCTCTATAGTGACGTACATCCACTTGAAACGATCCTAAAATGAGAAAACATATGATTTCATCCTTTGGGAACCCATTGGATCATTGCAAGGTACTAACAAAATGAAGTAAGATTGACGAATGGATGAAGGCAGAGTGATAATCCCTCTCGAAAGGACTTCCAAGTGATCAGAAGTGAAGAAAAGTCATTTCAAGGGGGAAGGGAAGGTTATGGTATTTGATAAAATAATAAGCACTACTATATATATATATATATATATATATATATATATATAAATACCAAGAGTAAATTTGGCTTTTACAATTAATTTATAATTAAGTGCATTGTTGACGTATTGCTATTTTGAGGCAACTGAAATAGACTGCATCATTGACTAACTAAAAGCTGGTCTAAGCGATACATGACAGAAAGCGGGTCCACAACTCATGTATATGTTACTTATTACACACACAGGAATGTGCAGCAGCACACAAACATCTTTAAAAATGAAAAACATGAGTGAGTACATGATGGCAGAATCTTCATTTTTGGGTGAACTATCCTTTTTAGGTTTAGGTTTTAGCTTTGTTCTGAGAGAACAGCATCAGAATTAATGTCAATGATGTGCAAATCACATTGACGAGTCACATACAATCACATTGGAGGAAAAAATGTGGCCTAAACGTCTAAAACAAACCAACTAACTAACTAACTAACTAACTAACTAACTAACTAACTAACTAACTAACTAACTAACTAACTAACTAACTAACTAACTAACTAACTAACTAATAAAAAAAGCAATGGTAGGAGATTGGGATATGCAAAGAGCAGGAAACTCAAATATGATTTGAGGCTTGTGACAAATAAATGCGCACATCAACCTGATCATTTCATTTAGCAATAATGTAAACACTATGTTTGGATTCATCAACCAGAGTTATTTAATTCTGAATTAGACAAAAGTTTCAATGTACATAAAGGTATATGCTTTGCTAGCTTTGATATGTGTCTGTACAGTAAACCAAATGCTGATATATGGAAATAGAAAACGGTTTGCTTTGCCAGCTTGGCTTCAGTAAAACTTGTTTTTACAATACAATGAACTTCTTTGCAGCATATGCCAAAAATAAAGCAGCATTTGATTCTTCAATTCATGACCCTTTTATTAATCAGACATTTTATCATGTATCATTTAATCAAACAAAAAGCAATTCATCAGTTACAGAACGCTTACAGTTTTTGTGTTTCACATCTCATAACCTGCATTATGATTCTGCAAATGACATTTGCAGTCTTGCTGTATTTGTTTTAGGGCTGTTTTCTCTCACTCCGCTTTAAGTGGCTTTAGAGTGTCTGATGTTTACAGTGCTGATATTGATTTGATTCTGAGCTTTAGTCCACAGACTCAATAGCAAGGGCCCGTGGCTATTGAACCACGCAGACGGAGTCAGAGCGCCTGTGCGGCAAGGAAATAACGGGCTGGGTTACCAACACCCCGAGTGGAAATGTTAAAGCAAGGTGAGCAAGGTTAAATCTATACTCTCAGTCAGTCTGCACAAACACGGCACACGCAGGAGAACAGAAGGACCAGCGGCAAGAAAGCAAGATGTCATCAGGGGAGTAAACTCATTTACACATGCATGCACACGCACAAAAACACAAGCTTTGGCATTTCAGAGAAAATACATCAGTTAGAACCTTAGTTTAGATGAATATGATTTAATATAAACTTTTGCAAATGTATGTTACAGAGGTAAGAATGTAAAAAAAAATTTATTCAGTACTGTGTTCTGTTATTTATAATTTAATCTGTATGTTATCCTAAAGGTATTTTTGGGACAAACATGTATTTTAACCAGAAGGAAAAAAAACTAAACAAAACAAAACATAAAATGGATTTCATGAGACCCTGCTCTTTTATTAATAGTTATTTAATTATTACTTATTATTCATTCATACAATTTCCTTCGACTTTTTCTTCGTCCCTTTATTCATCAGGGGTCGCCACAGCAGAATGAACCGCCAACTTATCCAGCATATGTTTTACACAGCGGATGCCCTTCCAGCTGCAACCCAGTACTGGGAAGCATCCATACACACTCATTCACACACATACACTACGGCCAATTTAGTTTATTCAATTCACCTATACCGCATGTCTTTGGACTGTGGGGGAAACCCACACGAACACAGGGAGAACATGCAAACTCCACAGCCGAGGGTCCTAGCCAACCTTCTTGCTGTGGGGCAATATTATTTTTTTCCAATATTATTTTATAATATTTAGAATAAAATGTATGCCATCACTGACCAAAATAAATCAAATATTCCAGAAAGTTCTATAATTATCAACACTGATTTTCTTCTTCTTCACAGAATAAATATTTATTTCAAATTGATTTTTCATCCCCTGTGGACAAACTTTTTTTTTTTTCTTCAAAATAAACCTGAATAAATATTGTTACAGTTATGCTTAGACTTAGAATAAATAAAAATAAAAGTGTGCCTCTGGGTAGAAAATCTTAATGTGTTAAAACCAATTTATTATTTTAACTAGACATTAACTAAAGAAAAAAAAAAACATTGTTGGGGTGACATGGTGACTCAGTGGTTAGCACTGTCACCTCACAGCAAGAAGGTCTCTGGTCTCTGGCCAGTTGGCATTTCTGTGTGGAGTTTGCATGTTCTCCCCGTGTTCGTGTGGGTTTTCTCTGGATGCTCTGGTTTCCCCCACAGTCCAAAGACATGCGGTGTAGGTGAATTGGGTAAACAAAATTGGCCTCAGTGTATGAGCGTGTGTGTGAATGTGAGAGTGTATGGGTGTTTCCCAGTACTGGGTTGCGGCTGGAAGGGCATCTGCTGCATAAAACATATGCCGGAAAAGTTGGTGGATCATTCCCCTGTGTCGACCCCTGACAAATAACGGACTAAGCTGAAGGAAAATGAATGAATGAATTTTTATTGTTTAATCCTAACTTAAATCCTAACCTGACCCTAAATGTAGAGTATAATAACTGAAACTAAAAGAAAAAAAAAACTACAAGAAAATTTTTTAAACCATACTAAAACCTGAACCAAAAACTTAAAATGTAAAAACAAACAGAAATTGTTAATCAAAACCACAGAAGTACAAACAAAACCTAAACATACAGCGCTGAAAAGTGGTCCATAAGTCTCATGCACTATATATATACATATATATATATATATATATATATATATATATATATATATATATATATGGGCCTCACGGTGGCGCAGTGGGTAGCACAATCGCCTCACAGCAAGAAGGTCGCTGGTTCGAGCCTCGGCTGGGTCAGTTGGCATTTCTGTGTGGAGTTTGCATGTTCTCCCCGTGTTGGCGTGGGTTTCCTCCGGGTGCTCCGGTTTCCCCCACAAGTCCAAAGACATGTGGTATAGGTGAATTGAATAAGCTAAATTGTCCGTAGTGAATGAGTGTGTATGGATGTTTCCCAGTGATGGGTTGCGGCTGGAAGGGCATCCGCTGCGTAAAACATGTGCTGGATAAGTTGGCGGTTCATTCCACTGTGGCAACCCCAGATTAATAAAGGGACTAAGCCGAAAAGAAAATGAATGAATGAATGAATATATATATATATATATATATATATAGTTTTGCTGTGCAATGATCATTAGTTTCAATAGGACTATTGTGTACACAGCATGTTTTTTGGGGGCAGCCATGCCTTAATGGTTAAAGAGTTGGACTTGGGATCAAAAGGTCTCAGGTTGAGTCCCGGCACCAGCAGGGATTGGTGGGGAGAGTGAATATCAAGCGCTTTTTGATTCCTTTCACTGAACCCCCAACTGTTCCCCAGGCAGCCCACTGCTCCGGGTGTGTGTTCATGGGTGCGAGTTTTTTTTATAAAAGCATCTGCTAAATGCATAAATGTAAATGTAAGCTGACATCTCACTATCACAGACAAAGCACGGCTATATAAAGCCAACACAGAAGAAAAAAGGAACTGCATGTCATTTTGTTTGGGTGAGCCAGAGTTACAATATTGGACAGTTGAAAAAAAATGGATTTGTATGCAGAAGACATGAGTGGGTGTGGGTGTTCCTAAACGCACAAGCGTATTGGACATTGTGATTTTTGGATACTTTTATGGAGAGTCTGTCTGATGGGTGTCACGTGGGAATGCTGTGTTTGTGTGTGTGTTCTGAAGACTCTGATGTACAGACAGAGAAATCAAAGACAGGAGATGAAAACAGCTGAGGCACAGGTAGCCATCGGCGCTTCAGCTGATACTTAGAGGTCTCATGTTTTCTCTCTCTCCCTTGCTCTCTTACCCTGTCTCTATTTCACTCAAACACACACACACGTAAATATCAAATATGGTTTACGAGGACTCTCCATAGGAATAATGTATTTTGTACTGTAAAAAACACTTATTATATGGCCCTAACCCACCCCTACATCTAAACCCAACCCTTTTTTTAATGTCAAAAACCATCAAGTATGATTTTAAGTAAGCATTTTGAATTATGAGGACACAAGGCATGTCTCTGTAAACCACCGTAAGAGAGTACATCTTCAGCAGGCCATTATATATATATCGTATGTCCTCAAAAACCACATAAACAAGTAGACACACGCATACTGGGGATTATCCACAGTCATAATTATTTTTATACTGTACAAAAATGGATATTCTGTCCCCCTATCCCAACCCTCATAGAAAACATTCTGCAGTTTTTCCATTTTCAAAATACCGTTTTCCACATGGAGACCCTAAAAACAAAAAATGTCCCCACAAGGTAAAAAATTACTGGTATATACTATGTGGGGACATTTGGTGCTCACAACTTGATAAATACCAGGTGGGCATGCATACACACACAAACATACTGTACGCATCATACATATGGATTCTGGCCTTGAATAAACTGAACTGTATATTCTTGCAACTGAATACACTAGGTAGTTTAGTTCAGTGAATGATAGTGAATATACTAAAAACATGTACACATTTAAAACACATTTAAAACTTTGACTAAAATCAAAATGAAACCATACAATATGAATCAAAAAACTAATTCAAAATATTAATAAAAAACACTCAAATATACTGAATTTACCCCAAAAAGTGGTCCATATGACCCATGCACTTCATTTATAAGTCTGCTGAAAACAAACAGATTGATCAGTAATCATTCAAACTGACTTGGTGAAATAAATCAACCAATTTACTGACAAGATCAGACTCTAATGATTTTTTTTATTAATAAAAATAAATCTACACTCCTACACTCCATCATTTCATAATATCAGAAAAAGAAACATATTCATTGAATAAACTAATTTCTTATAAATTTACAAATACTACCATGCAAACCGTAATTTCTTAAATCCATGTCTGACTCTGCTGTGACAAATAAACATTCCGCATGTCTCGCATCTCAGTAGAGCCCTGAAACAGAGCTAATGGCTAATGTATTTAAAATTAAGAGGCACAGCATGCAAACTGCTCTGGGTGTTGGTGAAGTGAGAGATGTGGGAAAAGAGTGGAGAGGAACACAGAGCTGCGGGTCTTCACAGCTATATTAAAACACCCAGTGAGACCTTCCACCTCTTGGCATTCTGTTCTCCATATCTCTCTCCTGGCGTATTATTAAAATAACAGAACTCTGAACGGACTCCATCAAGTGTGGAAGTGGGAACTTGCTGAACCCATTAGACAGGTTAATTAGTACAAAGGGCCAGGGCTCAACTCTGAATGCACTCTCAGATAGTTGCAAAAAAAATAAAAATAAATAAATAACTGCTGGGCCACTGCACTTCGTTCCACTCGGGCTTCTTGAAATCACTCAAGGTTTTCTCCTAGGCTGATTCTTCCCAACTAAATGCCAGCTGTCAGTCAAGTGCAAGGCATCACATCCAACATTATCAACCTGTGACATGAGCATGATTTTAATCATTGTCCTTCCATTCATTTACGCAGCTTTATGGATTGAATTATTTAATCCCATAATTGAGGGTACAGGCCTTTACTTGAATCCATGGCTAATAGAGATCATTAGGTTAACCTTAAAGGTTTAAAGATTAAATTAGCTTTTCTTCGCACATATGATGTTTATGCATCATCTGACTTTCCTGTATCTCACATTGCAGATAAATTGGCGCTCGAAGCGGAAATCAATGTGTCTCTACGGTAACTGTTAACCGATTTATATATATATATAGAGATGTGTGACACCCCCATGTCTGGCATTCAACTCTGGTGATTTTTTTAATGTTATAAGAGATATCTGATTATCTTTTTTTGTTGTTACATCTCATCAACTTATAGAAATATTGAATAAAAATCCAAAGCTGCTCTTCAATTATTATTTTCAATTTATGGATGGATGTGTAGATGGACAGATAGATATGTAGATGAATGGATGTGTAGATGGATAAATAGATATGAAGATGGATGGATGTGTAGATAGATAGATAGATAGATAGATAGACAGATAGATAGATAGATAGACAGACAGACAGATAGATAGATAGATAGATAGATAGATAGATAGA
>CAIGQV010016735.1:12774298-12793944 GCA_903798115.1 Danio jaintianensis | reverse complement strand
GACAGACAGACAGACAGACAGACAGACAGACAGACAGACAGACAGATTTTTACCTTTGAAAGAAATATTATCAGACCTTTGCAGAATAAAACAAATACTATCATTTTACCCAAATTCATATCTAATAAATCAAGTCACACCTAATATATAATTTTGTTATATTAGATATTATAAAGGGACTTATAGACTTCTCAGTGCTCTAGCAAAATTCCCAATAGAAGATGAAATATGAAGATTGAAGAATCTATTGTAGGCAACATACCATCTTTTAGTCAGACAGGCCTGTAATGATAGCTTTAATAACCACCATCTGCCTGTGCCGAAGGACTTTTTGACTCCATCAGTATTTGATGAGACAAGGGCTTTGGGGGATAAACAGCGAGAGACCTGCTTCTTCAGACACTCTGTAGAGCACTAGGGACACTTACGCTCCAGGGTGTTCTGCCACACATTAGCACCCTTTCTCTGATTCACTGAAACCATTGCATGGCACCTTCAATCAACAGCCGAGACTGTGCCAAATAAGACATGTAAGGTCATTGTCTTAAAAGCCTCCCTAGAGTCAAAGTTTTATAGGGTTCTGTGATGCATTCTGAAATGCAATCAAAAGGTAAATTGATCTCAAACATACTCTGAAATCTATATATGAATGTATTCACAGCTGCCTATGCAACAAGGACAGCTTTGGAGCTCTCACTCATGTGTAGGAGTGTAGCGGATGTGCTTGGGCTGAGCAAATTTCTATAGTGACAGAAAACCTTAACACTAGCTATGTTTCCATCCGAAAATGCGAATTAACTTTATGCGCAAAACTGGAATATCGCATAAAACATGTGCAAATAAAGCAGTTTCCATCCAACGAGTCAAAGAGAACAAAATCGTCACTTCCTGATTAAATGGCGCCAAATATCAACAGTAAAAACGGAATTTGCTGAGGAATCTGCGTGAATCTTTTCTTCATTTAATAAATGACTTGCGCCTCAGAAGGCAATGCTGACACGCAGTGAACGCGTGGTGGCGTTTGAAGGCGTGGGACGCGGAGCACAGACGCTCTTAACAATTCTGGAGGTCATTAATAATATAATAACACTAATACTGAAATGTTTAAGGCATTTTAGAATGACCAAAACAACATTTCAGATGTTTTACAATGTGGTCAGCCTGCTGGTTTGTCCATTTACAAACATTTTTATCATCACATGATTTCTTATAACCAAATCACATGACCTTTTTTTAATGCGCATACTGGAATTTGTTCAGTAAAAGTGTTTCCATCATAGTTTATGCGCATCTTTTCTTATCGAATAAAAAGTTTATCCTACTCAGTTATGCACATACATTTTTTATGCGCATTTTCAAAATTTATGCGCATCTTAGCGTTTCCATCAACCGATTTTTATGCGCATATCCAAAATGCGCATAAAAATAGGTGGATGGAAACGTAGCTACTGTCACTTGAATCACTCTCCCTATGTATATTTTCTACTCTATCTGCTATTCATCAAGTAAACTAAGATGCTCATAGACTGGATGATGAATGCTTTCAATGAGTCATTGCTAAAGGAGACATGTTTTTTTGTGCCATGCAAATGCAAGGGAGGCCAGCTATTATGAGCAGTGCAAGTACACCATGCTGCTCTGGCCTCAAGAGGTGTGTTAGCGACTGATGTTGCCTCCCATGCCAATAACACTGGTTGAAATCTCATTTATGCAGTAGCAAATGATTCTAAAGGCCATGGTCTTTAGTATATTTTGTACCACACCAACCTCGTGTTGTTATTCTGGTTCAATTATGGTCGGTACGGATAAACTGGAAGGATAATGTAATTACTCCGTGACCCGGAATGGGAGTGAAATTTATAGGGCTGCCCCTGAATAGTCAACTAGCCATTAGTCAGTGAGAAGAGGCTTGGTTGACCAAAATTTTATTAGTCACAGATTTACTTAATTTTATTTTCTAAATCCACAGGACATAGATAGGTAAATCACACTCTCCATGACAGACAGATTGTTAATGGCTGATCTATACATTAGGAAGGACATGCAAGAGCTCTCCTATCATTCATCGACCTCAGATAGCAACTTTAGATGGCCACTCAATTTTTTATTAACTGAGAAAAAATATGCACTGTTCAAGTGTCTGTGTGGAGTGTGGAAGCTGAACAGTGGAGTTCACTGCATGACAGATAGAAGAGCTGTTGCAATTTTGCTCTTTAAATACACCATAGTTATTGGTCCTACAAATAATAGTAATGCATCTTTCAGATCTGCAAAGACTGTTTATTTGTGTGCAATAACAATAACAACAAAACATTGCGCTGTTGTAAAATTAAAGCAAACAGTCTGTGAAGACCATGTGCAGTCTCAATCTTTGTGAACTTGAGTGTGTCAAGAAAACCTCTGTGTATAGGCTACTTGGCTTATATAAAATATATATATTAGGGGTGTATTGGTACACAAAAGTTACGGTTCGGTACATATCTTGATTTTGGGGTCACGGTTCGGTTGGGGTTCGATACAACAGGAATTAGCAACGAATCCCCAGTACTTGTCTGTATATTTTGATCAGGCAGAAGTATTTTGTTACAATCAGCTACAGAACTGAAAAGCTTCTTGTGATATGAAAATACAAAATATATAGAATAATGAAAAATAAACCTTTATTATTAGGAGAATGTCTGAACTTTCAAAGGTTAAGCTCAACTCAATTCAAATGGAAAACAGATATTATGCTCATCTTATGTAATCGGTGTGACACATGAAGGTGCATCCACCACTGTGAAGATGATGGTTGAGTCTCTCACTTCATCTCTTAGGTCATTAAACAAAGCATAATTTAATCTATAAATTATTTAAATGTTAATGCTGCCTCCATATGTTTTCCCTTACACATTCACAATCATTACTCCAGCCATGCAAGATTTTCAGTATGTGTGCAGTTCAGTGTATAAAGTATCATTAGTATGATTTAAATAGTTTAATAATGAATGTTCGATTAGTTGACTAATCGTCAAAAGGAATAACTATTGGTCAACCATGAAAATGAGATCTGAAAGAGGAACAGGTAGAACCTGAGGGCTTATATTGGTGTCATAACCCAGATAGGAGTGAGGTTTCTAAGTGGTACGGGTAGAAGCAGAGGGGTTGCATTGGTGCTGTGGCAAGAATGGGAGTGAAGTGTAGAGGTGGGATGGGTAAAATGAGGTTAGAATGGTTCAGGGACTGAGTGCCAGCTACTTTAGAAGTTATGCTAGTAAACCCCTAGACAACGTCTGAAATCGCATACTTCATCATATAGATGTAGTATCTCTGAATTCCTATACTCATATTCATACAGTAAAGAACATACTTCTCAAAGTAAATTCAAATTCAAATGTAGTATCTACAGGAGTAGTATGTGATTTTTGACACACCTCTAGACTCTGCTTGACCGACGGAGATGCACTAGCGACTGACACTAGAGGCTGCAGTCTTTAGCATCCTTGTTAGCACACCCACCTCCTCCTATGCTGGAAACATGTGTTTGACTTCTGCTCTGAGCAGGCAAGTAAATCCAGAGGGGTTAAACAAACATGACAGCACATTTGGTGTAAATAGATTGCAGCATACACTGTTTGCTAGATGATTGACAGTTGACTTTAGATGACACAAGTCATCCTGGTTCAAGCAGCTAGAGTGTTCTAAATTCTGCATTGGGTGTTGAGAACAATCTGTGGTGTGAAGCCTCAGGAGAAACTCACTAACACCCGTCTCTCTGGGCGCCAGTCTTGTCCTCTGTGGCCCTCGCAGAGATTGGCTCTGTTAATTGACCAAGGCTGGAAAAAAATGGATATAAATAGTTGTTTCCACTAAAAATGTCACCGGCGGTGGAGGTGTAGAAAGGCTAACACCAATGCCGTGAAGCCAGCAGTGGTCATGGTGAGTAGCAGTGCAACTAGTGACTTCCAAGTTCCCTTGAAACTGAAGTTAAGTGCATCTTCTATTGTGATAGCTGTTGAAGGCCACAGACCCCGTTCAATTCTCATGCCAGCATGTTATTTAACAGACACAAAGGATGTGTTTTATAAGGATCCAGATAAGTGCAGTTCTTTCTTTGACCAACAGGGGTCACTTTAAATACACTCTTTAAGACAGCACTGCCATGAGTTTACCTCAGAAAGACTTGCATGCATATGCATGAAAAATAAAGCAAGGGTTTTCCATTCTATAGGTAGTAAAAGAAGAGCACAAATTCATGCAATATATTTGGAACATATGATGCAATTTCTGAGGAAGTAACACTGTGTTAGTTTGTCCATGAAGCAAAGAGAGGTGACGTGGTGTAGCAAACTATAAGAAAACCACTTTTTCTTCACAAATGCAATACTTCAGTGACCTTTAAAAACAACATAATTGCAAAACACTTCCCCTCTCTGTAATGCACAGGTTAAGCGAATGTAAAGTGTGGCAAGTTCACCTCATAGAACAAGCACTAAGATGCCATATGAAAGCAAGTGCACTTTATTTATAATCCAATGTAAGAAAATGCATTGAACTGCACTGCAAAGAAAATAATTAAATTAACCTGAACTCTTCAGCAGAGTAGCAGTCAAGGTTGTTTAAGGGCTCATCAATAAAATATCTAGCTTATTATTTACTGCCATGATACACAGTGAAGTCTATAATTAAGAGCTTTGGTTTAGTCTTCTTTTATCATTTATAAATAATAGAATATTTTTCAAGAAAACATGCCAGAAAACGCTAAGAAAATGTGAGCTATGTGAAGGTTACTGGGTGCAACAAACACAAAGGAACTTCCACACTAATGAATGGACCTAGTGAAGTTAGCCTAATTGAATGCTGAAAATGAACCAATGGAATCATGTTTTATAAAGCTTTCTTTTATTCTCTCTCATTTTCTTTGCTGTCTTCTTTTTAGCAGACAGTTATGCGCACACAACCTCTTTCTGTCTCTTCCAGTCACACAAAATTGTTTTGCTCAGTTCAAATGACTAAATTCCTCTGGAGAGTGAAGTATTCCTCACTTTATGTTTGTGACACATCATATTTTCTATCATTGATTGTTTTGATGTCCTATTTAAAAGCCTTGTGCTGTCCTCCAAGTACCACCTAGTTTCAGCTGTGCAATACAGGTTGTGGGTCCATGCTGTAAACAATCAATAGAAGCTTCTCATTTAACCTATTTTTGGAAAATGTGTGGTGAACTCAAAGCAAGACTATAAGGCTGGCCATGATCAAAGATTTTGGGCCTAATATGCATCCCCCAATGATTGGTAAGACATGGCCTGATTTTGGCCCTGTCCTTACTGAAGCATATTTAGGTCAATCTGAAAAAGTTTTGGGCCTTTGTCCACACAACAATGCCATTATTGATGTCCTGAAACAAACTTTTTGAATAACGGGTTACATAGTGGGAAAAACTCAAAACACCGCCCAGCGCGTAGCTGTGTGGATAGGTAAAACACCACTTTTTGCGAAAACGATGACATCACTGTACCACATAACCAGAAGAAGAAAGAACCCTGCGCAAACAACAATGGTAAATTACTGAGCTGTGTTATTTTATGTTGTATTTAATGTTTTATTTGTTAGAAGCAGATACAATAAACATAGATTTAACTAAAACTGACAGATATCCCATGCATGTACCATAACGCTTGTAGCCAAAGCCAATTCACGGGGTTGGGGGGTGGGGGTGGGGGGGATAAAAAACTACAAATCATACACAATTTTATAAAACAAGTATGCTAGACATGACTACAAGTTTGTTGATTTAAAATATAAAAATTCACAATTGATTTTTTGCAGTCAGACAATATGCACTAATACAGCAAAGGAAACTTTTTGTATTGTCAGAAAAGTGGCAAATTTTAACTTTATTCATATGAAAATGTATGATTTTTAAATGGAGGCATTCCTCTAAACACCACCCCTACCCCTAACTGGGGGATGAGCAAATTGTACTAAAATGTAAGAATTAAGAATTGTGCATAGTAATACGAATTAGCCACTAAATCAAAAAGCTACAAATTAATGTGAGATTGCATTAGCAAAACCTGGGAATGCTGTAGCAACTAGACAACCAGCACAAATGTATTAATAGTTACATGCCTCAGATGAATGGATGTGAATGGATTGAAAACTTCTCAAATCATCAAACAAAAAACAAAAAAAACAAAACACAATCTCTGCTGTGTGGATGCAGCCTTAATGCTTCAAATTGTGTGGCCAAAACGATTATTTACAACTTTTAATTGTTTTTAAATATCCAATTGGAGACTAGCAAGAACTATTGACAGCCACAAGCATGGTATGAAATTTAAAGACTTGATTGCAACATAGTCCATGCAAACTTTTTTTTTTAATTCTTTTTTGTTTTTGCTTGTGTATTTTTATGTTTTTGGCTATAAAACACAACACACTCCAGGAGAGCGATATGATGGAAATTTTTGCCACATTTGTTGTTCTTTCAAAATAGCATTTGATCACTCAAGTTTCTGTGAGATCTCTCATCTGTAGAACTGCAACTGTTGAATTTAATATTAACATTTTTATAGTTATATTGTCTGTTCTGTAGACTATATTGTTAAAATCTGTGTCTGCCATGCCATAAAAAAAAAAAAACTTCTTTTTTGTCCTAGGCCTAAATCAAAGATATTTACTCTACCTCACTGACAGAATCGAATGCATTTTCATCATGTTTGAATGCAAGAAATGGGGAGCAGGAATCAAATGAACTCCGCAACAGGAGATTTTGGAGCTTTGTGAACCTACAAGCTATTTTGAAGAAAAGAAACAGCAGGCAGAACGCCAATTAACACTTTCCACCAGCGCTGAATTTCCACATGTACCCTGGAGGACAGTTTAACAGCCTTCTAAGTTGTATATTGCCAGAAGTGCTCTAGTTTTCAACGCTTTGAGTCTCACAGCCAGTCCCAGTCATGCCAGAAATGTTTGTTTATGATCTTTTATCAGCCATTGTCTCACGCAGATTCCTTTTACTTGACCCAAAAAATTCCTCAGCATAAACACCCTTAAAAGATTTATGCGGACCCCCATTTGAGAACTGACCTCCCTCTTTAATGTTCAGCTCTGGAGAGTCGCATTCAATCTCTCGCACTGCCACATGTCGATGACATAAAGAGGCAATACTGCACCTTTTTGATTCAAGCTTTAAATCAATAGCCTTGTCACAACCAAGGCCAAGCGATCTCATTCAGGAGAGAAAGGTCTCTATTGTGTAGACACACACAATAAGCGCAGTCTGTCAGCCCACAGACATGAAAATGGCAGCTCAATCAGAGGTCATCAATGTTTGGACTGCAAGACGTAGTCGACAACCGCTGTGTGGTGAAGTCAAACATGAATATGAATAGCATGACCCTTCGCTTTAAGGGCAGGGAACATGCTTCACGTGCAGACCTTGCGATTATGCATGTCTGGGGGAAATAAATGTGTGCAATTTTCTCCCTGCTGCAACTTTCAAATGGACCTTTCAAGATATCGTAAACCAATTTTCGTGCTCTCAAAATCTGTGAAAAGACACATTGTAGCATTCTTTTATTGCACAAAGGCCCGGCAACAATTAGTCTGCGGCTTTAGTCTGGCGATTTTCAAAAGAGAAAGCTTCAGTCGAGAGGTCTAAAGGTGCAGATTTGGAAATAAAATAGTCAAGATTAATGTTAATTCCATCTTTCTTTCTTTCTGGACGTTTCGAGTGTTTGCAGAGAACATCATCTGATTGTCTCCGCCACAGACTGTACTGTGTTTAAAATCATCAAAAGAAAGCTTTTAATTCTGCCCTGCTGTGATGAACTTCCTTCGTCATAACACAAGCTGGTCATCCTCTGTGGACTCGTCTTAAGTCACGCTGCTGAAAGTTTGCAAGAGATTTGCCATGGCAAGGCTCATTGAGTGCCCTAACGCTGATCTGAATGCTGCCAAGATCATTTAAAAGGGCTAGCAGGAACAATGTCTCTCGTGGGGTCTTGAATATGAATTCTACTGATGGGATGAAGATTGCTTGGGATTTGCTGCTGAACGCTGCATTGTGTGATTGTTGTACTACCAGAGGCATGAAATAATGACAAAAATAATGGCAGTTTTCAACACTGTAATCAAAGGTGTTTACAGATTGAACTTTTGTTGTTGCTGCTAGTGACACAAAATGGGGGAGACTTGTTTTTTATGTGAACGATAAGTACAGTCGTGGCCAAAGGTTTTGAGAATGACAGAAATATTAGTTTTCACAAAGTTTGCTGCTAAACTGCTTTTAGATCTTTGTTTCAGTTGTTTCTTTAATGTACTGAAATAGAATTACAAGCACTTCATACGTTTCAAAGGCTTTTATCGACAATTACATGACATTTATGCAAAGAGTCAGTATTCGCAGTGTTGGGCCTTTTTTTTCAGGACCTCTGAAATTTGACTGGGCATGCTCTCAATCAACTTCTGGGCCAAATCCTGACTGATAGCAACCCATTCTTTCATAATCACTTCTTGGAGTTTATCAGAATTAGTGGGTTTTTGTTTGTCCACCCGCCTCTTGAGGATTGACCACAAGTTCTCAATGGGATTAAGATCTGGGGAGTTTCCAGGCCATGGACCCAAAATGTCAACGTTTTAGTCCCCGAGCCACTTAGATATCACTTTTGCCTTATGGCACCGTGCTCCATCGTGCTGGAAAAGGCATTGTTCCTTACCAAACTGTTGTTGGATTGTTGGAAGAAGTTGCTGTTGGAGGGTGTTTTGGTACCATTCTTTATTCATGGTTGTGTTTTTGGGCAAAATTATGAGTGAGCCCACTCCCTTGGATGAGAAGCAACCCGACACATGAATGGTCTCAGGATGCTTTACTCTTGGCATGACACAGGACTGATGGTAGCGCTCACCTTTTCTTCTCCGGACAAGCCTTATTCCAGATGCCCCAAACAATCGGAAAGGGGCTTCATCTGAGACTATGACTTTGCCCCAGTCCTCAGCAGTCCATTCGCCATACTTTTTGCAAAAGATCAATCTATCCCTGATGTTTTTTTTGGAGAGAAGTGGTTTCTTTGCTTCCCTTCTTGACACCAAGCCATCTTCCAAAAGTCTTCGCTTCACTGTGCGTGCAGATGTGCTCACACCTGCCTGCTGTCATTCCTGAGCAAGCTCTGCACTGGTGGCACTCCGATCCCGCAGCTGAATTCTCTTTAGGAGACGATCCTGGTGCTTGCTGGACTTTCTTGGACGCCCTGAAGCCTTCTTAACAAGAATTGAACCTCTTTCCTTGAAGTTCTTGATGATCCTATAAATTGTTGATTTAGGTGCAATCTTAGTAGCCACAATATCCTTGCCTGTAAAGCCATTTTTATGCAACGCAATGATGGCTGCATGCGTTTCTTTGCAGGTCACCATGGTTAACAATGGAAGAACAATGATTTCAAGCATCACCCTCCTTTTAACAAGTCAAGTCTGCCATTCTAACCAAGCGGCAACCTCCCGCTCTCCCTCGGGAAGCTAATACAGAAGTAACTGAAAATGCAATTCATCGAAATTCCGCTAGTCCTGGCTCCATAATAGAGCAAATTTCTATAGACCCCACTGTTAAAAGGGCCAACTTTACAGAAAAAAAAAGATGTTTACAGCCTGGTACAAAGAAAGATTTTGGTTCATATAGCTAATATTACCCTTCATGACAACTGTGAGGGTTTGAGTTATATTAATTAATTATAAATTAATTATATTAATTGAGTTATATTAAGTCTGCATAATTAAGGGCGTGGCCACTTGAGTGACGGCTAAGTCTTGCTGCTCGCTGTCTCGTCACCTCAGCTGATTCCGGCTGATTAGCCACTGAACTTGGCATATACATTGTATTTTTGTTTTGTTTTATGTGGCTTTATATAGTCAATTGCCTTTTGAAATTATTTCCTACAATTATCAGATAATATGGCATGATGTGTGTACTTAATTGTGCTCACAAACCGTTCAAGTTGCCTCCATTTCCCAAATGAGTGAAATTATATACTTATATACCATGTCTATAAATGTATTTGTTTTATTTAAGATAAATTATCATTTATAATGTTCTTTAGAACTGTAATGCACTCCAGAATGTGACAGATTGATTAGCTGTAGACTATAGAACAGTCATCTGAAAGGTTGTCATACAGTTTTTATGCCTGTATTTCATTAAT
The DNA here is from genome assembly GCA_903798115.1 of Danio jaintianensis. Taxonomy (NCBI): domain Eukaryota; kingdom Metazoa; phylum Chordata; class Actinopteri; order Cypriniformes; family Danionidae; genus Danio; species Danio jaintianensis. The sequence continues at coordinate 12,783,766 of CAIGQV010016735.1, read as the reverse complement.
AGTCTTGCATTTACTAACACAGACTATATTTGAAGTATTTGGAAGTAATTCGCGTTTTCCTCCTGTAGAAAAACGTCATAAGAACAATGTTTAGTGGCTCAATGTATTACAACAGTGTTTTTTAAAAGTCTAAACACTTTATTGCTATAGTATACAACCAAGCACATGTGGTCGGAACACAAACGAGTCGCAGGTAATGAAGTATTAAGCGTTTCTCCCACAGAAAAGCCGGTCTAAGCAAAATGCTAGCAGGCGTCTGTGGCTCCGCTCACGCTCCGCCTCTTTGCCCTTATTTGGTTACCCCTGGTTGGAGCGATGACGTGCGAACAAAATGGCGCCGGTTGGCCACGCCCACTTGTAGCTTCTTTTTTTATTTTTTATTTTTTATTTTTTATTGTGCATTAGTAATTTACAAATACAGCAAAAACAGGCAACAAACAAAAATTCCAAAGATAATTTAAATTCAAATGAAAAACAAAAAAACAAAACAAAACAAAAGGACGACATTCACAAGACATTCACAACAGATTCATAATAGCTTACAATAGACAGAGCTTTATTCAAAATTAATTGGATGAAAAAATGTGCAATTGACCCCGATTCATTATGATTTTTTATTCCACACAGTATCTTTAAGAAGGTGGGTGGTCTGAAGTTTCTTTTGACTTGCAATTTTTCACCATCAAAATTACCTGTAAAATTATCTAAATTTCATGAGCAAGCACTCTTGGCATGGAAACTTTGCTTTGTGCATAATTTTTCTCCTCACAGAATGAAAATTTGGAATAACGAATTGATTACTGTTAAAGGAAAGTGTTTATACTTGGAGAAATGGTTGGAACATGATGGTATATGTAAGTGATTTATTTGATTCATCTTTAAGAATCTATTCATATGAATCATTTTTATCTAAGTTCAATTTTCCTGTTAAATTTAAAGAATTTTCGGCAGTGATCAAAGCTATCCCCTCGGGACTCGTTAATTTAATGTGCAGTCATTTGACCTATTATAAGATAGAAAATAAAGAACGTAATTTACTTGTAGCTTCTTTTGCGCTCTTCAGAAACCTATGGGTGACGTCACGGATACTACATCCATATATTTTACAGTCTATGATTCTAACCCAATCAGCCTGACATAATGATCTCCAACCTTGTGCTCGACAACATTCTCACCTGAGTTAACAAGACGATTATTGAAATGATCTCAGCAGGTCCTTTAATGACAGCAATGAAATGCAGTGGAAAGTTAGTTTTATGCAATTCTCAAACCTTTTGGCCACGACTGTATATTCAAATGTTATGCTCCACTATAAGTGCTAGTGCACAACCTGACTGGTGAAATAAGCATAAAATGACAGCATACATTTTATTGGTGTTTCGTTTTGGTTTATAATAGTTAGCATTAAAGTTGGTCAGCAAAAATTAACCAGTGTAATCTTTCTACCGAAAGTGGCTTATCTTGTCTGTTAAGCAGTTTAATGGACTACTTAACTGCAGCAATACCAAAACATAATGTACAGAAACCGGTCAGTCCCAGGCTAAAAGAATATTTTGGGATCTCTGGTTTATGAACTTTTATACTTTTTTATGCAATTTAATTACAACCCAACATAATAACATTATGAACTAACAAACTGAACAGAAACAGTGTATTAAATACATGAGATAATGAGTAACTAATCAGACACAGGTGTATATTATCAATGAACCAATGAGTAAGCATAGAAACAAACTCAAAATGGCACAAAGAAAACAACAATTAACACTTTCAAAACTAATGAATTGAAAGTGATGGTAGAACTTTTCAAGCTGTAAGTCAATGGAGCTATTTGCTTCTCAAAACTATTTACTGTTCCAAAATATTCAAAATACCACATGGTGGTGACGGCTGATGGTCAGAGGTAATGCAAACAAAAACATTATACAAATAACATGTACGAAACATTTAAAAAAACAACATAAAACATTTCAAACCCATTACAACTAATATTCTTTTCTAATGAAAGTATAGTCTGCATATGCATGATAGGTTCACATAGATCAATGCCCCCTAGTGGTTAATCATTGAAGTTCTGACGTATCAAATCTTGGCTACTGAAATCGCATGACATTGGCAAATTGAACTTATTGAACTAAAGTTTATTAAAAGTTTTAAAGCCTAATGAAACAGTACCTATTTTGGATATGCGCATAAAAAAATGATTGATGGAAACACCAAGATGCGCATACATTTTTAAATTGCGCATAAAAAACATATGTGCATAACTGAGTAGAACAAACTTTTCATTCGATAAGAAAAAGTGTGCATAAACTATGATGGAAACACTTTTACCGAACAAATTCCAGTATGCGCATTAAAAAAGTCATGTGATTTTGTTATAAGAGATCATGTGATGATGAAAATGAGTGTGAATGGACAAACCAGCAGGCTGACCACATTGTAAAACATCTGAAATGTTGTTTTGGTCATTCTAAAACGCGTAACCATTTTAGTATTAGTGTTATTATATTATTAATTACCTCCAGAACTGCCAAGAACCGCCATTTCATGCTTTCAAATGCCACCATGATTTCATTGCGTGTCAGCATTGTCTTCTGAGGCGCAAGTCATTTATTAAATAAAGAAAAGATTCACGCAGCTTCTCCTACCGCTACGTTTTTACTTTAAATATTGGGTGCCAGTTATACAGCAAGTGACGATTTTATCCTCTTTGACTCGTTGGATGGAAACGCTGCTTTATTTGCACATCTTTTATGCGATACTCCAGTTTTAAGCATCACATTTTTGGATGGAAACATAGCTATTGCTTTTAATGTGGTGAAAGTCCAACAAAGTGAAACCAGATGTGACAGATATAAAATATACAATTTGATACAAATTGCTTAATTATTAATATTATTTTTTAACAGAAATGGGCTTTCAACTTTCAAATCGTGGCATTTACAGTATGCCAATGGTGATGTCGATAAGTCAACATGTAACCTTTCTTAGCATTTTTTCCACATTAAATGTTTGGCTTGCATGTTCTTTGAATGTGTAGTGTGTTCAGTCACCATATCAATATTCAATTGCAGTATATACCCTTGGTTTGTAATAAGGATATTCAGTGGTTTGCCTGTTCTCTACACCCTCCACCTCGCTCTACAGCTGATTGATAAGCTTGGCTGCATGTGTTCCTCTGTGAAATAGCTGGTTTTGCCAGCAGTTACTCTTGCTAGTCCATGGCACTTTTACTGCTCTGGGTCTGATTGCAGTGGTGACACCCTGTTATATACAGAGGTATAGGAAGAGAGAAGCGAGTGTATATTTTTCTAGTTCTATATTATGGCGAACAGACAGCACAGATCTAAATGAGTGCTTGATTAAACTTCTGTTTGCAACTGACTAAAAACTTTTCCACAACAGTGTCTTAATATATCCCTCTGACTCATTCTGCATTATAGTGAAGAGACTGCTGCCTGTTTAGGCTCTCATTTTGTGACTAGACGCATGGGTTCACACATCCATGAAGCTCAACCAAATGAGCAGGTGCCCTAAAGCTCCACCATTATTCTGACATTCAGATGAAAATAGTAAACATGCCATTCTTGTCAGCTCCTCTAGGATGAGGCTGTTTTGATTGGTAGATGTTATTCTGTGTTATTTGTTGGAGTGATGGCTTCCTGACGTCCTTCAATTTCACCTACGAAAGTTTCACAATGAGATGCAGGACTTACAAATCTAAGCAGGAAAAAAATGTATATATATATATGTTACACTTAAATGTTACACTTCGATGTTATTAGTGGTTCTCTAGATTTGCCATAATATGTACAGTATGTGTTTTGAGCAAACTGTTTCTTTGTTTTAAATATTTTATAAGTTTATTATAAACTAGCGGAACAGTGGCTCAGTGGTTAGCATTGTCACCTCACAGCAAAAAGGTCGCTGGTAGACCCGACTGGGCCAGTTGCCATTTCTGTGTGGAGTTTGCATGTTCTCCCCGTGTTCGCGTGGGTTTCCTCCGGGTGCTCCGGTTTCCCCCACAAGTCCAAAGACATGCGGTATAGGGGAATTGGGTAAGCTTAAATTGTCCGTAGTGTATGTGTGTGAATATGTGTGTATGAATGTTTCCTAGTGATGGGTTGCGGCTGGAAGTGCATCCGATGCGTAAAACATATGCTGGATAAGTTGGCGGTTCATTCCGCTGTGGCGACCCCAGATTAATAAAGGGACTAAGCTGAAAAGAAAAAGTGATTCTTGAGGCAAAGTTGTTCAGACTGAGAGACCTAAGTTGTGATATTCATGTTGTGTGCATATATGAAATATTGTGCAAAATACAGCCACTTACATACATATAAAATGCAATACCGCTTCGTGATGGATTCATTCATTCATTCTTTCATTTTCCTTTGGCTTAGTCTCTGATGTATCAGGGGTCGCCACAGCAGAATGAACCACCAACTGCTGTATGTACTGTACAACTATATGTTTTACGCAGCGGATGTCCTTCCAGCCACAACCCAGCACTGGGAAACACACATACAGTCTCTCATTCATACACACACACACTCATACACTACGGCTAATTTAGTTGACCTAATTCAGATTTTTTTTTACTTTCTTGGAAAAGTCAAACTTCTTTCTAATTTCTTTCAAAAGTCCATGAGTCGTACAAGCCCACCGAGTTTTGTTCTCTGTGATATGAGCATTGTTAACCTTGTCTAATAGGTTCTGAGATTTCATTGGTTGATGGCGTCCATTTTTTGAGATGTACCAATTCCCTTATGGACTTGGGTGCACCAGCTTGGACAAAAACCTTGCATGCCAATTTTTGAGTAAGTTGGATTTTGAGTCATTTTCTTTGATAACTTTTGATATTCAGACTTCCAATCTGGCAAAAAAATCTAGGACTACTTCAGAAAAATACAATTTTCAAAAATGCAAAACACCCTTAAATTTTTGTAAGCTTGATGGCGTGGTCTAACAAAAGATCTTTGTGGGGCTTGAGGCAAAGTTTCCAACAAAATAAGGCACTTGAATCTGTGGTGAGCGGTTTAGGAGTTTAGCGCCACCATCAGGCCAATCAGTGAGAGTCTTGGTGACAGGGTGGGTACTACTTATGGTTTGGTCTGCCTGACCAGTTTAATAGGGCAGAATGGTGACATTTGGAGTTTTATAACTATTACAATAAGATTTCAGATCTAAGAGAGAACCACTAACAATAATTTAGATGGCTTATTTGTAAAAAATAAAAAATATGGAAAAAAATATATATATTTATAAAAAACAACCCCCCACACAATATTTAAAATCTGAAAACATGGTATATTTCACATTGACTTATGTTTCAGCAAATAAATGCACAGATGACAATGATAATATTTTTATTAAAAATTTCGGAGACACAATATCAGTAATTTGCAAGATTACTTAAATAGTTTCTATTAATGTACTTACCCCCTCCCCCTACACACACCTCACACAGACATCACAGCCACATCATTTTAATTTTATAATGAGGTGCAAGAACCTACAAATCTCATCCTAAAGAAAGTAGCTTGTGCTACTTCCGACAACAGGACACATGGATATGGAAGCATCTATCAGAGTCAGTTTCAACACTTGTCAGTATCAAACAATACTTCTACTGACCACTTGCAAAATATACATTTGAGAACTCCTCTGTTTCACCAGCCCATGATGTGCAAAGTGAGGATGTCAAATCAAATAAGGACAAATTAAAGCTGCTCTCAGCAAGCGCTCATGTGAAAAGCCTTCCGTAATAAATACACAAAGACTGATATTTCAGCATCAATGCCCGAGTCCTCATCAGCCCAGAGATGCCTGAGTGACATTTTTTGGCATGGCATTATGTGCATCAAACATGGTCCTATAATAAAAACCATTTATTCATGAAATAGGATTATTCATGAGAGAAATAGCATGTCCTCACATGAGGTTCTTTCAATTCTGTCTAAACCGCATCAACATTTTTGCAGAAAACACAGACAGAGGGTAATTTAACGCTGCAGAGAATTTTCTCTCCCTTTGGACAGAGGTTTGACAGACAGCTGTTGAACCGTTTGAATGACATCTTGAGCTCCCAAAGGTCAATACTGTGTTTTGGGGAATGTGCTAATATAAAACTTCTAAAAGACACGCGAGAAAAGGCAAACGGTACAATCTGCGACGGTCCTTTCTTTCAAAGCTGGTGCACTCTGATCTAACCTAAAAACCTCTTAACCTAAAACTATTCATTCTGAACTTTTCCTTCCTTTTCGGTAACTTTTATGTGTGTCTGTGGCATTAAAACAATAAAACTTTTTTAAAAACAGTTTTTAAAAGGCAGTGAGAAATGAGACCACCAGCACAAAAAGATGTAAAGTAAAAACAAAAAGCTGAACTTTATCTCGGACAAAATGGGATGGATGGGCGAGAGTGTCCTTAATGCAATATGTCTGCACTTTTAAAAGCGGGATGGTCGAGAAGAGAGGAGTAGCCATTTTTAGACGCTATTGATTTGTGTAATGCTTGAAAGAGCCATTTATTACAAAGGCTTATATTTTTGTAAAAGGGGGCACTTAACAGAGAATGCACATAAATCATACATTCTTGGCATTTTTCATCCTTCCTCCGGCATACGCAATCACAGAAATGGATGTGACTAGTTTTATCATTTAATTGTGACTAGACTCCAAATGTGGATTTGATGCAATAAGCTAATGCAGATTACCTTGTTGCATCATAATTGGTTTGTTCTTTGTTCAAATGTGAGATGAAGGTTAAAATGCATCATACATTGGAAAATGCTTTATTATTTATATAAAAAAGTAAAGTGGAGATCCAAATTTTGAGAACAATTTATGAACACTAGATTTTTCAGAAAAAAAGTCATCTTGATCATTCAAGGAATTTCAGTTGTGGCTAAACCATGCAAATGAACAGTGTTTTACAAAATAGCCAAGGTAATTCAACAAAATCCCTTTATTTTTGGGGGAAAGCACAGTAATCAAAATTATAGAACAGCAATGAGTGTAGCATATAAAAAATATGACAACAATTTCTGAAGGTTACAGCATCAATGAGTAGGAAACGGACAGGCTCATAGCACATCACTAGTCTCTCACAGACATCATTAATCTCCTGGTGTAAAGTAAAGAATTACAAATACTCAAATTACAGTAATTAAGTAGTTTTTCACAGAACTTCTACTAGGTAGTTTTAAAAATGCATACTTTTACTTAAATACATTTTTTGTTATATATCAGTACATTTACTGCAATATTTTCCTTGTGATTTCCTCAGTGATTTCCATCCAATCAAAGCACACATAGAAAAATCCCATCAGACAGACTGATGTCAAGACTTGAACGCTTTATAAATGCAGCAAACATGCACAGTGTGGATACATAAAAAGAGTCTAAGAAGATGAAATATCATTACATGCAATGACCAAAAGACAGTTAAGACTGCACATCACTGATATGAAGATGAAGGATGCCTGCTGTATGATGACTGAAATCGGAAAAGGGTCTTAAAGAATAACTAAATTCACTACAGAATTTTACATTTGCAAACACATGCATAAATTGCATGTATTCTATCACTGCTGCACAAGCTTGGTTTGCGGCACCAACTGCTGGACACTCATACTGTAGCTTGTCCCTTAGGTTACAGATCTCAGTCCACATGTAAACACCTCAATTGCTTTCTGTCAGCATATTAGCATATATTAATGTAATATGCCCTCAAATTAAATTAATCTCACTTTTTAAATGTATAGCCCATGAATGAAAAAAAAAGGTTCACTTGCACTTAGACAAGAAAAGCCACCTAACAAGAAAAAGGCACTGATGTTAACTGGTAGGGTATAAGGTGAATCATTTTCACAGTGTAATACTCCCTACTCACTAGAAAAGTTCAAGTTTTACTTTATTGTCATTCACATGTACGTATACACAGAACGAAATGTCGTATCATTGGCTCTGTAGTTCCAATAGAAATAACCCTAAAAAAAAAAAAAATCATATACATAGCAGTTGACTGACAGTCCTCATCATCAGGCGGATCTACAGTGCAAATCACAATAGTTCATACAAGTTTTAGAGTGATAAAATATAAAAATAAAATAAAAAATAAAAAACTACTCGAGTACTTTTAAGGGCTACTTTTTACTCATACTTTGAATAGTATTTAGGACAGATACTTTTACTCTACTTGCACTAGATTGTTTTGGCAAATAATGGTACTGTTACTTGACTAGGATTTTCCACAACTCAATAATCTGCCAATGGGGTGAAAAAAAAAAAAAAAGTTGAATAAGTCGAAAACAAGATTATTTTGCTTACTCCATTGGCAGATTACTTTGCTTGTCTAGAAAATGTTTCTTGATTTAAGAATTCTTGGATATCTGGACTAGAAAAAAGACAAAATCTCTACGTAAGAAAGGCATTTTTTTGCAGTGCTGTTGTTGTCTAATTTTGATCCCCACTGTATATTTCTGTCATAATATCAGCATACTTATTTTTTGGAGTTTCACATCCTTATGCTCCTTTAAAGGGTTTACCCTCTGCAATGACAACTTATGAAATAAATGAAGGGTGTATGGGTCAAAAAAGCTATTTTTTGGACCACACTTCTGAGTCATCTTAACAAGACAATAAAGGTGTGCCTTCATCACACTTTTGTGCATTGCTGCGCCTTATTTATTTAATAATGTATGTTTGTTTTTTAAATCATTTTATTTGTAACTCATATAAATATTACAGTAGCCTATGAAAAAATATTATGCATACATTTGCAGGTAAAGTCAAACTCAATGCCTCAAGTCATTCTCAACAACTTCCCTGTGCAAAGGATCATTGGTGCCTGAAGTGTCCATCAGTTGTACCCTTGGGAAACCTTCATTCTGAAGGGCGCTTCAAATTGGCTAGTTTTGAGCACTTGTTTTGGGATGACACAAATATGGCGGCCATTAATGTTTTCATTTCGATTTGCCCTTTGGAGGCACCATAAGAGTAAGACAATCCTAAAGGAAGAGGAAGTGAGACGAGAGTAACAGAGAAACAGTCAAACTTTCTAATCCCACTAATGCTTTTAATGATAGAGGATGTCATGGCACTGGCAGATGGTTTAATTATGAGAAAGCCAGGCAGAGCAAGAAGCTCTCCTACACATAGCATTAATTATTGAAGTGCTGGAAAATAAATAATGAAGTCAATTGCACCATTTGGGTGTGGGCGGTGGGTTAAATTATTCATGAATTCAATATTTGTAAGTGTAATAAGAAGTAAGGTGAAACGTCTTGGATATCAAGAAAAAAAAATCCCACTATAGTCAGTTTAACTCGTATTAAGTCTTCATCTGTCTTAATGGTAAAACATGGAGGAATGTTTTAGAAAGGATGTGTTGTCTTACACACACACACGCACACGCACACGCACGCGCACGCACACACACACACACACACACACACACACACAC
>CAIGQV010016735.1:12758950-12769298 GCA_903798115.1 Danio jaintianensis | reverse complement strand
GTACGCTTGCCGGACTGACGAACACGATCTGACACAGAGAAACACACGAGAGGGGACTAAATAGGGAAGGAGCATAACCAAAACCAGGTGAGAATAATCAAATCATAATAGTGAAATGAGGTAACAAGGGGGGAGGGAGGAATGCTACAATGAACACATGGTGACGGACCAAAACAAAAACAAACGCCCACGTGTGCTCATGACATGAAAACATAAAGGCGACTTGATCAAACCGGGGATGTGACAGTATTCATGTTTTCAGCATGTGCATAAGTCTCTGTGTGTGAGAGGTCTGTTTCCCATGGATCAGCATTTGGGAATGAACAGGCATGTTGAGGAGATCAAATGCAAGGCATGGTCTACATTAAAGTGTCAGGGAAAACATTAAATGGAGATGTGGTTATAAAACTGGAGTTGCAATTACTGAACTTGAAAGAGTTCATTCCATATGGGATCTTTAATATGCACACCCCCAAAAGCATTTAATTGGCCACAACACTTCCTAGTGAGATTACAACAATGTCACCCCCATCTGTTTACAGCTCATCAGAATGCAAAATTCGGGGAGGACTGATTCAAGTTTATTCAGCGCCACCCTGAAAAGGTATGAGGTCTGTTGAACTTGTTGAACATGTATATTGTGAAATTTGCCATGTACGTTTGTATCGAGGAAACAGACACATGTACAGACACAGACACATGTACAGACATGAGCTGCTAATATTCATGAACTTTATATTATGTATTTTCACAACAACATTGCATTTTAAATGTAATGAAAAACCTGTATTATTTGTGTTGTATTATGCATGCTAGGACAGTTGATGACAATGCCACTTTGTAAAGAAACACTGTGTGCCTGCAAACATATGGCTAACCATTGTTGTTTTGGTTATCAGGTACTCGCATTTGCCTATAGACAAAACACACACATGCACGCACAGTTGTTTTAGTAACGCACTGACCTAATATAATGATACACATCCATTTTCCCAACTACATTTGTTCTTTACAGTGTTAACGAGGATACACACCAAGGCATCTATTTTGACATACTTTTGCCTGTATTTGTCCATGATATTTGGGAACTAATTGAGATCCGGCTCTTGTGTGTGAATATATAGAAAACCTTTTCTAGTGGTGAAGTGATTTCTTTTGCACTTGAATGTTTTAAAACTGATGAGATTTTTTTCCCATTCAGATGATAGTTAAACTTCGCAATTTGATATTTGCAAAACTTGGCAATGGTCTGGTTCGTACGGATCAAATTTGATTCGTTACACTTTTAGTGCTGACACAAGCTGTCAGGAAATCTGTCCTAAAGTGATTTGGTGCTTAAAGCAGGCTGTAGGCGATGGTGTTTCAGAAAGCTTTGAAGTGGAGGACTCATGAGAAACATTGATGAAGAAAGTTACATTTTCCACAGATTTCCACACACACAAAATAGATTTTTTAAAATCATTACTAATGCCTATTTCATCTAAGTTTTTATGAGCAAAAATATACAAATTGAGTAATAGCACTTGTTTCCACCTACTGGCACAATGTGTAGGTTGCAGAAAGATCTTTTTGGTGAATGGACGCAAAAGAAACAAATAAAACATTGATTTAAGTGCCACAAAGTTGTTACACTTTTCATTTTCCAAAAGTAAAATATGTATGTGGTTAGCTTCTCATGGCTGATGTTATCATGATCTCGCTCATCTGAATCAATATGCTTGGCAAGCATGGTGACCTACACAAGACAATTTAGCAAATGTAGGGATGCAAGACAAGAAAGGTGAATGTGCAGAACACTAATCAGAGACAGTGGATCAGTGCAGGAGGAAAAAAAACTCAGTGTGAGAAAACTGACATAAAAATATTATGTCTCTGTATTTATACAATAAAATAAGTATAATATACTTTTTGTGATCATATTGTATTGCACAACACTTATGGATGCTACTGAGATGAGATACGGTATAGTTTGAGAGTAAAAACATGTATATAAATAAGTTTATTGTATTCCAAATGATTAACCTTATGAGTCCATTGAACTTATATTATGTTAAACTTACTTAAAACAACTTGCGTAGCTTATAAAATTAAGTTAGAACATTAACTTAGTTTAATAAGTTACAATGAACTAAAAAAACATTTGCTGTCATGACTAATCATAAATTTTTTTTATTAAAATAGATATCGAATGTAAAATTTACAGACACATATTGATAAAGTGCAATAAAATAAAGACTTCAAATTTATTTTTCTGCTAACATGAGACTGTATTATGAAAACTGTAGTTTGCTGCGTCCCACCTTAATTCCAGAAAACTATATTTTTATATGCGCTTTTTTGTCTATAAAAAGAATCAATTCCTAATCCTTGTGATAAGTCAATGTTTTATCTGACAACAGTAAAATATGAATATTCTCATTTCAACGGCACTAATAATCTTGTTTCCTTTCCTTCAGTCTCCACATAAAATAGAGGTTCTGTACAGTTTCCAACACAACATTTCTTTGAAAACTCCTGTTTAAAACCAACCAACAACAGCATATATATTTCACTCTCCATATTAAACAGAAGTGTGAAGCCCATTGTGTCAGTGGCCATTGGCTGTTCAAGAAAGTCATGCGTATCTTCACAGAATGCAGCAAAGCAGGTACAGGGGTCAGGGTCCCGGCGAGCACAAATATAGTACAGTTTTGTATGTCCGCGGTTTGAGGATTTCATTGTGCATATAGAACTAGAGCTTCATATCTCAGAAGGTGTATGGAAAGTTGCAGGGGCTGAAAGGTCAGCCTCTCGCCTGAAGCTGTTCATCACCCTTGTTGAAAAGGTCACCTGGCGTTCCTGTTAGCTCCACTGAACGAATACACCACCTCTCACCTTCGGAGAACAGAGACCCAAAGAACACCTCCGAGAAAAACAGACTAACAGTGTGAGCTCACTTTTCGCCCTCAGCTCTTTTACCCTTCGCCATGTACACAAGTCAAGTGCTTTCCACCCACTTTTCACAGGCAACGTTCATCACCTTAATAATATCAGCCAAAACCCTTCTTTCTTTCTTTTTTTTTTGCTTATGCATGAAGAGAAATTAATTTATACTTTACCAAACTTCAACCTCAGCAAGGGTAGAAAACCTTCCCTTGGGTTACATGAGCTGTGCTGAAAGAAGAGGTTAATATATGTGCATTTAATCCATCAGATTTGCTTGAACTTTTGAGATACTTTTGGCTAGCAGTTGAGTGTATGCTATTGCTGTTGCATCAGGGAAATCATAAACTTAATCTTACACATTGGGTCCTGGGGCTATAGCAAAAACAATGGCCCTATTTATTTAATAACTGTTCTTTTTTCTGCTATTATTATTATTATTAATTTGCTAATTAATATTATTAACACATTTTTACTATATGATTTATATTATTCTTTTTCCTATTTCATAACATTCGGCTTAAAACCATACAAAATGTAACACATTAATCACATAATGATCAGCAAAAAGCATTTGCAATTCTTGTTCAATGAGTCCTTTAAAAAAAAAAAAAAAAAAAAAAAAGAATTACCATTAAAATGTTTCTCTTTATAGCCTCAGAACTTCATCTGAGCAGAAATTCTTAATTATATCTTTAAAATCCACGCTTCTACTTTCCAAAAAATTGGTCTTGTGAGTCAAATACCACAGGCTTGCTTAATTTTTTTTATATCAGAAGAATGTCTAATGAAAAAGCCAGCACCAATATTTCATTGTCCCGGACTATTACTATCATTTTAATGAAGAGGCAAAGTAAACATTCATAAAAAGATTTGCTTTCTAACAGGTTCAGTTAGGCTTAAGCTATAACCGACTGTAGTTAAGATAGATATTCCGCACAATGGACATTTGACAATGGTGTGTAGTTGATTGGTCGCACACTGTCTCGTTTATATTATATACCTGAAGGAAGGATTGCACGCTTGAACATGAGTTCATTCGGCATGATTTCACCTATCCCAGCTTCTGTTAATACAAATGATTCAATAATGAATACTGTTTGAATGGTAATTTTTGTTCTGATGATTTGGTTGGCTTACCTTTGATAAGGTGCTTCTCGCAGTAAAGCCAAAATATGAGACTGAAAAAAATGGGAGGTTATTGACATGCAAAAGGATAATACAAATAGCCGTTTCTTGGTGTCATGTTATTGATTTATAAATGTTTTTAAAAATGGGGACATGAGGTCCTCATAAGTCAAACTGTCTTGGTAATACCTGTGTCATAAGCATTTCATTATACAAATCTGTGTCCTGAAATGTCACGAAAATGCGCACACACACACACAAGCACGCACACACACACACACACATGCACACACACACATTATCAAATACTTACTATTAATACAACAAAACTATATATACAAAAAGTTAACTAATGTGTCTTATTCTTTAAGATTGTTTTGGATTTGAAAAAAATACACAGTAATAATTAAAATAATAAATAAAATGTATTACTGTATGAATCAATTAATATATATATACAACAGTTCTGTCTGGTTCTCGAATCTGATTGGCTGATAGCTGTGCGATATTTTCCCCGTAACAGCACTCGACCCGCCTCTTCACCCTTGTGTATTACTCCGCGCACATACGGCGACAAGCTGAGGACACTCTACAGTTTGACAAATATTACTTATGTTGGGCAGCATTAAGTACTTTTGAGGCTTTTTTAGTCCAGAATGTAGTTGTTTAGATTGCAACTATGCAGTTTATTTATAAGGATAGTGCCTATATTAAAATATTTATAATTTCTGAGAGGCAGCGCGTCGGCGGCCATTAGCCTGCCATACAGAGCAGACCAAAGACGGTTGACGTTGTCTATCTACAACATGGCGACAGGACCGCATAATAAGCCCTTAGAAGATTAAAACAGTGTAATTTCTAACTACAGCTGATCAAATCATTATTAAACTGGTAAGTGATATTCTAAGTCGATCTCTCTCCTTCGTATGCTGTAGTTCTGTATTTATACCATATAATTGTAGTGTATTGAGTGTGAGATGGGACTCGCATATCAGTAATGTGTGTTGTGTTGGCAGAAAGAAAGAAGAAATGGCCGCATGTGTTTAGCGTTTTTCCTTATCACAAACACAACAGCAATCTGGTAGTGATTGCGCTGCTTTTTTCGGGGTTAATTATTGTCATATCTCAATTGCAACAGAGAAATACTGTAGACTGTGATAGACTAATACTGTAAGGAGATATCTCTGTAGACAGATGGCATTTCATGTCTTATAATCTTAAAATGTCAGCAAAATCACCTGTTTTGTCATCACTTACGCTAGAGAATCATTCAAACACTACCTCTAAAGTGACGTTGGTGAATCAGTAATGTCCGCTGCAGATGTGAATGAATGGTGGAAGAAAGTAGTTCCTAATACAAAAGGGTTTTTAGACTCTACTTGTTTGATTATTTTTTGTTTTATATACACGATTGTGCCGTCGAACTCTTGTATAAATGCAATATTACACTCGTAGCAGTGAGATATGGCTGTATATCAGCACTGGTGGGACACTCATTTTAGAACTAGTATTTGAAGGATTCTCTAGCGTAATGTCTAAAGTGATGACAAAACAGGTGATTTTGCTCACATTTTAAGATTATAAGGCTGAACGGCATGAAATGCCATCAATCTACAGAGATATCTCCCAGTATTTCTCTGTTGCAATCGGGAGATCACAATATTACTATGGTTTAAATACAGCACTACAACATACAAAAGAGAGAGATCGACTTAGAAAGTCATTTACCTGTTTAATAATGATTTGATCAACTGTAGTTTGAAATTACGTTGGTTTTCTCTTAGGGCTTATTATGTGTCTCTGTCGCCATCTTGTGGATGAACATCGTCAACCGTCTTTGCTAAAAAACAGGCTAATGGCCCCCGATGTCTTTTTAAATATTAAAAAATAGGCACTATCCTTATAAATAAACTGCATAGTTGCAATCTAAACAACTACTAAAAAAGCCTTAAAAGTACACTATGTTGCCCAAAAGCAGCAATATTTGTCAAACCGTAGAGTGTCCTCAGTTTATCGCCATATGTGGGTGGAGTAATACACAAGGGTGAAGGGTGAAGAGGTAGGTTGAGTGCTGTTACTGGCAGAATATCACACGGCTATCAGCCAATCAGATTCAAGAACCAGACAGAACTGTTATATAAATAAATAAATAAATAAATATACACTTCATGTCTAGCTAGAATGCTGTTTTAGTATCATTGAGATAAAGATTTTCACTGTATATTTGATTTTTATGATTTATTTTAATTCATTTTTTTGTTTTCTTTTAAAATTATATTTATCTTAAATATTGTTTATTTCAAGTAACAAACACGGTTCTCACTGCTCAACACCTCTCCTGTGCTCTAGTATGACAGAACTGTACTGTATGTAAAAGATCACAGTAGCTCATGAAAACACCGGTATCAGCAGCGGCAGCAGCTCAAGGTTGGCTTGTCCATATGTTGTCTCTGCTTGTATCAGAGGAATGTTTGCAGATGAGAAGGTGACTGATCACACCTGTGCTGCTCCTCCAGGTGTTGAACACACGTGAGCCTCTGTATTTATAACATGTGGGTCAGAGGCCTGTTCTGGATTCAATTAATTCAGTGTCCGCACCGTGATTTACTACAAGGGTGGAGTAATGCTATACACCACTTCATCATCATTATTTCTCCAGCCTTGACTTCTGTTTTGCGCAGTCAGCGGCTCGCTCACACCCTGATGCAAGAGGGGACTGTGTACAGTAAAATTAAACATCGCTAAGAAGTCACTGATGCAGCTTTTTGCACTAATGTTAATATATTTATTTTACAGGGGAACAGGAGGAATGGGCTTAAACTGACTGATCTAGAATGACATTCTGTCAGCTCTGTACTTGCATGCCTCAAAACACATATTGCTACATTAGTTGACTTATGGCAAAAAAGTAATGTCATCAGGGTTAACACTGTAAGGCAAAGCAATTGATATACTTCCTTCATTCATTCATTTTCTTTTCGGCTTAGTCCCTTTATTAATCTGGGGTCGCCACAGCGGAATGAACCACCAACTTATCCAGCATATGTTTTACGCAGCGGATGCCCTTCCAGCCACAACCCATCACTGGGAAACATCCATACACACCCATTCACACTCATACACTACTGACAATTTAGCTTACCCAATTCACCTATACCGCATGTCTTTGGACCTGTGGGGAAAACCGGAGCACCCGGAGGAAACCCACGCCAACACGGGGAGAACATGCAAACTCCACACAGAAATGCCAACTGACTCAGCCGAGGCTCGAACCAGCGACCTTCTTGCTGTGAGGCGATTGTGCTACCCACTGCGCCACCGTGAGGCCTATTGATATACTTAAAGATATAAATTATATATAATCAATTGGTTACTCTTTTGAATAAAAAGTACAAAACAACATTAAATAACATCATTCTTTTGGGAACAATCATTTGAAAAAAGATAAAGTTGTAAGATTTCCAAATGAATGAATGAATAAATAAACAATTATAATACAAAATACATAAACAAATAAAACATTCACAATGATTAAATAGTAAACGATGGCAGAGTTTTATTTTTTTAAACTTTGGTGAACTGTTCTTTTAAACATATGTTTAGATTATTTAAATTATATACATTATATTAACAGAGTCAAATTGTAAAAATATTGCAATCATATGTAAATAATACTACAATACAACTTGCATTTCAACAGTATATATATATTTATATGTTCAATCAGCACACAAAACAGAAACAGAAAGACAAAGCAAATTATCAGAAGATAGACAGAAGATACAGAAGTGACATATGATCACACCACAGAAGCAGTAAAGGCTTGCTGGAAAAATAATATATTTCACTGTACAGTAACTGATATGTTGATCATTTGTTTCTGACAGTAATCAGTAAACACCTTTTCACCCCACTGGACTGTATATGTTTAAAGGAACAGTTCACCAAACTTTCAAAAATGAAAATGCTGCCATCGTTTACTCATCCTCCACTTGCTCAAAACCTGTTTGAATATATTTGTTCTGTTGAACACAATGGAAGATACATCGAAAACTATTGGAAAAATAAACTGGCATTTATTTCCGTAGTATGCTTTGTTCCTATTATGGATGCCAATGGTTGCTTTTTTCCCCAACATTCTTCAGCATATTAATATAACAGAAGAAATAAGTAGAATGTAAATAAATGGAAGAAAATGTTCAGTTTTGGGTGAAATGTTATTTATAAATGTTACATTTATCATATGACTTAAATATATGGCTTCAAATGTTTCTTAAGTGGCCAGTTATTGTCATTTGCAGGGGAAATGTTGAATATTGAAGCTGAAGTTTCTTGAGAAAAAAAAAAGTTTAAGTTCAAAGTTGGAAATATAGACTAAAGACCGTACTACTTCAAAATTGTTTTGACATCAAACAACACTAACACATCAATGCACTAAATGGAGTAAAAAAAGGATAATTAAAGCTTTCATTTTCATTTCATTTGCCTTTAAATATTTTTTCTGCTTCACTGTATTGAAAGAGGGCGTCACGGTGGCGCAGTGGGTAGCACGTTCGCCTCACAGCAAGAAGGTCGCTGGTTCGAGCCTTGGCTGGGTCAGTTGGCGTTTCTGTGTGGAGTTTGCATGTTCTCCCCGTGTTCGCGTGGGTTTCCTCCGGGTGCTCCGGTTTCCCCCACAAGTCCAAAAACATGTGGTATAGGTGAATTGGGTAGGCTAAATTGTCCGTAGTGTATGTGTGTGAATGAGTGTGTGTGGATGTTTCCCAGTGATGGGTTGCAGCTGGAAGGGCATCCGCTGCGTAAAACATATGCTGGATAAGTTGGCGGTTCATTCCGCTGTGGCGACCCCAGATTAATAAAGGGACTAAGCCGAAAAGAAAATGAATGAATGAATGTATTGAAAGAAAAGCTTGTAAATGCCATGCTGTTTTTTTGAGTCTAGAAACTCAACAGCAACATTTCTCAAACATGTTTCTGCACAACTTTCTGTAGTTTGCTAAACTTATTTTATATATATTATTGCAGGAAATGATGTCAGACTTCACTCATCGGCTGTCAGAAGAAAAGCTCCAGGGCGCTTCGACTTCTCCAGCTTCCCACAGTTTAACACTGCTGTGATACTCAGAGAGCAAAGAGCTTAGCCAGTCTTTGTAGTGCCTACTGTTATTAACCGACAAGTAATTTCTGCCTCTTTTTTCCACTAATAGTTAGAGGGGATTCGCTTCTTTCATCCCTTTTGAAAACAAACCAACATCATCTCTAACTCAGTCTGCCTTTTTTTTTCTCGTCAACCCCCTTGTAGAATAATTTCCATTAGGAAACAAAGCACGTGAGAGTAAGAGTGAAAGAACTGGAAATATAAGACAGAATTTCAGGAAAGACTCCTATTAGTAACTTGCTTTGAAATGTTGACTGAAAAGAGAAGAGTTGACCAAAAAAAAGAAGTCAATTTTCAGATTTTGTTCTTTGTTTCAGTCTAATGTGTAAAGGAAACATCCAAAATACACGTTGTGTTTCTTTTGTCACACTTTATCAGTTTGTGTCTGCAGATGTCAACTACAATACACTTACAACTGTCCTTAATCTCAATATAGTTTTTTTTTTCTACCCTCACTGAGCCATAAATCTCCACTTTAGCACTTTTATTCATATCTATATTCCGAAGTTTTTTAACCAAGGAATATGATCACACATAAATCAACTAATTACAAACATTAAAGGGGTGGTCCAGGTCCACAGTGTATTTTTAAGGCTTGGTTGTGTTTATAAGATGCAAAGCAATGTGTGCTCATGCTTCACTTGTAGAAAATCACGTTATTTTTTTCATATATCTTACTTTGATTATATACAGCTACTCAGCTAACATGCAAACGACTGTCATATTTCCTAGTTCCTCTGAAATGCCTGCCCTCAAGAGGCTCTGATTGGTCTGCTAACATAATGTGCTGTGATTCACGGATTAGCTCCACGTCACTCCCCTACAAGTGCGCGCTTTTGCGCTGTGTAAACAGTCCAGTCAGAGGCTCAGAGCAGCTGTTAGCAGCGTTAGCTGCCTGAATCAGATAGAAATAAAGAGCACACAGCTCACGCCTGCTCTTTAAAATAAAATCTGACAAGTGTCTTTCACATATATTCGGAATAAGCATGTGTAAGTAATATAAAAACATTTTAATATCTTTTGCGAGTTTGTTATTTGAGATGTAGAACGCTTGGAAAGCAGCCACATAGAGAGACACTGCGGTTTGACTGATAAATATGAATTTGTAGCTAAATTGTTAGCGGTGCCAAACAGCATTTC
>CAIGQV010016735.1:12745014-12758550 GCA_903798115.1 Danio jaintianensis | reverse complement strand
AAATATGAATTTGTAGCTAAATTGTTAGCGGTGCCAAACAGCATTTCTTGTTGTTTACATCCTTGTTTATGTCCTCATTAACGCTAGAAACTGTGCCTGTAGTTGATCAATTTTAACAAATAAAAATACTTACAGGTTGTGGCTCACAGTCCACAGCTTCGTCTGTTGGAGGAGTTTTAACTGAATCCAGAATCTCTCCCAGTTCAGTGCTGGAAGTTCTCCTTTGTCAAATGCTAGCGTTATATCTTTTTTTATGTAATTCTCTGGAACATAATTAAAATTAAACTGTAATCACTTCTCTCTTTGTGTCGTGTCCTTTGGAAGCCCAGATACAGAAACAGAACAAGCTCTGTGGAAATAGCAGCGTTTGGATGGCATTTTAGCTTTCACTGCCTTTTTCACCTCTGGCCATGCCCCTTCGATGCGCAGGGTGTGTGCGCTAGGTGAATGCGCGTAACCTGAAGCGTTTGTGATCTCATTAGCCCGGATGTATTTTTTTGTAGTCCCCAAATTCGTTCGCTGTAGGCTTTGCTAAGCTAATTTGTAAAAGCCAATGTCTCCCTTTGCATTGAATTTTGAGCATATTACATTCAGAGATGTAGTTTACGTTCACACAGCTACATTACACATCAACTAAAGTTTCATAGTGGACCACCCCTTTAAAAAAAGTGATTTTTTTTTCTGTCTGTTCACAGCATTTTCAGACTTATGGAGTAATATAAGGATAAAAGAACAGGACACTTTGACTCTAAAATGTCAAAAAAAATTGTTCTGTTAACAAAAAATAAATAAATAAATAAATAAATAAATAAATAAATAAATAAATAAATAAATAAATAAATAAAATGAACCTGACTCTATTCCAATGTTTTTTTGTTCTTGAAATTTTATAACTGCAAATTAGTGTATTTAATTAAATAATGCCTAATTTGTATTCTGAAAAACTTGTAATGCAATCAATCAAGTGGTAAGTATGGTGAGAATTATTAGTTATTTTTTACCCTATTCACCTGCAGTGTCTTGCGCTTTGAAATGTCATTTTTGCTCTGTTAACTTTTTCCCACCCTTCTCTATCGCTGGCGAGGATTAATCGACTTTGGGCTACTGTGAGAAGCCTTTCTACCAATTACAGACCTCCGAATCCATTGCTTGGCTGGTTTAAGTAGGCCACGTTAGTCCGGTCCAATTAGAGGAAGCCATAAGCACAAAGAAGGATGGCAATCAGGTCAACAAAAGCACAACTCATTCTTCTCTTTCTGCTCTTTGCACTGCATCAGCATTCAGTATTCAGGTGCAAGTGCAAATAGAGAGAAAAATACTGAGGTCACTGTGACCCCACCAACAAAAGAGGATACGCTATCATATCAGCTGAAGGAGACCCTGAGGTTGCCAGTCTGTGTAGTTCATCAGCAGAATAATAATAAAAAAAACAGAGTGCTTATTTATATAAAAAATATATTTATAAATGCATTCATATTTTGTGTACTTTAGCTGAGTGTCATGTCAGAAAGAAAAGCCCTGCTACAGTTGCTGTTGCTTACAGGCATGCAGCATCTTCAGACCTTTGGCTGATTCTTTTTAGTGTCATTTTGGGTGAGCTTTGACCTTTTTTTGTTTAGTATACAGAACTGTCTCAAGAGTGCAGTCACCATTCTACAGTATATAGAAAATGCAAATGTAATAATCTAAAATTAAAAAAGTTTCCATCACTCAAAAAAAACTAAACAATTGCTGCTTGTTCAAACTACTTATTTAAAATGAGCTAAATGAGTTTTTTTTTAGGGACAACTTCATTGTTTTATGTTCATTCAACTTAAAATTGTAAGGAAACATTAAGTTAACTTAATTTGCGTTGAGATGAGATGAAGGGATTGTGTGGAACCCAGCATTTTTTTACAGTGATGATAATTTCTTACACTGTAAAAAATGGAGGGTTCCACACAATAAATTCATGCTGTCCCAACACAAATTGATGAAGTTAACTATTAACAATTAAGTGGATTGAACATAAAACAACTAACTAATTTTAATAAGTAGTTTGAACAAGCTGCAAAAATTCTTCTTTGTGTGTGCATCTCACATTTTATATATATGTTTAACCAAAATTACAACTGAAACCATAAAACTGATTTTTGTTTCTTTAAACACAATTAACACTCAAATAAACACACCCTATTCATGTATTTTTTTTTAAAGGAGTTCATAATTCATTCATTCATTTTCTTTTTGGCTTAGTCCCTTTATTAATCAGGGGTTGCCATAGTGGAATGAACCGCCAATATCCAGCATATGTTTTACGCAGCAGATGCCCTTCCAGCCGCAACCCAACACCCATACACTCTTACATTCACACACATACACTATAGCCAATTTAGCTTATTCAATTCACCTATAGAGCACGTCTTTGGACTGTGGAACGTGAACATGGGGAGCAGTTCATAATTATATGTACAAATTTATTTGTTTTTACATATTTTCCTTTTTTTATCATTTGTTTAAAGTTAATTTATTTTTAAATGTTAAACAAAAGAAAATAAGTTTATTTTAAATGTATTTCCCCCAGTTAATGTTTATTATAAGTAACAAAAATCATTTTAGTTTTATGGTTTTAGCTGTATAATTTTTAGTTAAATGATTGCTTAACCATGGTGTATGTGTGAACAGCTTGTAAAAAAAAAGAGAAAACAAACTAAATAAAAATCAGAAAGACCTTATCTGAACATGTTTGCAGGAAAAATCAAAAAGATATGATGTTTATGTATGGTGACAATGTTTAACACTTATAATGTTTAAATTAATGCCTAAAGAATTCTTTAAATTCCAATTCATTCATTCATTCATTTGGCTTAGTCCCTTATTTATCTATTCCGGCATATGTTTTACACAGCGGATGCCCTTCCAGCCGCAACCCAGCACTGGGAAACACTCACTCTCGCATTCACACATGCACTCATACACTACGGCCAATTTAGTTAATCCAATTTACCATTTCGCATTTCTTTGGACTGTAGGGGAAACCGAAGCACCTGGAGGAAATCCACGCGAACACGTAGAGAGCATGCAAACTCCAATATAACCCTGATAAAAATCCTTTAAGAAAAAAAAAGAAGAAACTCACATTATCTGCTCCATTGAGCTGATCTGTTTTCTGTCACAAAGACAGAAACAACAGAAAGACAATGTTGAAATCATCATCTTCAAATCACTTCTCTAATTTCCAGTCGTTGATGGGGCTGAAAGCTGTGGGACCAGGAAGAGGTGTAAATAAAGGGCTCACCCCTGGAATTCAGCACTGATGAGCGTCCCGAACTCATCAACAGACCAGCCCACAGGGGAACCACAACACTGTCAACAGCTAACAATATTGTGAAGCTGCTACAACTCAGGTGATTACAGCTATTTTCACACGCTCCTCTAACTGTTTCCTACCCCGCGTCTCCTGTTAACGAAGGAGCAGATTAATTCAATTAGCTTTCACATCTCTTACACTGAGACTGAAACAGAATAAAGGCTTTCCTTCCTGTTCTAATCTAGTCAAGCTGTTTACTGTTACTAGTCAATGAGTAACTTGTACTCATGCACTCATATATAAACCCAGACAGACAAGTTTTTTTGTGTGTGTTTTGTTACTTTAATATTTTGAGTGAAACTTTGAAGAAGGAATTAAAGCAAGGGAAATGTATATAATGGACGTCTGTTTGGTAGCATCTAAAACCAAAATCCAAATTTAATTACAACAAAACATAAACCTGACAATTATATAGATTCAATTTACTATTTGCATTTATCATGTTTTTTTTTTCTTTTTGGCCGTACAGTCCACAACCCAATCAGAACTTACCATTTTCTGAATTGCGGACCACTACTCAAAATTGCTGTTCAAGAGCATAAATGTAAAATATTTTTTTGTTAATTAAAATATAAATAATTAAAATGTGCACACACACTTAATCACATCCATAATAAAAAGATTGTTTTGACACACACGTACACAGAAACATAACTATACAAAACAATTTTGTTATATAGATATTTAAATGTATATATTGTATCATCTACATATATGATTTACATCTAAATAATAATAAACATTTTCTCAAATATATGCATGCATGTGTGTATTTATATATACATAATAAATATACATCATACACATATTTTAAGTCAAAACAAACTTTTATTGGATAATAAAATATTTTTTATTAGATTTTTTTATTGGATGTGATTATATATTAAAAAAACAATCACTGCATTCTATAAGGATTTTTTCTTTTCTCCTATGATTTAATTCATATTCATGTTATAATTAGTCATATTTAATCATATAATCAGCTCAAATTGAAATAGCATAACACAAGGGTACATGGTTTAGAAAATGAATGCCAGTCTTTCCAGTTTTTTGAAAACCTGAAGCTACATCAATGAAAAAGAAGGAAAAAAAAACAGATAATAATTCCTCTTATGATATTTGGACCACTTCTCTTGGGATGTGAGGATCCAGCACACTGAAAGGAAGAGCAAGAGTTTGGAGAGATTTAGATTTTGGTACGTTAATTAAAGACGTGCTCTGTCTGAACTTAAAAGAAAGTAAAGCGCTAATCAAACGCTCCTCCTTTTCGGCAGCGAGGTCAAGCTGTGGGTCAAACCTCAGTACGGGGCACGAATGGGATTTCCTTTCGCTGCCTTTATTATTACCCTCGGTGTAATTAGTGCCACTGAAATCCCTTTTGTCTGAGGAGAGGAGGAGGAGGATAAAAGCGTCCAAGCTTGGGCGTGTGGTCTCCTTTCTTTACTGAACACCTTTTATTTCCTCTTAACAAGCTTATAAAATATGTCGACAGGCTTCAAACTGGGAATGTGTTGGGAAACTCTGATAATCGAGCGTTGTTACGTCAGCTCACTCCTGGGCTCTTTTCAAAGTCCTCCACACGCTTTATCTAGCAGGACGTAATTAACGGCGTTATCGCATATCTGGCAGAGTTGGAGTTTGGGAGAGGATCGCTAACAATGCTTTTTTGTTGCACGTACAAAGAGTAAAATGCCTAATGTTTGAAACGTAAAGCCTGCTCTGAAGCTCCGCAAGAACTTTTGCAAGTAATTGTCACTGGAGGATGTTGTTTATTCAAGGGACATACCGATGGAGGAAAAAAAAGATGCTGCAAGACCTGGTGGGGTTACTGGCAAACTTCAGTACTTTTTAAAAAACTTTTGATTTCACAACAACTTTCAAGTGCAAGTGAATAGAAGTGAATCAAAATAAGAGAAAATAAAGAGACATGCAAAAAATATTATGCATGATCTGGGGATTCTATGTACACGTCTCCGCTTCCTTTAAATGCAGGGACTATTCAATGCAAACAACTTTAAAAGCCAATTTTAACAAACAAAATAAAATAAAATAAAATAAAACCCCCCACAAATAAACCACCAATAAATGTGCCAGTATGATTCAAGGATCAGTTTTAGGCCCTTTGCTGTTCACAATATACATGCTACCCCTGGGAGACATTATAAGAAGACACGGGATCAGCTTTCACTGCTATGCAGATGATACTCAATTATATTCATTCATTCATTTTCTTTTCGGCTTAGTCCCTTTATTAATCTGGGGTCACCACAGCGGAATGAACCGCCTACTCAATTATATATTTCAACAAAACCTGATGAGACATCTGAACTGTCTAACCTAACTGAATGTATTACAGATGTTAAAGACTGGATGACCAACAATTTCCTTCTCTTAAATTCACTTATTGGGCCTAAATCCTGTACACAGTAGATCTCACAACTCGACCTGCAATTACAGGGACACAAAGTTAGCATTAGCTCTACTGTAAAAGATCTGGGTGTTATACTAGACAGCAATTTAACTTTTGAAAATCATATCTCCCATGTCACAAAAACCGCCTTCTTTCATCTGAGAAATAAGTTACGAAGTATGCTATCCATCTCAGATGCAAAAAAGCTAGTTCATGCTTTCATGACTTCTAGGCTGGATTACTGTAATGCTCTGTTCGCTGGTTGCCCAGCATCCTCTATTAATAAACTTCAGCTAGTACTTTTCTAGTTCTTACCAGGTCTAGAAAATATGATCATATCACCCCAATTTTATCCTCCTTACACTGGCTGCCTGTTAAGTTCCGTATTGATTATAAAATATTGCTTCTTACCTATAAAGCTTTAAATAATCTAGCTCCTGTTTATCTAACCAACCTTCTGTCTCGCTACAATCCAAACCGCTCTTTAAGATCTCAAAACTCAGGGCTTCTGGTAGTACCTAGAATAGCAAAGTCGAGTAAAGGTGGTCGAGCCTTCTCATTTATGGCTCCTAAACTCTGGAATAGCCTTCCTGATAACGTCAGAGGCTCAGACACACTCTCTCAGTTCAAAACTAGATTAAAGACCTATCTTTTTAGTAAAGCATACACTCAATGCATCGCATAACGGTATGATGCATGAATGTGCTCCACGCAGGTGAGCTGGCACACTCCTCAATACACCAGACATTGTGTTTGAAACTCTCATATGCTTTACATGTTTGTTTCTACGTTTGTTTATTTAACTGCTATTTTCATCTATAACACTCCACTATTACATCTAATTTAAATACACTATGAACAGCAGCTACGCTAATTATTTTCTTTATTCTCTATTTCCACCTGGGGATACTCATTCCGAGGTCCCTAGAGACTATGCAGCACCATTGATGCGATCCAAGACCTGTGAACAGATAATCCCAAGGTATCCATAATCCTGGACCAGGTCGTATCCCGAGCTGATGCTGTGGTCGTCATGAAAAAATGGAGTGCATGAGACTGATTTCTGAATGACCACTGTGATAAACATGTCCCCACATTGATCCTGCGGGCCAACCTGACCGCCTGCCGGTGCCTTACTCACACCTGCAGCTTCTCCATGATGGACGTCCAGCTTCTTCAGCCTCCAGCGCCTAGACTGCAGCTCTGAACAGGAAGTTTGGCCAGATGAAAAATGGTGGTGCCTAACAGAGCCTAGTTTCTCTCGAGGTTTTTTTTCCCTTCACTTTGTCAATTGGTAAAGTTTTTTTTCCTCGCCACTGTCGCCACTGGCTTGCTCGGATCGGGACTTGTGGAGCTGTGCTTCGGTGGATTTGCTCCACAGTGTTTGAACTTTCAGCAGTGAAATTTAAACCACACTGAAAAAAACTAAACTGAACTTCAACTCTGAAATCTGGACTTTACTAGAACTTTGTTAAGCTGCTTTGACAATCTACATTGTGAAAAGCGCTATATAAATAAACTTGACTTGACTTGACTTGATTCAATAATAGGCTACATTTTAGACAATAGTATGACACAAAAGGAATGAAATGAAACATTCTGAATATTGAAAAACTGAAAAGAATGAATATTCATTAATGAATGAAAATAAATAAATAAATAAATAAATAAAAAGTGAAATCCACTGACCTGCTTGAATTTTCTAGAAATAATCTAAATCAGTACAATAAATAAAAATGATTACAACATTACAACAACAACAACAAATATCTGAATTAATAATCAATCTATCACTAGCTAATATGGATTAAATAATGAGCTGAATTTTAGACAACAGAGAGTTAGGATGCAGTCCACAAACAAACAATGAATCAAACAAACAAACAAACAAAAAAAAATCTTCAATATTCTGGAGAAATAAAAAAAATCTATAAATAAGGAAATAAAAAACATTCACCAGGTTTTTAAGTGACAATATTAGACAATAAAAATTTTGCAGCACATTGGTGGTGGAATAAAAGTCATTGGCGGGTGTCATGAAAGTCTGTTCTGCTGTGAGTGCAGTTACAGCCAAAGCCCTCAGAGAGCTTCCCACACTTAATAAAGACACACAGTGTAATTGGTTTTGGATTGAATTGATGACACACTGTTAACTGCAATCAGAATACTGCTATTAAAAGTATATGCCAGTTTATTAAGCTGCTTCAAAGTTAAGTCCACGAGACGTTTGCCTGGTAGCTTTTGGAATATTAAGGCAAGACACTGCAGGGTAAAAAATGAACTAGTTTTCACCATATGTACCCACTTGATCGATTACATTAAGAATTGCAAAGATATTTTGTGTTTTCTGTGTTTAACTTTTCTGAAATGTTATGTTTAAATACACAAACAAGCCATTTCTTCATTAAATATGCATTGATTTGGACACATTTCTATTACAAAAATCACAACACTTGATGAAGATCAAAATTCTTATTTCCCTTTAGTGAAACATTAGAGTCAAAGGGTTTTACTGATGGGATTTTGGGAATCTATGCACACTTTCCAATGCAAATAACATTAATATGCAATTTTATTTTAATTAAATAAACGAATAAATAAATAAATACATATTAAGTAAGGTATACTAGTAAGAAGTGAACTCAACTGGTCTGTTTGAATATTCTTAAAATAATCTAAATCAGTAAAAAAAGAAAGAAAAAAGATTGCAACTACATTACAATAATTACATTAAGAATTGCAAACTTTTTACAAATTTTGTTGTGTTTAAACAACATTTTTTTTTTACAAATGTTGTGTTTAAACATACAAATGAGCAATTTCTCCATTAAAAGAAAACAATGGATGAAGTTTAAAATTCTTGTTTCACTTTTTTTACACATTAGATTAAAAGGGGGCTGCATGGTGGCGCAGTGGGTAGCACGTTAGCCTCACAGCAAGACCCCTCGGCTGGGTCAGTTGGCATTTCTGTGTGGAGTTTGCATGTTCTCCCCGTGTTCGCGTGGGTTTCCTCCGGGTGCTCTGGTTTCCCCCACAAGTCCAAAGACATGCACTATAGGTGAATTGGGTAAGCTAAATTGTCCGTAGTGTATGTGTGTGAATGGGTGTGTATGGATGTTTCCCAGTGATGGGTTGCAGCTGGAAGTTCATCCTCTGCGTAAAACATATGCTGGATAAGTTGGCGGTTCATTCCGCTGTGGCGACCCCAGATTAATAAAGGGACTAAGCCGAAAAGAAAATGAATGAATAGATTAAAATGTTTTTACTAATGGGATTTGGAAAATCTCTTTTTATCACTCTATATATCAGAAAACAGTGATAACATCCAGAAAAACTAAATATATATATATTAATGGTCAGTGTTGGTGAAAACATGGGAATTTTTTTATTGTATTGCAGTGTATTTGTGTTGTTTTCACAAAAAGCCCAAAATCTTAAAATTGATGTGCATGAAAAAGTGTGTTTTTGCCTTCAGCGTCTCACCTTTAAGGCATAGTTCACCCAACAAGTCAATGGCTACCGGTTTAACAACATTCTTGAAACTATCAACAGAAAAAAAGAAACATGGAACCGCTTGAGGACGAGTAAATGATTGATAGGTGATGTAAATTTTCATTTTGAGCGAACTAGCGCTGTAAGCCAATGTATTGCTGCAACGCATTAGTCCTTGCTGATAATTGCATCATTTTACACCTCACAATGACAGACAGAAGACGCACGTCTCACTTTTGGCTGCATATTAACATTGTCCTCTCATATGGGATTCAAATGGCTTTTTTGTTGTCCTGCATTCCCTTAGATTCTCTTTCTTTTCTCTCTGTTGTTAAGGGGCAAGTTCTCCAGACGGCATGGGACCTCTTTGCTGCTGAGACATCTGCTTGCGCTGAGCCACCCAAGGCCAATCTTTTGAATCGTGAACTATCCAAACCCTGCTTTTTTTTTCTTGTTTTCTCTCTCTCTCTTATTTCTTTCCTCTTTCTGATGGAAAAAGCTTAGTGCATTCAGGGAAGGGTGAGTTGAATTCCCCCCTCCCGGCCCATAGTAATCCAGGCTCAGGTCTCAGTTTGCAGACACAATGGGGCTTGGAGAATTGGACTTGAGATAATTGTGTTGCTATCCCATTTCTCCTGTAATGGAATCTCTCATGAGTGGCGGCAGCGGCTTAGCAGATTCTGAATGGCGTCTGTGCCGATAGCACCCAGACGAATCCTTATGTGCTACGCCATTTTGGAGATAGTCCTAGCTGTGCTTTTTTGATTACTTTGTGCGAAAAACTCTAAATCTCCCTCCTGCGCTTCTCTTCTCTTTTTCGAAAAAAATGGGCTTGTCTCTTTAACTCTCTACTTACAGAAGTAAAAGACAGGTCCTTTGGAAAGTGCAGAGAATTGTTAGGGACTTGTTAAGGGTGTTGTAAAGAACAGTAGAAAAAGGTGACGTAGACAATTTGGAGTAGAGTTTTTTTTATGTTCCGTAGCATTCAACTTTGCATTTTGTTTCTGCTGAGTAAAAAAACTATTTTCTTTATATTTTTTATGTGTATTTTTTGTTTTCTGAAACAAATACTATTGGACAGATTTATGTCTTACTATAGGTTTTACAAAAAAAAAAAAAAAAACGGTCAAAAAAGCTTGTAACTAAAGGCACAGTGTGTTAAAGAAATACAATAAAGAAAATTTAATTAAATCAATAAAATTACATCAATCAACCAATCTGGCCAGTAGGGTTCAAATCAACTCAACTCAAACAAACTCAACCAAACCAAACCAAACCAAACCAACAAAAAAAAAAAAACAACAACATACAAGCAACTAACCAACCAACCAACCAACCAACCAACCAACCAACCAACCAACCAACCAACCAACCAACCAACCAACCAATCAATCAACCAATCAATTAAAGAATACAATAATCAATCAATCAATCAAGCAAGCAAACAAAAAAATTATTTAATTAATCTTTATTTCTATAGCGCTTTTACAATGCAGAAGTTGTAGTTAACATAGAAGTTCTAGTACATTAAAATCGAAACTGTGTCATGCAGTTTCAGTTTCATTCAGTTCAGTTCATTTCAGTGTGGTTTAATTTTCACTGCTGAAAGTCCAAACACTGAAGACCGAATCCATCGATGCGCAGCTCCACAAGTCCCAATTACACAAGTCCCAATCCAATTCTAATCAACCAATCAATCAATTACACAATAAAATAATCAATTACTTAATCTAACAAACAATAAAATAATAAATCAATCAAATGATTAATCAATTAAACAAAAACAATCAATCAATCAATCAATCAATCAATCAATCAATCAATCAACCAATCAACCAATTAAACAATAACATAAAATAATACATGGACAAATGCATTTAAGGACACACACAAAAAAAACCCGAAATGCAGCATAGCAACAATAAACTTTATAGCCTGAAAGTTGATGAAGTGTGATGCAATTACTAATGACCATTAATGACCCCCAATGAAAGACAAAACACATATTTCAATCATTTGCTGGTCAGAAACACTGTAACAAAATTTGTATGCTTGATTTTGTTAAAATTATATAATATTATATAATCACTAATGCAAATGTCTGATCATGTGTAAAGCCACAACAGGAACTTTGCTGTGATTGCTAATTTTGATAATTTATTATGATAGTACATCTGTTTTCTCATTTGCTAAAAAAGTAGTGGGTTTAGACTATTGAAAAAAAAAAAAAAGATAAAATATCAAATAAAATTTGAGTATAACTACATTTATAACTTACCAATTCCAGTTACAGGGGTTACCAATTCCAGCCTATTTTCCACATTAAGTACCTTCACTTGTCATGCCATGTTTTTTACATCACTCCCTTACATCACGTCTTTTTCTGAACTAATAATATCTGGCAAATCAATATTTCATGCATTTTTATTTATTGATTGATTTAATATGGCAAGTGGCTGTGTAATAATCCATATAATGGGCAGTCAGTTGTTCATTATTGCAAAATTAGCTTAAATGGAAGCACAAAGCGTAGCCAGTATATTCTGGGTCTCTGATCACCTGGCTGGGGTTTATTTTGCACTAATGACCAGCTGAATGCACATTATTCTTTTGAACATTTCTGTAACTGTATTTTCTGCAATTCCTCCTCTCCTCTTGTGATGAACAGAATGTGGTAAACACTTTAACAAAAAAGAACATCTACATTAAAATATCCAAACATACATTCATTTAAATCACATAGCATGACTACTTGAGGTAAATATGTCTTGAATGTTTCAAAAAGCAATAAAAGGATACCACTAGAAGAAATAGGTTCAGCATGCACATTCAATTTATTCAGTGGGGAGGGGGGGGATTGTTGGGCTGGGGGGATTGTTATGAGAGACTTTTACAAAGATTGATGATTAACTTACACTGTATTCTCCATTCTGAGTGGGGAAGCTAAGATTCTAGAACTTTGAAAACCATTTCAAACTACCTTCTTATTGATTATTCAAGAAAATAAGTCACTCATGCCTTAAAGGAATATCAGCAGGAATATAACTATGTATTGTATAGCATATATGCCACCTTTTCCGAGAACTGAAGCTGTACTTGCTTTGATATTAAACTCAGTATGACTATAGACCGAAAGAAAAATAATAGAAAGTTCTGTCACGAAACTCTATGGGTGCGCAGGCTGATAGGTCTTATACAACCTGCTTCCGGAGTATAAATAACTCAGTACTGTTTTTTTCGCACAATCTGAAAACAACAATTAACATAAGGGAAGACTCTATTACTTTTTATCTATGTGCTATTGGTCTGCTAATTTTGTTTAAGTGAACATACATACATTTCAATTCAACTGCATTCAACAACTATTAAACTGTATGTGCGTGCTGTGCGTTTGTGATGTGATAGGATCCAGGATTCGTTTTCACACATTTTGGTCCATTTGAATGTTGAACAAGTCACTGTGAGCTTTTAGGCTGACTGTCACATAGCTTGTTCTGTTTCAATTCCTTTCTCTATTTATATGTTAGCATTTCACTTTGGAAGAAAAAAATAATTAACAAGCATTCATGCTAACACAGTGTTTGGAATTATCTACAAGAGTATGTCATTGACATTATCAGGTTTCTCATTTATACTTTCCCAGATGGTTGCTGGGTTTATTTTTGTTTCTATCAGACTGCATATATATTGTAATAATGATGTGGGGTATTAGTGTTAAGCCATTCGACAAGGTAGCCCAGGCACACATAGTTTAGTTCACTTGAGTTAAGCTGATGCAAAATAGCCAAAGCACACATAGACTAGTAAATTAAAGGTGTTGTTCACCCAAAACTGAAAATTCTATCATCATTACATTTATCTTCTACTTGTTCTAAACCTGTTTGGCTTTCTTTGTTCTGTTGAACACAAATGCAGATATTTTGAAGAAAGCTGGCAACCTGTAACCATTAACTTCCACAGATTGTTTTCTTACTATGTAGGATAACTTACTGTTTTTTGTCTTTTAAAAATATATATATTTCTTTGTGGTAGACAGAATAATAATAATTGTAAAAAAATTGCATACAGGTTTGGAACCACTTGTGGCCAAACAAATAGTGTGTACATTTTCATTTTTAGTTGAACTATAGCTTTGATGTTAAGCGGATTGGCAAGGAAACCAAGGCACACACAGTCCAGTACATTAGTATTAAATTATTTGGCAAGCTAGCCCAAGCACACAGAGATAGTAAAAAATTCAAACAAACAAACAAACAAACAAACAAACAAACAAACAAACAAACAA
>CAIGQV010016735.1:12722786-12737054 GCA_903798115.1 Danio jaintianensis | reverse complement strand
TAGATAGATAGATAGATAGATAGATAGATAGATAGATAGATAGATAGATAGATAGATAGATGATAGATCAGTATTACAAGATGAATAAATAAATAAATAAAATAATGCTTAATTACAAAAACAATACTACTACTACTACTACTACTAATAATAATAATAATAATAAGGGGACACGGTGGCGCAGTGGTTAGCACTGTTGCCTCACAGCAAAAAGGTCGCTGGTTCGAGTCTCGGCTGGGTCAGTTGGCGTTTCTGTGTGGAGTTTGCATGTTTTCCCTGTGTACGCGTAGGTTTCCTCCGGGTGCTCTGGTTTCCCCCACAGTCCAAAGACGTGCTATAGGTGAATTGAATAAACTAAATTGGCCGTGGTGTAAGTGTGTGAATGAGTGTGTATGGATGTTTCCCAGTACTGGGTTGCAGCTGGAAGGGCATCCGCTGTGTAAAACATATGCTGGATAAGTTGGCGGCTCATTCCGCTGTGGCGACCCCTGATGAATAAAGGGTCTAAGCCAAAGAAAAATGAATGAATGAATGAATAATAATAATAATAATAATAAAAATGGAGGAACCTTTAAAACTCCAATTACAACTGTTTCAACGATCCATAATACATATTTTTAAAGGTAAAATTTCCTGTATTTGGATAAATAAACACTCCTTAATAGCAAATGACCATCATATCTTGTATTTGCTTTCTTTGTCTCTTGGTCTTTTTTTGTTTATGCATCTTTATGGGGTTTAAGAAAAACAAATATGACATTAAATGACCAGTATGAAGTAGCAAGTTCCTGTCTTAATGAGTGATTCATTGACCCATTCATTCAAACTATTTGTTCAACATAACTAATTCAAATAATTTGTTCAAAAACAGATTCATTCAGAAACACATTGTTGAGATGCACAAATGCTTGCATCTGGCTTTGTTTATTTGTAATATTACTGATACCGTACCATATCTGATAAACATTTTCTCTCCCTCTTTCGTCTTTTTTCCCAAAGTGAGTTACTTACAAAGCAATTACAACACACGTAGTATATCTTAGTATGTCTGTATAGATCAGGGGTGCCCAAACTTTTTCTTATGAAGGGCCAAAAACCTAACTTGATGAAGGTGGTGGGCCGAACTCTATTACATTAAAGTTGCCATTGGCCATTTCCTAATTTATTTAATATTTAAAAATAACTAGAAAACATTGCTTTATATTAACTAATGCAGTATATATTTTAAAATTATATAATGAATTTATTACAGTAAAAAAAACAATCCCATTTATAACAGAATGGAGTTACACTAGTCAAGCTGCACCTGTTTTTTTTGCTTGCCAATGTCTTGCTCAATGATTTGCTTCTGCATTGTCCTCTATCCGTTGAGTGGCAGTATTTATATTTAAAAAAATCTTATTCATTTACAGCATTTAATTGAAATTTATTTTCAGTTTGCTTTTTTGTATCTCAGGAATAAAACAAACAAACTAAAAAAAGTTATGTTAAATTAGAAATTACGATCTCTGTTAAAGGCATTCGCTTCAACTCTCCCCATCATTCTCTGTGGGATGGTGGGCCAAATCAAAGGTTACCATGGGCCAACCTAGTTTGGACATCTATGGATCATGTTTCTGAGAAATCTTCTTACTCACAGATAATAGAAAGGGTTACCGTAAACTGGCCACTTGCAAACACAAAAAGGATTTTGCAGACTATAATTTCAATTATAATCATTTGTACCCAGTCATAACCTCTTAAAATTAAGAAGTTGGACCTTTTATTCTTTTTATTTTTAAGATTTCAACTTTAATGGCCATCCACTTTACTTAAAGATATTTTAATGTTAATTACAGATCTGGTCTGGCTTTTTGAACTATTAGGGGGAAAGTTCATCAGCATGAGTGGGGCTTGTGTCTAGTCTATGCCGAGGACAGTTTATGGGCTAATAAATGACTGAAATAGATGAAACAGAACATTGCATTATAAACCAAAGGGCATAATTAGTAATGTTTTCAGAAAAGCATAATGAATTCAAGTCAATTGTTTTCGCACTGATGAATTCTCTGTAATTCCTAGGGCCTGATGTTACAGTAGGTTGAACTGGAGTTTATGCAAGAGTGAAGAAGAGCTACTTGAATCAGGTATGTTCATACTGTGTATACACACTGGTAGCTGTAAACACTAATAAAATAGAAAACATTTGGAAGTAGCACCTCTACCAATATCAAGATTTCTCAAGAGAGAATTTGTTTCTTTGGCTGACAGTGAATGACAGTTTTGTTTATTTGACAGGATGTTTTTTTTTTTAATGCACTCAAATTGTGCATGTTATGTTAAAGTTTACACTAAATATGGCTCAAAAACAAATGGAATAAAAAATGAGTGAAAATAGGAGTGAAAAAATAAAGCTTTTAAATAAAGACTTTTACAGATTAAAATAAAAAAAATGACAGAAAAAAGTATTATGACAAAAAAAACTATACAAAATGTCTCATTAAAAGTAGAAAAAATATAAGAAAAAAATATAACAATTTCAGTGCTGCCTTTAAAATGGTGCATTTTCATTTTTCCTAACCCAATGTCACACACCCACATATTAGAATCACTTTTCATAAATACATATATATACTGTACGCTTACTTTCATGCACACTCAACCCAATTCAACTAGACGTGGGAGTAGAAAAACAAACCTTTTGTTATGAATATTAATTGATCGGGGGAAGAAGTTCATGCTATGCTGCCAACAGCAAAGACATATCATTAACATATTGCAGTGCAATTCTCCTGTATTTACCTCACTGTAAACATGAAGCACTTAGAGATTTGAACATTTTGAACAATTTGCATCTCTCAATTGACTTTTAACTCTCTACATCAAAGCTGGTAATTGCGGATGCAGAGTGCTTAGACACAGATCGGCGTCCAAATACTGCTAGTCGGTTCGCGTTTTTATCACATGCTAACAACCGACACTCTTTAGAGAAATAAATTAGCACATTGTTAGACAAAGCTTTGTCACTGCCAACTTAATTAGAGCTAATGCATCAGCAAGCCTGCCTAGTCGAGTTGATTTGGTTAGGGGGTTTTAAAATAGGCCAGTCTGACAGCACAAATGCAATTTCAACCTTAAAGATGAATTGTCAGAGCCACAGTGTAGCTCCCTGTGAATGACAGCCCATAAATACTCAATAGTAAATAGTTTTAAGCACCCTGAGCAAGTCGTTTGCTCTCATTTAAATAAGTGCAGGTGCTTCAGGTTGGTGCTGAAGTTCTTGAGCGCGAAGCCCATTAAATTAAATCTGTCTGTCCGTTTGCTTCGATCTACGGCATGGCTTTTGTACCTGTCTAAGAAGGCAGCCTCAAACGGCAGGTGCACTGAAATGCCCTTTCATGCATTGCCATCAAGCCGAGTTGTGTTTGTGCTGTTCTCAACGGGCAGGTTGTCCTGCAGATTTCAGTGGAGGCTCCAGATGTGAGGTAGAACTGTTGGCTACAGCTCAATGCACCAATCCGCAGGTCCTCTCAGAAACACACGCATGAGAGAAGATGGGGAAAGAGATTTGAGCGAGAGCCTCACCCAGGTCGAGCCCTACCTTATGAATGTGTGAAACTTGTCACTTTAGAGCAAGCAAAGCGACTCTTCCCAGCTCCTGTGGTCTCGCGATGGGCTCCCACTGCTTGTGGAAATTGCTCCTGAGACACGGAAGAAAGTCGAACAGAAAGAAAAACGGTCCTGTTAAACAACCTTTCTTCTCTGTGTTGGTTGAAGGAGCTGCTAGAGAACACAGCCGCCATCGCAGCTGGAGGTACGGCAACCTGTGAGCGATAATTGGGATGCGACCAAAAAGTAGAGTTCATTAGATTACAACCAGGACTTCTTGATGCCCCTCGAAGATGCTGTTTATTTGTGCGCATGTGAAAGAATGTTTTGCTAAGCAATTATTGACAGCCCCGTGGAGTTTTCCACCACATCAAGGTGATTATTGGATTCTAAGGGAAGAAAATAGAAATATTTTTCACTTTGTATTTCTGTATTACCATGAGAGGTCCCTCTTATAGTTGTATTAGATTGCTGATCTGTGTATAATATCACACTTTCTCACTGATGAAACATGACGAGAAATTACAAGCAGTGACTATATCTAAAGCTCGCTGATTTAGTATTACAGGCCTTGGAACTGGAATGATTGGAATGTTACGTGCATTTCAGTTGGGAGGTTTATGAATTTCAGCTATAAATTCTCCCTTTTTAGATATTGCTAGATATTACTAGAACAGCTCAAGAGACTGTTAGTGCACTTTGCATTAAACAACACTTTCCCCATAGACATATGGCTGCAAATGGAAAGTTTAAACCATTTTATTTATGATACCTTTGAATAATAAAGCAGATATACTGTATATGCTGCACTTGATTACACTGACAGACGCGTCATTCAACAAAAAACAGCAACTACAGGATAGAGAAAGCTGTGTTTTCATTGTGCAATGCAGACTGAACAGAATGTAAAAATAACACCAACACACAATATGTATCTCTTCTAGATAAAGCAAACCAATGTATTGCTAGTAAAGCTTTGAGAGATGAGGACTCATACCCTTAAGGGGGTCACACACTGGACGTGCCCCGCCATGTCTTTTAACATTCTAAACATTGTTTTCTATTAGTGTACGCACATCAACAGTGCCCTTCGGGGTCTGACTGCGGTGCAAAGCTATGACTCAGGAAGCTTTTTAAATTCCTGTTGCACCACAGAGAGTCATCTGAAGTCTTGTATTAAATAACATTATTATCGCATATAGAATGTGTGCATCCGGTGTGCAATACCTTGAGTTGTCATAGATATGCTTCTCATCTGGTGTATGACAAATTTTACTCATACAGGGTGTGTTCATTATATTGGTGTGTAAACATTACATTTATACACATTTCAGTACATCCACAGTGTTACTATGCTAAGGATAACTCTAAATTGCAACACAAATTTGCAAAAAACAAAACAAAACACGTTATTTAATTAATTTTGGGTTTAACCAAAAATTGTTACCCCAAAATAACCATTTTCTTTAAAAAAGTGGGTTATTACATTAAAAATAGGGCTGGGCAAATAATTGAAATGAAATCGCTAACTTGATCAAGCAAAACATTGATTGTTGTACACATATAAGGGAAGCACTGCTTTGTGATCAGTAGTAAATCTTCACCGAAGGCCAGAGGGTGCTCTCATGTGGATAAGCATAATGAAGAAACCCACGGAACCCCTATAGCTTTACTAAATAAAGAGAAGATCTACTTCCAACTTGATTAATTATCACTTGACTATGCATAGAAGCATTTATTTCAAACACTCAACTAAAGTTAAGATTTTACTTAGAAGTTTAAAACACGTCATTATACAGAATGTGTTTTTTGCAGTTCACTGAAAAGCTACTCAAATAGATGTCATTATTATAAAACGATTATCTCAATTTCATTATTATCCAAACAAATCAATTCAAATTTTGCAAAGCTTATCTGTAAGCTAAGGCTCTGTGTAGTATGCTGCTCCATCTGAAAGCGCATGCTGGATATTTACTAGAACCCTGACAAAAATGTGCATTTGATTAAAATCATATTAAGACACCTAACATGTTTCAGGTAAAAAATGCATACTTTTTGGCTGTGCTAGCTTAAAAATTGTCCCAGCAAATATTAGCACTGACTTCATTTTCATGCAAAAATCAAATGTCACTAACCTACAGAAGATGCCAGAGGTAACCACTTGCTTTTCAACATGCTTATGCCTGCAAATATGAATATACTTCGTCCTTAGGCCATAAAAGTGCAGCCTGAATCTCCCTGCCAAAAGTATGTTACACTCTCTAGTAGACAGGTATGTTGAGGAAACCAAAAAACAAATATGCCTGCAGGGCACCAATAAAATAAGGAAAAGGGAGTTCAGCGGTGACATGAGCCGTCTGATCGCCTAAACTTCAGTGGACAGTGGCCCAGGTTGGTTTGGTGATTAATGGCTCAGGACTGATGCAGGGGAACATGTACTAATGGATAGATTGCACCCCAGCCAGACTGAGCTAACATAGCTTCCAGGCATCTGATAATGTAATTTAACATCCAGCTAATTCTCCTCTGCTCAATTCATCATGGTTTTACTCAGGCTGAAGGCCATAAAGGTAGAGGTTGGGGAGAGATTATTAGACTGAAGGTAAGGTGGAAGAAAAAAAGTCGGAAGTTTAAAGCACATGCAGGTTCAGTGGATGCGCATTAATCTCGCATCTCTGCTGTCTTATTATCTGTATTCACTCTCGCCAGTGTTGCTGAGGTAAGGTGCTTTGTTCAGGATTATGATCTCGGTATATATCTGAAGACATGTTTATGAGAGGAGTGATGAAGGGATGGCACAGCCGCAGTATAGGATGTAGTATAGTCCCCTAAAAACGTGCATTTATGTGATCTCTAGATATGTTTACAGCAGATGGAGTTGGATGCGGCATGCTATTAATTCCCCATAGTGGTTCTTGGAACAACATTCAAAGGTAGTATAAGCATTCAGCCAAAGAGGTAACAGCTATTATAAACATAAAGCTACATCAAGCCAAACATTAATACTTTACATATTAAAGACATGCCATCATGGCAAGCGAGTCAATAGCAATTTCCTCCATCTGAGACTTACTTGTAGAAGTATACATAGCATATTCGGGAACTACCTTGCAAACAGGGTGATAATACAGTGAGAGAGAGAGCTTTGTAGTTAGTTCCCATGCACAGTATTAGCCACATACACGAGTATAAAAACAGTTAAAAATGTAAAATGAAAAAGAAAAGAAAGACAAAAACTAAAAGTGAATAAGCACATTTCATGCATTCATGCCGATATGTGTCAGAGGAATACAAAAACAAAATGAGTGAGTACCAGTGATGTTAACAAAATAAACAATATACCACCAAGAACATTAAAATTATTTCAAATATTGATATTAATCTTATTAAAGCTCATCGCTTCACACACTGGAGTCATATAGATTTTTATATTTGATGAATGTGCTTTTTGTCACAAATTCTTAAAACAAAAGCTTTTCACCATTCACTGCCATTACAAAACTAAGAATAGACAAGATATTACATTCTTGATTATAAAGGTTTTTTTATTGGTATCAATAGAACCATAAAGAACCTTTAGTGTTCATATAACATTTTCCTTTTACAATTTATTTGTTTTTTTGCAGTGGGAAAAGTTTTTCACACTAAGAAAATATGGCACTTAAAAAAAAAAGGTTCTTTAGGGAACCAAAGATGTTCTTCTATGGCATCAATGTGAAAACACCCTTTTATAAACTTTTTTTTAAAGGGATGGTTCACAAAAAAGTTACTCACCTTCAAGTGGTTCCAAACCTTCACAGGTTTCTTTCTTCACAAAAAATAAATAAATAATAAAGAAATATTTTGAAGAATGTTGGAAACTGATAGCCATTGGCATCCACAGTATGAAAAAATATACTATGGAAAACAATGGCTACCAATTTACAACATTCTTCAAAGTGTTAAACAGAAGAAAGAAACTCAAACAGGTTTGGTACAAAAGGAGGGCAAGTAAATGATGACATAATTTTCATTTTTGGGTGAACTGTCACTTTAAGAGTGCATTTAATACATTATAACTTCCAACTGTGTTCATCTGAAATCTGATATGATGGCTTGAAGTTGAGTTAATAAAGGAAACCCTTAAGCCAATTCCTTTAAAGCAGCAATGAAACTGAAACACCAACAGTTTTTTTTCATATCATGATGTACATAGTAGCTAAACATAGTTAGAGTTAGCAGAAAAATAATATAAGGTGGAGATTTTGTTCATCAGCTGTTGTTTGGTTTTTGATGGGCGAATGTGACACTCAAAAACTGGATAGATTTCAGCATTGATCTGCAGTTCTGCAAACCAAAATTCTATCATTTCACCAGAACATCGTGCTGTAAATTTTGATTAAACCACATTTGCAAAAATATTTATTTACATTTTTATTTCATGCCAACTTTGGAGATTTGATGTAGCTCAATTTGAGAGTTTTAATATAGTCATGAACATTATGTCTGTAATGTGCAATTAAAGATTCAGTATACAGATGCATTCACCAACATAACAATGTAAACAATATAATAATGATAGCCAATTTCTTACTAGAGATGCGATGGAATGATGGCTATTTGTTGTAGAAGACCTCTCCACTTATGCAACTAAAATTATTTTCTAGCTGACATTTTACATCTTGTATCTGAATGACTTTCTGGGAAAGTTCCTGCTCTGTGAGTGATGCACAACACCTACATCTACATGTCTATTGATGAACGTTAGATGCTGGTGGAAAGATTACTGATTAAGTGCTCAGAAAAAAAGAGAACGAGCTTTACTTTTGAGAGCATCTGTTTAAAACTTGAGTGTTTTTGCCCTAATGGATATGTAAACATCAAAGACCTGATGCATGTCCTTCTGTGAGAATAGCCATTGTTATCCTAGTCCCTGCTGGATTGCTTTGATGGTAAAAAATGCTCAATAGTGGTTGTCAGTCCTGCTTTGAAGTCTATTGGAAATGTTTCACTATGTGCTACCAGTCCATGTGTACTGTATATACACCTAGTTACTTCATTCAAAAACTTGACACAAGAGAATTGTTAAAAGTCACAGTAAATCTATAAATAAATAACCACTTAAATAACCAAACAAAAGCACCACTTAAAGTTGGTAATTTATGTGATCATGCTAATGGGATATGCATGCTGTACTTAAAATTAATTGCAGTCTCAAGGCTGCAAGTTCATGTCCAAAGGTCTTGATCGTTATCCTTTTTTTTTTTTTTTTGTTTATTTATTTTTATTATTATTTGTGTGATATATATTTGATGTTATTAGTACTATGTTAGTCTGGCTGACAACTGTAGATCTGCCTTCAAGAAAAAAGCTGAAAGACTGAAGGATTCTTCGAATGGTAGAGAGAGAAACACCTTTGATCTGTTGGCACACAAAATCAAATTGGCCTTCAGACATACACACACAAAAGCACACGGTTTCCAGATTTCACTGTACTGTAAATTTGGATGCAAATGGAGACAAAATGTTACATGTAACACCATTGTTTTTTACATAAATGCTAATTCTATATTTTTATTAGCTATTTTATGAAGCATACTTAAATAATGTTAAAGTATATTGTTAAGTAGGCGGTGCGGTGGGTAGCCTCACAGCAAGAAGGTCGCTGGTTCGAGCCTCGGCTGGGTCAGTTGGCATTTCTGTGTGGAGTTTGCATGTTCTCCCTGTGCTTGCGTGGGTTTCCTCCGGGTGCTCCGGTTTCCCCCACAAGTTCAAAGACATGCGCTATAGGTAATTTGGGTAAGCTAAAATTGGGTAAGCTAAAATCCATAGTGTATGTGTAAATGAGAGTGTATAGGTGTTTAGGTGTATAGGTGTTTCCCAGTGATGGGTTGCAGCTGGAAGGGCATTCGCTGCAAAAACATATGCTGGATAAGTTGGCGGCTCATTCCGCTGTGGCGACCCCAGATTAATAAAGGGACTAAGCCAAAAAGAAAATGAATAATAATAATAATAATAATAATAATAATAATAATAACAGTATACATTAAATATACGTAAGTGCAACTTCAAGTATATTCTGATAAGAACCTGTTACATTTCATAGAAGTACATCAAAATTAGACTGAAAGTATATATATATATATATATATATATATATATATATATATGTGTATTTTTTTTTTTTTTTTTTTTTTAAACATATACTAATAGCACACGTGAATACATTTTCTAGAAGAAAATCATTTACAGTATAAAAGATACTGATACAGTATAAAGATTAAACCACCTACTGTTTATGAAGTGGAAAATACTTCTTAAAGAATATATCTTCAACCATGGAGACTTGACGTTTTGGGGTTTGCATTTTGCCTCTGGCACTGAGTTGTTCAACATGTGGACAGCATGATGTAATCAAAAAAATACCAAAGCTGC
Source organism: Danio jaintianensis (assembly GCA_903798115.1). Lineage (NCBI taxonomy): Eukaryota > Metazoa > Chordata > Actinopteri > Cypriniformes > Danionidae > Danio > Danio jaintianensis. The sequence continues at coordinate 12,727,052 of CAIGQV010016735.1, read as the reverse complement.
ATTGCTGTAGTGCAATGTTGAATCCAGTGTCAGCCCATATAGAAAAACATGGGTAAAGAGATCTCAAAGCACCACTTGGAGTGAAGTACCTACAAATTTTGGCAAACTGGATCCGTTCTCAAATAATAATAATAATAATAATAAAAATCCTGCAATGTACAAGGCTTGCAGGAAGAATGATTTATAGAATTGCAATTCTTTAATCATTTCTCCAAAATTGTGGTCCTATTTACTGTGAAGCAAGTTCTGTGATATCAGTGATAGTCTAGCAACCAAAAATGTGGTCAAAGTTTAGGTTTGTGACAGTTTTGGGTGAACTCTCCCTTTATAATACCATAATACCATGGAGGCATAATAGTTCAAAGGAATACTGCTACAGTATGTGGGTTTCCAAAAAGACAAACCTGTGGTGTTGTGGCAACAGAGGTCTTGCTGGTATGATGTTCCTAAGTGCTTTTTATTGGAACTCTACTTTTGTGTCCCTTCGAGTCCACTTGTTTTGCAATGCTACTTTTGTTTCTTGTAGCTTGCTTTCTAATGTGATGCAATGCTAATTCTGCTTTTTTTGTATTTTAATACAATTCTGCTTTTATCATATTTGTAGTATGCTTTTTAGTTAAAGCATTGTTAAATTGTGTATTCAGTATTTTTATTATTTTATTTTATTTAATATAATATTTTATTTTATAATTTTTTCAACCTTTTTTCAACTTTTTTAACCAAGTTCAACCTTTTGATTTTTGCCAACCCGGAGCTATTCAGCATGCATGCGAACTGAATTCTGACTGGATTGAGACAAGCTGCTGAGGGATTCAGCGCATAAGCTGAAACTTGGTGAACAGATTATCGATTCTCTCAGAAAAAAAACTTTCAGACATTCATTGCACTTTTTTCTGTCCCCTGGCTGCATAATACTGCATGATATCTGTTCTGATGGATAATGCCAGTCTGTGGATTTAAGATTTTCAGATTACTGTCATCAAGCCCAACTGATGGATGGATTTAAAACCCACTGGCGTTTTTTTCTTTTTTTTCTTTCTGTTTATTTATCAGAGCAGATTCTTCAACTTGTGAGTTTCAGAATTGTAACTAAGCATATAAACAGTCTTTCTGACCTTAAAGTCCTCATTAAACTCCTCAAATTCCTACAACTAGCAGAGTCCTGCATGTGGGCCAGCAGCATTTAACCTCAAGTTCAGCAGTGCAGGAGGAATGTGAGAACAAGAACTATATGTCAAGAAAAGGAAGGTGAACCATCTGTTTTGATTCTCTCTTGTCTATCTACAGGTTTCACAGCACTTAATTCTTCGCAGCGTGATCCTTTCAAAATCATCTATGCGTCTGCAAAGTGAAGACAGAGACACAGATGGCTATGAATCGAAGGTGAAAAAAATCTTTTCAAATCTTCCCTGACTGACTAGAGAGAGCGAGTGAGTGAAAGACAGAAAACATGACAGAAATGCAGAGGTGCGAGATTGACACCTTGTTTGAAATGTGAGGGTCTGTTCGGGTACAGAGAGAGCTGTATAAAGTTCAGAATAAGTGAAGGGAAAGAGAGAACAATAAATCTGACAGGAGGGAGTAAGTTAATCTGTATTCGTGCCTCGACTTAGACCTTCATGCACTTTTATGTGCTCTATAGACAGTGTTGTGTTACATAACCTTTGATCTTCAGTTCGTTTACAGTATACCTACATTTTCACCATGTCAGAGGTTTAAGGCTTGAACTGGGATCACTTTACCTCCAGAAGTATGTATTAAGCACACAACTGTGTCAATATTTAATGATGTGTCTGTCATTGATGACCTTACATAGCTTTCTTACTGCATTACATTGCATTAGCAGAAAATAAAAAAAATCTTATGAAATGTTTGCAATGATATATTAAATACTTTTGCTTTGAAAACCATGAAATGTTTTCCTCCTTTTTACTGAATAAAAAAAGACTGCTTATCAGCATCTCTGCAATCAAAAATATATTATTGAAAGGTCATTTGTTAAACATTAATTTGGTTTTGTTGATGACTCTGTAGAGAAAAATAAGTAAATAACTATTAAAGAAAAAACATGTTTCACATAGGGTTGCAAAATATGAAACTTTTAGTGGGAAGTTAAATTAAATCAAAAATATCTTAATAATAAGATTATATAGCTGAACGGCATGAAATGCCATCAGTCTAGAGACATTTCCCAGTACTTCTCTGTTGCAATCTGGATATCACAATAATTAACCCAGAAAAAGCATATATTCCTGATATGCGAGTCCCATCTCACACTCAACACACTACAATTACTATGGTATAAATACAGCACTGCAACATAAAAAAGAGAGATCGACTTAGAATGTCACTCACCAATTTTATAATGTTTTGATCAGCTGTAGTTTGAAAATACACCAAACATTTCTCCTCTAAGGAATTATTATGCGGTCTCTTTTGCCATCTTGTGAATGGACAACATCAATTGTCTTTGCTCTGCTTAATGACAGGCTGATGGATACCGACGCATTGTATCTCAGAAATTATAAATATTTAAAATAAGCACTACACTTATAAATAAACTGCAGAGTTGAAATCTAAACAACTACATTCTCGACTAAAAAAGTCTTAAAAGCACATTAGCTGCAATATTTGTCAAACTGTAGTGAGTTTATTGATCTGCTGTCACTCTATGTGGGCGGAGTAATACAGAAGCGTGAGGAGGCTGTACAAGTTCTGATATTGCAGAATATCACACGGCTATCAGCCAATCAGATTCAAGAACCAGACAGAACTGTTGTATAATATAGTCTGCTGCATGCATGTCAACTTAATGCAAAACAAAATGTTCATATTTATGGTTGTACACTGGTATAATTTTACATATTTTCAAAAATTTCTAATTAATTCCTATACTTCCCTCTTAAATTTCCAGATAATTATCCAGATTAAGTTTTTAATTGATTTATTGGAATCTTTATTAAGCTTGTGTGACACTTTTGCTTTTCTGTATGCTCTTAGGTTCACAATACTATGCTGTAAACTCATCCATGTCACTTGTAAATTAAAACAAACATTAATCCAATAATTCATATTTTTAGACATGCAGTGGTCAAAGCAGTTTGTCCATTTGCATAAATTACTTCATTTGATCATTCAAATAAAAAATAAACAAGACAGAATGTTTAGTGTTTGTTAAAATGTGCAGCAACAAAAGGCTCTCACCAATTCATTCATATTTCTAATTCACTCCATCACTGACATTTATATTGTCCGTTTCTCAAACAACACATAATCTAAAACTGAACATCAACAGATGGTCATCAACAAGCCCCTCAGCTTCCTGGTCCAGAAAGTGGGCATGGGCATACGATCTGTAAGCAAATGATTATAGCAGGATGCCTAAAGAATGTATGAGAATGGATGTTTTCATGTCTAATGTGTTTACAGCTGACAAAAACCTGTTCCTATGGGGTCAGGACGTATTTTCGGACTCCACTGTTTCCATGGCAACTGAGGTCTACTTATTACCCATTGGAATAGAAAAGCATAGGTCTTGAATGTGTGGCCACTTGAAACCATAATTATCAGACTGGGTAGAGAGAGAGCAAGAGAGAGAGAGAGCATGAGAGAGTGTATTTGAGAGGAAGACAGAAGCTGCATATCAAATCACATGCTGTTTGTTGTTGTTTTATGAAAGATTTAGATTTATAGTGATCATCTTGTTTTTTATGTTCAAAGTCACTATGGCTACCATGGTGACTCATACTGTAAGTTGTAGCATTCAAAGAACACACACACATATGTATATGTATATACTGTATGCATTTGTATATGTATATGTGTATGTGTATATATGTATTTGTATAAGTATATGTGTACATACTGTACCTCTGCAACTACATTATGTTCTATAATGTGTTTTCATAAATGCTAGATAAGGTAGTAGAGAAAGGGTAGACTTATTCAATACGAGCCAAGTAAGAAGATACATACATAAAGTGGAGATCAAAATAGGACAACTACTGTACATCTACAATTTTACTGCTAAATCATATTTTTGATGTTATGGCTGCAGGAGCAAAGCATAGTTTTAAAACACATTTTATTTATTTATTATTTATTTATTCAATTTATTTCATTTAATTTTTGTCATTTTTTCCTTTATTGTGATAGGGCAGTAATCAGACAGGACATGAACTTGGAGATAAAGAAAGGGGAGAGGGAGGGAGAAAGTTTCATGTTATTCTGGTATGCACAGTAGTCAAAACAAACAAACAAATAATA
>CAIGQV010016735.1:12705760-12717856 GCA_903798115.1 Danio jaintianensis | reverse complement strand
TATATATATATATATATATATATATATATACAACTTCCATAATACATTACAACAGTAACTAGTATTTGGTTGATTTTGTTTTAAACAGAAATTAAACAGACTGGATTATAAGGCAAACATAATGTGAAAATTATGTGAACGACCACTTTTTCTACAGCACTGGTTGCAGAAGTATTTTTCAGTAGGGATTAAAAACAGTTTTTGTTAAAGATGTAGTGAGTGGGGCAAGGGTGAGAGCCATGGGAGCGGTTCGAGGCCGGTGATGCAGGTGTTAATGAGCAGCACCTGCACGCCCCACTTGCTACAAAAGCATTGCAAGCCATGAACCAGACCAAAGAGCTATAAGGTGAATCACTACAAAACTGATTTTTTTTTTCTCAAAGCTTTTTCTTCTTTTTTTATGGATTGATTGATTGATTGATTGATTTGTTCGTCAATCAGTAAACATACAGTATGTAATTCAGTTATTATGGTATGTACTGTCTGTCTGTTTGGTCTTGGCATGATTGAACATTCACTGAAACAACCCTCCATTATTATAGTAACTTTATTTCCTTACGCAGACACCTGAATCACACAAATCTATGAAAGAAAGCACTAATTATGACCATTTCACACACAGCCCCCTGATGCACGAGATCCATTTTCAAAACAATCTCATTAAATTGACAGACATCACTTCTGCGGCTGATGTGATTCCCTTTCATTAATGTACAGACAGTCAAAACACTCTGAAAGGACAAACTACACTTTCGAAAGGCAACAGAAACTTTGGAGTGGCCACAGGAGAACATTCACTGAGAGAATTCATTATCAAAAACCTGCAGAAAATAGAAACAGCAAGAAGAAAAGAAGAGACAGTCAGACAAAAACAAAAAACCTGGTAAACAGTCTAAAGTATGTTCAGTTCACCCTGCTCTCGGCACTATAAATTTGTATTGTCCACAAGCAGAAAAAAACAAAACAAAGTAAGACCTTTACAAACTCAAAAGACTCACATGCTGGCGGGAAAAAAATGGAGCGCTATGCAATTTAAACCTTAAATAATCTCTGGCTGTGGAGATCAATCAAAGCATCAGATGGATTCTTAACATGATGATAAGAGGCCAAGATTAATGGCTGTGAAATGATGCCATTAACTCGGTTTCTGTTTTCATACATTTGTGTATCAAGTTTATGTGAACTGTGACAAAATAGCGTTTGATTAATTCTTTGCATTACTGCCATTCTTGAGACTGTGTCTTTCCAATTCCCACACTGGTGTCATAACTCAGAAAAGTTCTACTTTTGCAAAGTTACACCAAAGATGCGACTTGTAATCATCGCGATTCATGCAATATTTCAAGTATAGAAAGTGGGAATTCAAAGTCCACATGATAGCTCTCCTTTTTTCCCCCCACTGTTGCCCTCCATTCTCAGTCTCTTTCCCTTGAAGCATCAAACGTCTCACTTCAAAGTGCCTCATTTGTGGTTGCCTCTTTCCCAGGTGCCAATCCCTACTCTTATATATCTGGTGCAATCGACTAAGCCTCTCTCCATAAAATTTGATGCAACCAGGGGAGATGGGAGGGATATATTAGAATGGCCATATCACAGGGTGATAGGGTCTATTGATCTCTGAGTATAATTTTTTAGTGCAGAAGGTTATTTGTGAGAAACGCTTGCAAGCTTGAACAAAAGACAGATACAAGTTTTTTGTACTTGTCCTTTTACTTCTGTAGCCATCAGTTCCACTCTTGTGCTTGAGATTTGACTGTAAAAAGAGATCCTCACTCATACGTATAGTTGAGAAGTTTTAACACTTAATGTGATGCCTGTGGCCCTGCTTCACAATTAAAAGGGTTATAAAGGTGGGGCTTGAATAAAATTTGGCAGTCTGTGCAGGAAAGAGGCATTTTTTGAATCTGTGCTACATGACTGGAGAAAACAATAAAAAGTGCCAAAAAGGCAGGAAAACTTCAGCACCCTTAATGCACCAGGCTCAATTCTACTGTCAGTGAGCGGTGATATAAAAAGGAAGAAGCATGATCTATAGATTTCACAAAAGCTCTGAAGGTGTCAAAAATGTGCTAGATAATGTGTTTTACTGACATTGGTTGACAAATAAAGGAATATATCAGTACAAGTAACACTGAGAAAGAGTACATACTGTTCATTCAAATATACTACCACCACTTTAACATAACAAAGTTGAAAACTTGTGAAGTTCTCCTTTAAAATAGCCAATAGTTCACCTAGAATTTAAAATTCAATCATCATTTACCAACCCTTGTTTCTAACCTGGCTGAGTTCTACTATCTGCATCACTGGATTTGCTCTTCAGTGTTTCGAAGTTACAGACATTTATACAAAAAGTCTTCAACTGTGTGGTGTCATCACAATTATTTTAATGCTTCCAATTGAGACTGAGCTTCACTAACCAAATGTTGCTTGCCTTTTTAACTGAAAAAAATAAAAAAAATAAAATAAAAATGGAATAAGACACACAACTGGTGTGGCTGAATCAGGTTAAAAACTCCAGTCTCCATAATTAAACACACCTGCCTGTAATTTTCAAGCAATCCAGAAGAAACAAGTAATTTCCAGATTCCGACTAGGAAAATGCACTCACATCCTCATACAACTCATGATTACAACTCATAAACTGAGGATTTTCTGATGCCGCGGTCACAATAGAGTTCGAGCAAGTGAAATTCTGTTGTACGGTGCTGCGAATAGGGGCGGGATTAAACAAGATGATTAGACATTTAAAAAAGCGAGCGATTGGTCCATATTTTAAATTTCTGTTCAGAGAGGTCATATTGTGATCTTTAATTGGTCTCACGCAGTCACATGATGTGATTTCCCAGGTTAGAGTTCACCAAGCTTGAACTTTGCAATGCAGCGAACTGCGAAACTTGTCGCAAAAGCTTGCGTTTGTGGTCTGACGCATTCGCATGCGTATGAATGGAAGTCTATGGGGAGAAAAGTCCAGTGTGACCGCAGCTTTAGAGCTACGACTTGAACACATGACCACTGTACCACCTAATTATCTTTATTTTAATTAAGAATATAGTTAGATTAATTTAGCCTATATGTAGGTGCTGATAGCATTGCAGAGGACATAAACAGCTCAGAGTAGTGTGTCACATGCTGTCATCTCAAAATTGGGGTAATTTCCCCCACACTCCAAAGGCATGCATATTGTCATGTTCACCAGCGATCAAGGACTTCAGAGATCGCTGGTGAACTACTATTCATCATGAACTACAAATCATCACAAACTACAATTCCCATCATTCCGCCACACACACCCGGTTTTCACTTCCACTGATCACACACGCAGCTGCATCCCATCACTATTGATTGTTTGGACTATTTATACACCTTGCTCCCATTTGGTCATTGCTCAGTCGTTTGTTATTCTCAGTTGTTGTTTTTGTATGGTATTGTTTGGTCTTGTTGTTTTTGCTCATGTTATATCTTAGTTCCCGGTCTTAGTTTGTTGTTTTGTTTATTTGTTATTTTGTTACTTTGTGTTCCTGGATGTCCTGTTTTAGCACAAGATGACTCATCAATAAATGCACTTGGATCCTACTCTTGTCCCGTCTGCAATACCTCCCAGTAACGTGACACATATAAGTGCAGTGGGTAAACAAAATTGGCCTTAATGTGTGAATGCAAGAGTTATGCGAGAGGGTTGTGGCTGGGACTAATAATAAGGGACTAAGCCAAAGGAAAATTAATAAATCAATGTATTATCAGAGGTCGCCACAGCAGAATGAACCGCCAACTTATCCTGCGGATGCCTTTCGAGCCGCAACCCAGCACTGGGAAACACCCATACACTCTCACATTCACACACATACACTACTGCCAATTTAGTTTATTCAATTCACCTATACTGCATGTTTTTGGACACACACATATATATATATATATATATATATATATATACACACACACACTTTTTTTGTGTGAAAAAATATTTTTATAGGAATGGGGCCATTAGCAGTTAGGTTGGTTTATTTAAATATGTATTATTATATTTATATATTATTTATGACATATGTACCTGTTGATAAGAGCAGTTAACAACAAAAAAACTTTTGTAGTTTTTTTGCAATGTGACCATTTACCATTTTAGAAAAAAGCGCATAAAAGAACACATTTTGTATATTTTTGGAATACAACACACATACACCTACCCAAAACAAATCCTCATTACCTAAAATGCAGCGCAGGTGTACATGTGTCATCCACTCAGCAGGACCATGTGTGAACAAGTCCTTTTTACGGCGCTAAAAACACTGTCAGCATAAACCTCATACTGCTAACAAAGCCAGATGCTTGGCTGTGCAGACTCTTAGATAAAGTGCAGCTCACATGGAATATGTGATGACAAGGCACGTACAAAAAAAAAACTAATTCCCAAAAAATCCCATGAAGACACATCATATGGGATGATGGTATAAATATACTCACAACTCTAGATGTATATCATAAAAAAGGGTGAAATTCAATCTTTCTCCAAGCAAACCTGAAGCTGTTAACCGACAACATAAAATCATTAAAAGATAGTGAACTTTACACAGCTGTCAAGGCATAATATGTACGTCTCAATAGCTTGGCCCTTCAACTTGCTGTCATGGGGATTTCTGTAGCCTAGTAGAGCAAACAGACACATCCAGACGAATAAAAGGATGAAGGGCATTAGTATATACAGGAAGGCATCACCTCAGGCAGATGAGGGGGCTTTTTTTCTGTAAGGTGCCTGTTTGATAATGGAGAAACCTGCAGATAAGATACAATAAGTGCAATTGTCTCTAATCCCATCCGTCAGGCTTTGTATGAGCATACAGCTCCACTGACACAAATCTGTACTTAGCCGAATCACAAAGGCTATGGATTTGCTTTCAACCAGAGTACAGTGAGTTTAGTGAAATAATAAATGTCTGCTGTGTCCGGGAGAAGGGTGAAATCATGTGTGTGTGTGTGTATGCAATTCAAAGCGGCCTAATGTGGGCAAAACTCACACACTGCGACTGGATAAACAGTCAGATAAAATGATGTTTTGTTTGCCTTTTTTTTCTAGGGGTGCTAATCTCTTAATCCACTGTCCTTCTCGACTCAGAAAAAAAGAGAGAGAGGAGAAAGATGGTAAACAAAGAATGGGAGAAAAGAAAGGCCACGAAGAAAGATGAGCTCGAATAATGGCTAAAGTGGCAGGGGATATTATTATTAATTACCGACACAATCCGTCTTACATCATGTCTTTCTATTTTTCCCACTGATGATGTGTGCACTCATCCATAAAAAAGAGGACGCTGAGGGAAACAAGCAAAAAAACAATTAGTTGGCTCTGCTTTATTTACGAGTTATATGTGTTAAAGCTTTATGACATTTCATTTGGTGCAATGTTTTCATTTCTCAAGGAGATGTGTGATAAACTGAGTTCAATCAGAAACCAACCGAGTGCAAACAGCCCGTAGCCTCAGGCAATGAGGCTGCTAAATAGACAAGCTGCAGTTCTCGCTCTGTGATTAACGGTCAGCTCGTAAGGAGTTCCAGTTTACAAATTCAGAGTTTTATTTTAGTTAAAGCTGAAGCATGTAATCCTTTTTCAGTGCAAAAATACCTCCTGCTATTCCAATTTATACTATCAAGAGGCAGCTATAAGTAGTTGTCTGTGGGGTGATTTCACCAAATAGTGTACAGGAAGAGTGTTTTTTTGGCCAAATTTTGGAAGATCAGTCTTGCATTTACTATTTTTAGTTATCTGTTTCAGTAAATTAGGGATTATACATTTTTCACATTTAAAATAAAAATGTTGTCATGTAGAGCATTTTCCGTTAATAAACAAAAGGTGCCATGTTTTCAGACATGTTTATATACGTTTTTAGACAACACCATACCAATAAGTTCTCCTCAGAAGAGTTAAACAATCATCAGTGTTTGGCGGAATAAGCCTGATCATGTCCTTTCTGATAATGTCCCAAGCTCAGAAACACTCTATCAGTTCAAAACCAGATTAAACCTATCTTTTTAGTAAAGTATATACACAATGCATCACATAACTATAGGATGCCTGAGTGTGCTCCATGCAGGTGAGTGGGCTTGATAAACCACCCATAGGACACACTCTTCCTGTCTTAATAAACCAGGCAATACTTCTATGTTTTATATATTTGTTTTTATGGTTGTTTGTATAGCACCTATTTTCATTTATAGCACATTGTTTTCACATTGACATTAATATCTCTTGTTCAAATACATTATTAGCAGCAGCTAATTATTTTCTTTGCTCTTTTTTCCCACCTGGGGATAACCATCCCGAGGCCTCTAGAGATTGTGCAGCGTCCTTAATAGGATCCAAGACCTGTGAAGAGATGATGCCAACCATCAAAGACTTCGAGGGAAACACATACACTTAATACACAAATACACTTCATTGCACATGTACACAAAGACATCACCTATACACTCTATAACTGCAGGTTAACTATGCTTATATATAATAACTTTAACTGTTAAAAGCTACTAGTAATTAGTTACTAGTTAATTAGTTAAAGTTGTTACTAACTAATAAAATTATGGTAACTGATAACCTTAACTTGTCTGATTTTAATTGTAATGCAATAATCTGATCCTTTTGTAAGGATGCTTTGAAACAATAATTATCGTGATAAGCCTGATTTTCAATCACAACAAATGAAAATATCTGTTATTCAATACATTAATGTCTTATGAAGCAAAAGATCAGTATGTGAGTAAACACCAAAAGTGAGTCAATAAACAGCAAAATTAGATGGTAACACTTTACAATAAATTGCATTAATGTCAGTTAATGCATTAGTTAACATGAAATAACCACACATCTGTTAAGCATTACTTAATCTGTATTAATGCTAACAACATATATTAATACGTTATTTAATATATTAGTTGAGCATGTTAGTAAAGAGTTAAACATTAATAACATGCTGGTTTTTTAGTGTTAAAGTGGAAGCAGCAGCTTAAACTTGCATGATATTCATTTTTGTTAACCATTTATTAACATGATTTATCATTAACAAAGCATTTGTTAATGGAATTATGAACCTTATTGTAAAGTGTACACTACTTCAACATTTTCTAATCTGTTGCTGACATTTGTCGTTATTTGTTCATGTTAACATGTTAACATACTTTTCAAAAGATGTACTTGCATCAATACATCTTGTGAAAAGTACACTTTAATATGTGTACCTTTCAAACTATATGTACTTTTTTGAAATTATGCAAAAATAATAATAAAAAAAATATTTAACTACTCAAAAGACTACATAAAAAGGGTCAAATACAAGATGTGTTGTACTGTAAATTACATTGTGGTATAGATTAAAAAAAAAATTTTAAAACAGCAACAACATGTACTGTAACCAACTGAGGATAAGGGAAATTATTTGGGAAGCTTCAGGAAAAATAAGTTTTGTATCTCAACTACCAAAATATTGGTGAGTTTGCATCACCATTTTTACTTTTTAAACCTTTTCAGGTAATCACTTCACTTCAGGGAAAATGCAGGCAGAAATCCCTCTACATGGTTTATTTGTGTGCATTTGATAAACAAAACCATGCTATTTCACAACCTGTCTTAGATTTTTAATCTTATTTTTCATCACTTCAGGCTGGTGCCACACAAATACAACAGAAGGCGTCCCATGGAGAATCGCACAACGGAGGATTCAATGCTTGGAGATTTCCCTGCTTTGCCCTCTTAGCCTCTCCAGCAAATAAGAATCATATGGTCAACAATTCCTGCTGCCATGTTCCCTCAGGAGAACTGTAAATCTCCATGATATGACACTGCATATCAACATCTTTTCATATGTTACTGAAAGCAAGGAAATGAATTTTCATCATACATATCCCCAACGTTCTACACAAGTTTTCCTATTACGATAAGCAATACACAGCATTGCTGAGCTTCAGAACACCCTAAAAGAAGGAATTGTGTCATAATAAAAAAAAGGCTTTTTTAGGTTTTGAGTGAGAATACAGCTCTGGTCCCAACCAATCAGAGACTTAATTATAGCAGGGAAGGGATGAGTTGTCCTAAGGGATGCTGTGCATGCTGGGTCCCTCTTGACAAGCCATCGTGGTGTTTGAATATTAATGGAAATTATAGCAAGCTCCGGCTTGGGAATGTGTTCAAGTGGAGAGCCAACAAATGCATGCAAAAACAAGAGCTGGGAAATGGGTTTTGAGGGCCATTTAATATTTAATTGTGTGTGCGCTCGAAAATATGTGTGGGTGTCAAGCAGACATTGCATTTCTCTCATTGCTTGGCACCAACTATCTATACGTGTGAACATCATGGCTGGAGTATGTTCGCAGATTTTTGAGAGGAAGTCTGGGATAGCAAGAGATGCCACATACGGTCCTAATTTCTGCCTTCTGGTCTTGGGGGAGTGTATTAAATCATGTTGTGAAAAACTCAGGGCCACTCCAGTTGCCAGGCATGGGTCCGGTGGGACGAAATTAGCTGCAGTGGCAGGAGATGTTGAGGGGAAGAGTGATAGAAAGAGAGGGAGAAATGGTTAGATATGTGGTTGTCAGATATCAAGCATCCTGCAACGCTGAGCCATGACACTGTGGGTGTAGGTTTAGCTGCTGTCACCAGAACAACAACACACTATCTTATTAACACGTCACACACCTCCTCTCTGTCACCACGCTATCCTGTCAGACTGACACTCACACCTCTGCCGCAAGGCCCCCTTCGGTCTCTCTCCATCCAGCTCAAATCCATGAGCCTCAATTCTACACACTTGTTTATTTCCCCACCTGCGTCTCCCTGTCCTCCCCTTTCCTCCAGTTTCACCTTGTTTATTGGCTTGTTTATTACTTTACTTCTTTAAATTAAAGGTTCGCTCCAAATTTACAACTGGAATCATTCGTAACACGGACAAGCTGCTCTTTTCTTTGCAATTACAGTAAATAGTGACCACGATAAGGTTTATGCAGGTATCATTAAATCTAATGTAATACTATTATATGACATTTGTAACATTTTTAATGCTATACTGTATATGACTCCTGAATAAGCCCAGTTAACAGCAAAGGCTGTTCATGTGTTCTAATTTCTTCATCTTCCAGACACTTGTAATTTGCACTTTTCTATAAAACTTTGTGATTTCACAACATTTACTTTTTCTTACATTTTCTTCACATGTTTCTCCAGGCCTTAAAAGGGATCAATCGTTGTATTTATTTTCATTTGATTTTCTTTTTTATATACACGATTATGCTGTCAAACTGTTGTATAAACGCAATATCACACTCGTAGCAGTATATATATATATGGTGAGTGAGATATATAACTGGTGAGTTATATATTAAATGTAACACTTTAGCATAGGGACCTGTTTAATTAGTATATGATTGGCTGTTTATTTGTGCTTATAAAGTATGTATTCTGCATGATCTTATTCTACATCTCGAATGCCACATAATACCTACACCCAACTGCTGCTTGACTACCTATTAAAAAATTAGTAAATTATTGTGGTAAAGGTCTTTACCACTTTTATATTTTAGAACTATAACTTACTATAACCATTGACTTTGTATGGAAAGCGCAGCTTGGACATTCTGCTAAACATCTCGTGTTCCATTCCTTGTCAGAAAAGAAAGCCATACAGATTTGGAACCCTACAAGTGTGAATAAATGATGACAGAACTCTTTTTTTTTATATAAATCTCTCCCTCCTCATCCTCCTTTGTTTAATATTTCCTTTGTTCTTCATGTGCTTTTGTTGCTCTTTGTTCATGTGTTTTTTTTCTCCCCCTTCTCTCATCTGGGTATGGGCACAGAGCTGAGGACAGGTGTAGACCGATCACTGCTGACGTTTGCCTTAATGTTGGTGCACACACCTTCTCGTGTTCAGCATGTTGGCAATCACTGGAGCAACAGCGCAAGAATCCAGGCCAGAGTCTGTGACAGTCTGTCGGACTGCTCTAAGTGTTGATCTTTTGCCCTCTGCTCATAGTCGTATGTGTCTGGAATCCATGATTTGGTGTTTGGCAGTGAGAAACAGTGGCAGGAAAAAAGTATTCAGGTATCACATACACTACTGTTCAAAAGTTTGGGGTCAGTAACACTTTTATTTGAAGACATGAATACTTTATTTAGTAAGAATGATGAAATCTGAAGTTGCTTTTAGAAAAAAAACTCCACAAAAATAATAAGCAGCACAAAAGTTCAGTACTAATAAAAATATTTATTGATTTATTGATTTGTTAAAGGATCGTGTGCCACTAAAGAAGTTGAGTAATTGGTTTTAATGATATTTTTCCAGATTTTTAAGCATTTCTAATACAGTAATCATGTAATCATAAATGGCATCTTTATAATTTAATCGCATTACAGCACTGCGATTGAGGAGAAAAGACTCAACAACTTAAGTAAAGTGACTTGCTCTGCTTTAATGGATAAACTTTATTTAATTTAACAGTCATTAATGTACAAATGAGATGGGTTACATAAAAGCTTAATATGCACTTTAAGCTTGGCGCTAAGAAGTAGAGAGGATAGAGTCATATAATCCATCAAATCATGCTCCAAAGATGTACCTTTACATGAATTAAATAAAACAGCCTTGAATGAGTACATGCTGGAAATGAAACAGCATCATTTAATTCTGTCTTAGTTGTTTCCACTCAGCATTAGTCTTGTAAAGTTCATGTCTTATTCACTTGACACTCTGGGATGGTTCAGCATGGCCCCTGCAGCTTTGAACAAAGATCCAGTCATTTAAAAAAAATCCCTGTTTTACATGGACATTTACTATATACATTTTTATTTCATGATTTTTATTAAATGAATAAGCATTTAAATACACACAGATCTGTGAAATCTGTTATTTATTAACTCAGTGAGAGTTTGTATTTTAAGTTCTGTGCAAGCACAATGAAAACAATAAAAATGTCCTCACCATTTACTTTCCCGCATGAGGTTTTAAAACTTTATTTAGCTTCATTCTTCTGTTGAACACAAAATAATTTATTTTGATGAATACTGGTAGATGGTACCCATTGACCTCTATAGGAAATAATACTATGGAAGTCAATGGGTACCATCACCCACCCACTCACTCACTATCCTTTAGCTTAGTCCCTGATTTATCAGGGGTAGCTACAGTGGAATGAACCGCCAGTTACTCGAGCATATATGTTTTAAGCAGCAGATGTCCTTCCAGCTGCTAACCAATGCTGGGAAATACCATAAACCAGCACTCTTCAAAATAGCTGGTAAGAAGAAAGAAAGTCATATAGGTTTTGAACAAGTGAAGGGTGACTATGATGGCAAGTAAAATTTTGGGGTGAACTATCCCTTTAATAATTCTCATAACATCTTAGATAATATTGAATATTTGATGTTTTATGTGTTACTTTCCATACAATCTATTAATTTCCCAGGAAATTAGGGTGTTAAACAATAGATTAACTATTTAAAACATACATATAACAGTAGAACAGATGATTACACAAATAAGCTGTATAATATTGGCTATACAAAATAATTTTAATATATTTTAAAATGAAACTTTTGTCTGGGATGTGATGGCAAAACTTGATTTACAGCCTTAAATGATCTTTCAGAAACCATTCTATTAGACTGATTTGGAGCTCAAGAAAATTCTTATCATTAATATTGGAAACATGTTTGTGTAAACCGTAATACATTATTATCATTTTTGATGAACAGAAACATAAAAATCCATACAGATGTCAGAAATGTCACTTTTGATCAGTTCAATGCATTCTTGTTTAACACACACACTTGTACAGCTATCTTTATTGGGACTTCCGATAGGCATATTGATTTTTATACTTAACAGACTGTATAATCTACCCTAACCCTGAACTCAAGCCTCACACGAAGCAATCTGTATTTTTAAATTTTCAGAATACTTCATTCTGTGGGATTTATGATGTTTATCTAATGGGAAACAAATAAATGTTCCCAGAATTTTAGGGTTCCTACAACGTAAGCAATGCAAGGACACACACGTACACACACACGCACACGCACGCACACACACACACACACACACACACACACACACACAC
>CAIGQV010016735.1:12678846-12690330 GCA_903798115.1 Danio jaintianensis | reverse complement strand
AACAAACAAACAAACAAACAAACAAACAAACAAACAAACAAACAAACAAACAAACCTCTGAATTTAAAGCAGATTTTTTACAGTAGTGCTAAAATTATGTACATTACCTTATACAATATTTGCTTGTAATGAAATATAATTGCAAGGGGAAGATACTAAACTTGGCTGATATTGGTCTAAACAAAAATTTTTGGAAGGAAAACTAAATTACGATGGAAAATGGGACTTAGTATGCATAGAAAAACAACAGCTCGCAAGAAGAAGCATCCACAATGACTATATTATTTAATTGTTCTCTCAAAAACAATTTTTTTCTCAAAGATTAAACAACAGAACACTTTCCAAGCATACATGTAACTAAGCTTACACATGCTTAAATCTACAAAAGCATTAATATACTATAGTATAGCATAATATAACACAAATAAAGTGTAAATTCCCCTCCTACAATTTTTGCCATTACTGCACGGTTCATTTCTATTAAAAACTAAACAAACAAATTACAAAGTAATGAAATAAATGAATGAACAAATGAACGAATGAATGAATGAATGGAAATAATGCACATGCAATTTTTTTATCTGAAAGCCTAGCTTATTATATGCCTAGATCGACTGCTTATGATTCAATGCATGAGTGAAGCATACTGGGAAGGGTGTCTCTTTTGGATTGATCCGTCTCCAGTGGCGACAGGCCGGTTGATTGATTTATCGGCCAGAGCTCCTCCACTGCTTAGCTTTTAATGAGACAGTAATAGCCCCCGGACAACTCTGAGACGAATGCGTGCCAAACCCAGGATGACCATGTGTGTATGTGCATGTGTGCAGAATATGTAACCACAAGTACAATCAATTCCACATAAACTGACCAGAGGCATCAGGGAAAAGAAAATGAAAGATTGGAGAGCCAGTCAGTCAAGGGGAAAACCGGCTGAAGCGTATAAAAAAGATGCTGGGATGTGAAACATATGGTGGCCCAGTAGTGCACAACACAACGAAACTTAAAAAAAAAAACGCAAAACATAAGTTCACAACACAAGGTAAACAAACCATAGCACAACAGAAGTGAGACAAAACACAATGGAATGCATTTTAAAAAGCAAACATAAGTTCCCAACACAACAGAAACAAGCCACAACAAATTGGAAAAAACAACAACAACAAATGAAATATAAGTTTACAACACATAATTTTCCAACCACTAGGGGCAGTTGGTCTGTGGAAGAACCGATTGCTCACATATGCAGGACAAACAGAGTTGGTTATAACTGGTATTTTCTTATCATATTGTTTTAAGTTTAATGTATTGTCATAAACACACTGGTTTTTACCATCTACTACTATTTATCATTCATTCATTCATTCATTTTCCTTTGGCTTAGTCCCTTATTTATCAGAGGCCACCACAGTGGAATGAACCACCAACTATTCCGGCATATGTTTTATGCAGCGGATGCCCTTCCAGGCGCAACCCAGTACTGGGAAATACCATTTATCATCCCTAGCCATTTAAATATAGCAGCAAAATGAATCCAGAGTCTTAACACATTTTCTGGAAAGGAGTTTACTTCAGCATTGCAAAAGAAGGTGAAGAAAATGCTTAATGTCACTACTAATAAACATTTATTTTGATATTTAGTTTTTTCCTAGATTCACAGTCTTTTTGTGTGCAACAGCAAATCATCCAGACCCCTGCAAAAATATATAAATAACTGTAAAAAATAAAATAAAATTATGCAAGCAATTTCCCATTTACACAAATAGCGGCAAAATGAATCTGAAGCCTTAACACATTTGCTGAATAGTGATTACCTCTGCATTACAAAAGAAGGTGAATAAAATGCTGAACGTCACTACTATAGGGTATATGCAGAAGGACTTTAAATTTTTTTAGTAACCCAGTTAAAGAGATGCCAGTGAACTGTGTGCTGTTACAAAATCGCTAAGTTAAACGTTTGTTTTGTTTTTTTAATCAATGATTTTCACTGCCTGATTGATAAATGATATAAAGTGGGTCTCAGAATGTACAAGAAGCACTGCATTAAATTCCATTTTTCTGCACCATGTCTTTAAAATATGAAAATTTATTTAACCCCAGTATTTTCAATAGAGTTTCAGCGCTCGCCTGCTGATCCTGACGGCACGTGCATGTAAACAGCTTTTCATCTAATTTTACAACAACTAAATTAATGCTTCAGTCTATTTAACTGATTATTTTTTAATTACATTACAACATCGATGCTGTAATAGGAACCATATAAAATTGAAAAAAGTCACATTAACCGTTTACCGGAAGTTTATAGGTAGGGGAAAAAACACTAGCTGTGCATATATCCTATTAAATATTAATTTTGACATTTATTTTCTTTCTGAGATTCACAGTCTTTTTATGTGTGACAGCAAATCTTTCAGACCCCCCAAAAAAGTATAAATAATTGTTAAAAATAAAACAAAATTATGCATGCAATTTCCCATTTCCACAGATCAACTGCCCCCTAGTGGCCTGGAGAATTTTGTGTTTTGGCTTGATTCCCTTTTGTTTTGGACTTATGTTTGCTTTTTGAATGTTGTTGTGTTGTGGATCAGTGGGCCACCATAGCAACATGACCAACAAGAAAAAAAAAACAAAAAATCCACCAAAGAACAGTAACATTCCTAAAGACAGAGATTTCCAGAGCACTAAAACAGTGTCAAAAAGAGAGATAATACCAGAAAGGGACAGCAGAGGAGAAAGTATAGTGAGTGAATAAGAGATGGAGAGCGATAGAGAGACGGGGGTACCGAGAGAGACATAAAGCAGCAGGAGAAACAAGAGACGGCTGATTGCCAGTGCTCTGTCAGTCTGGGTGCTAATTAAAGGCCCTCTCTCTCAGTGCACTCTGCAGTCAGCCGCCAATTTCCACAAGCATTAGCTGGCATGGCCGCTGGCATCCCCTTGCCCCTGCCTTCATTGCCTGTCATTTTGTGAGGAAAGGGCACTCACATCACCAAGCCAACCTGTGATTTGAACAGGAGATAATGGAACAAAGAAAAGAGCATCTATTTCACACATACATATTGCTTGGTGCAAAGGTGCAGTCACAGGACTCCACACACACACATACACATGCACACACACACTGGCGTTTCCTTTGAGAAGGCAGCGAAAACCATTCTGATGAGAAATTAATCGTCCAAAATCAATGAATTATATATAAATTTCTCTTAAGTCAAGCTGCCGAGAGCAAACCCATTGGATAACATTTCCGAAGGGAGGCGGCATCTCTTTCTGCCACTTTACTCTTGAAAATTAAATACACATGAAAGACATGTAATCTTTGACGAACGCTGTAATTACTGTTCAACATATTAATTGCACTTATAAGGTGCAGCTCTGTTGGGAATGTTCGAAATTCTAAAGTATTTTCCTCCTTAGGCAATAAAGCATAAAAGTCACCCTGTTGCTGCAAAAAAAATGAATAATGTCTGAATGTTTTTACAGATGTGTAGGAAATCCACTCGTTTAGGGCTAGGCGATTACATTTTGGGAGTACAAACTTTGACTACTGATCAATGAAATATGTGTCTATCCACAGTTTTATGCACTTTTAGGATACTAAGAAAGTACAGGAAAAATTCAAACGCATAAAATGTTCAATGACAGAAAACATATAGAAATGCCAATAGAAACACATTTACCAAATAAATTCCTCTGTGCAAAACAAAAGCTCTTTGACTGGAAATCTGGGCAGACCAACACACCGAGCTCAACCCACACCACCTCCAACACTGTCTGTCTGTTTATTTACTTATTTGTTTATTTATTGCATAAATTAAATTTGCAACACTGGATTGACACACAGATATTGTAACTATTTTTAAAGAAAAAACAGGATGGAAGAAGGTGGATAGCAGGTGAAAGATGTCATTCTTTTGTTTGCTATATGTCACGTTTCTCCTCCTTTCTTACTCTACTTCCAATTCTCTTCTTTTAATTGGCTTGTCACAAGCTTCCTATTATGGATGGACTTTTCTCTCTCCATCTTTACCTCCATCTCTTAGTAAATGAGGTTGCATTCCCCAAGCACGCTAATGCGCTGTAGACACGGTATATTAAACGTTTTGCGAACTCACAGCGTGCATTGAAATAGATGTATAGAATTATTTATGTCTGACTTACTCTCATGTATAATTCAAAGATTTATTAATTTGTGTGACCTTTACCCTCTAACGGCTCCCGTTCTTTAAAATTAATTAGCCTTTTTATAAGTGACTGAACAGACTCATACAGCCCTACCTTGCTTTCATCACCCACCAATGAATTTATGCTAGTACTTCATCTCTTCCTTTATCTCAGTATAATTCACTCATTTACCATTGCTTGCTAGTGAAACGTTTTATAAGCATCCACATGCTCTGGAGTTTCAGCTTAAGCTATGCGAAAAAAAAAAAGTTTTTTTCAAGAAACTAAGATTTTGCTCAAGTTCATGTTTTTTATATGAGAAATGTTTCATAGGTGACTGCATTATTGCTATGTGAGACAGCTGTTAGATCTCAATGATTACACATAGGTCATAGCTATGGATTCCAAACAGGAATACACTGGTGCTATTGTCTGAAACAGCATATTAGCCAGATGAATAATGCAGTGTTAGAACCCCATAATATTTTTTGGTGTTTTGAATACATTACGTTACATTTTACATTTAGTCATTTGAATAAGCAATTCGAAAACGTATATAAACGGAAAAACACCCGTAACACATGTAGTACGGAAAAATTCCGTTAAAATATGCAGTCATTTTACTGTTATTGTACAGATTTTTTTTACAGTTTAGTTATACAAAGTAACTTGTTTGTGCTCAGATAATTTAGTGCTAGAGTAAGTCTTTTTTTTTTTTTTAGGGAGAGGGAGAGAGAGAAAATGCTTCTACAGCTGGTCTTGGTTTTATTCACTGGGGTTAAGGTGCTCTCGAAAGGTTTTTAGTTGTTGTTTGAAGGATGCCAGTGAATCCGCAGTCTGTGTAGGAATAGGAAGATCATTCCACCAATGACTATTACTCATAATTGTTGTGTCATGGGAAACAAATGTCATATTGACCAATCTTTCTTGAACAATCATAGCTTGCTGTCTTTAATGACAGTGTTATGTCATTGAGATGATGGCTTCTAAAAACAAGAGTATAAACAAAACTCAAGGAAACATCATAAAGGCAGGAATATTGTTTCCGTGCATCCACATCCCTTTCCCATGTTGAATTATGTTTGAAACTATGTACTGAAGAGTTTCTACCATGTGTGGGCCTCTTCAAATTTAGTATAATAAACCAGAATAATTATTTCTGTTTTACAAACCTTCAGACTGTCACAGAGGTACACAAGTTGATGGTAATGGTAGAGATAAAAAAAATCTCCTCTCAAAGCAACTTTGAATTCAAATTAGGGCTGCATGATAGAATGAAATGAAATCGAAAATGAGATTTAGCAAAAGCTGTCATGCACATCTTGTCAGTGAAGCACTGCTCTGTGATCAGTAGTAAATCTTCTCAGAAGGCCAGAGGTCGATCTCACAAGGAATACACCGGCTTTACTTACAAAATTTGCATACAAAAAATTGCATTGATTAATTGTGCAGCTACTTTAATTAAAGGTTCAATTAAAGGTTTGAATCAATTCCAATTTATGGCAACAATCAACTTTTTTTTTTTGGTAGTTTATTCGGTATAGTGGGAGAATTTAGATTTTTAGTTAAAATAAAAAAAATAAAAAAATAAAAAATAAAAACAATAAAATAAATCAATTCAATGCATAAATCAATTAAGAAACAGGAATATCAGTTTATCCAGAATTGTGTGGCTCTAATGTATATGCCATTATACTGTATGCAAACATATGCACGCTTAAAATAGATTTTCCAGCAGGGTGGAAAGAGCAGGAAAGAAAGAAGAGAGAAGCCTTAATGAATGCTGCACTACACATATAACAAAACATGAAGCACATGAAGAAATCCTTAGGAAGGATCTTACACGAGCTTCATCAAAATGTTAATTAAATCGCAAAGACTACAGCTGCATGTGTGCATGTGTCTATGTTTGTGGATTATATGCGCTCATGTTGCTTTGACATAAAATCATCTACCCACACACTGTTCATGAAGGCCACATGGCTTCTTCCGGGGTCACAGCGCTGAACCCACGCTAAACATTCAGTTAGCATCTTGATAGTGATCTATTAGCACCCTACAAGCAAACCCTTGTAGCCATTTTGCTACCGATGGTTCCCAGAAGTCTCAGAGCAAAGTGGGTATCTTGGTGCTTATAAGCTCAAAAATATAAACCGAGCTCAGAGCTTTGAATATGTCAACAAAGTCCTGAATTTGAGTGCGGGGGTTAAGGTTAGGCCTGCTGATGTAATACTCATGGGCAGCCTGTATGCTGAGCGTAGGCTGGATGTAGGTGTGTGTTGTAGTAGTGTTATCTCTCCAGGTAGAAGCTACGTACGACAGAGAGTAGGATAAAGTGCGAGAGGGTGAGAGCAAACATGAATAATCTTTTTTTTTTTTTTACATGCACCTCCCCTCCTTTGCTTTCTCTTAGGGAAATCATTAGCATAAACATTATAAAGGAAACCAAAGCATAACACATGCTTGCAAATGCCTTATCCTGCAAATCCCGTACTCGAGAGACATGCAGTGTGAATACGGCATCGAATAACACTCTGCCAAGGTTGCGCGCAGCTTTGCTTTTTAAATCTTATTTTAATGTGCGGTTTCCCACAAAAGGCCAGGTACGTGACTCATTCGCAACACTCACAAGGAAGCACAATATTTTGGTACAAAAGGATCCGAGCACGAATAAAGCAAGTACAGAGCAGTAAAGAGATTGGAATGGTCGGCCATGTCTTCTGTGTTTTGTTTTTTTCTGTTCTGTTGACTGTTGACAGGTTCACTGAAGAAATACATATGTGTTATACTGACAACTCTGACATGGGTTTGTGCACATGAGAACTTTAACTGTTGTGAACAACAACTGTCCAGCATTTTTTTTATTGATGGCAATATATTGCTATTGAAGTCATTGGGAGTTTGTTGAATAATTCTTTTTTTAGCACAAGAAACAGTATGCCGACTCCTAAATTCTTGTGTTGTGAACAAGAGTTGTTCCGTAATAAATGTTTATTAAACCTTCATTAAAACGGCAGGTGACCCAGAGAGAACAGTCTGGTCATGATTCATGAAGCTTTTTTAACAAGTATATTTTTGGTTAGAAACATCCATATATCACAGAAATACTAAGATAACAATTTAGAATGCAGATTTAAACATGTATGTTTATGGTACACTGCAAAAATGCTTTTCTTACTAGCATTTTTTGTCTTGTTTCTAATCCTGTGTTCTTGGGGGTGTTCTGTGTTTGTCTGATATAATTAGTCTACCGAAATGTATATATTCCATACAAGCTGAAGCTGATCGGTCAGTTCTTTTCATGTGACTCGTGGTGCGCTCCCGGCATTCATTCAACTGTATGCGTCTGGAAGCCGTGCACCTCCATTGGAAATAATGAACTTGCGCGAACTCAAGAAAAAGATGCGATATATGAACTGGCCCTAAAGTCGCCATCATTTGCGATCTCCAGTAGTTGATCTTCTTGCACAGACATGGTGGATTCACCTGATTTGTTGACAAATGGGTTGCGGATTTATTCCCTGGCAGTTTGTGGGTCCTTCACTGGGCCTTTTCCCCTTCACAAAGAAACTTTCCAAAGACGTCTGTTTCTTACTCATTTTGCTGCTTGTGGGTTAAATTTTGGCACTCAAGTGGCTGAGATGTAAGCGAGAAATTACAGTCATTTTTCAAAATAAAAGATTTTTCAAAATAAAAGATCATTCAAACTCAGATAATAAATAAAACTGAAATAATTAATGATTTCTTGTGCGGCACCGCTGTACCAATTGATCCACGGACCGGTACCGGTCCGAAGCCCAGTGGTTGAGGACCACTGCTTTAAAGAACCAACCTGCTATTTTCCAATAGACCAAAATAAAACTGAGGAAACTGGTTGCCTAACAGTCACACTGAATTCCTAGTAAAGTCATTGGGAGTTCATTGAATAATTCTTCAGTTTTTGGAGAGAAGTTGTGAGAACAAGGTATCTGTGCAGCTGTCAGCATTGCCCTGGGCAGCCACATGGATGAGCTGGATGGAATAATCAATGACACCTGTCAGCAATGAAAGCTCATCATGGGAGAGGACGAAACACTTCCCCAGTCAGGTGAACAGTGGCTCTCATAACACCAATATAATGCTGGCAGAATAGATAAAGTCAGCAAGATACTCACGTATGTCCTGTACTTCCCTTCATTGTGACTGCTCACTCCTTGACAGCTGTACTTCATGGTAATGTTTTTTTTTTCTCTCTCTCTCTTCCTAGTGGGCTGGTCGATTGTGACTAGCTGTCAAATCCAAATTAGCACTCAATATAAACATACAGCTATTTAAGATGGATAAACCTTTGCCATCGTTAGACAGCAGATCTTGGTGGTTTCCACTTACCACACATTCACCGCACGGTTCTGCACATTGACGCTCGTCTCACTGACAATGATTTGTGTCTTAGCAAGTAACTTTAAGCAGCACCCTTTACTATACTTTCCTACCGCCGCTAGCCACTTCTCTTGCTATCTGTCAGCACAAGAACCTCTCACTTTACAGAACATTGACTGGATGCTTGGGGTGTCCCAATCAAGTTTTTTTTGTGTGTGTGCTCCTGATTCAATCCTCGTTATATATACGGAGCATCTGACAACATATTTTTCCAAGTGCTAGGTGAACAAACTTTATATATGGAGTTGTCAAAGTCTCAGACAATCTGATGGCAGATAAGTCATAATAAACAGGTCATTATTTATGAAAATAACCCATTAAATATTGTATGCATTGATGTTTGAAGTGGTAAAACAGACCAAACAAATATTGCATTGCTATATTTTTGGGATTAGCCAAAAATACACCGTATGAGTCAAAAACATTTTAATTTAATGCCAAAAATCACTAGAATATTAAGCAAAGACCTTCCATGAAGACATTTAGTACATTTTGTTCCATATATCTATCAAAACTTAATTTTTGATTAGTAATATGCATTGCTTAGAACGGAATTTGGGAAACTTTAAAGGTGATTTTCTTGTTATTTGGATAATAAATACATTATATTATTATCAATTAAAATAATTACAATAAAACAGTGTAGATAAAATTAATACAAGTGAAACAAAGGCAATGATATGTATGAAAAGCCCTGCTTTTGCTATCAAAAGGTTAAGTCTGTTCGTTATGATCGATCCTTGTTATTTTCATTATGAAGTTCTTGACTTTATCCATCCCTAGAACCCCTGGAGGAAAAAAAATCTATCAGTGGCTTAGGATGTTTTAAACTATTGGATGCTTCATTGGCTTTTCAATTCAACTTCTAATGAAAATCCAATGACAGTTATATGGTAAAAGATGATGACATAGAGGAGAAATGGATTTAGAGCATATGCTATGTTGTCTCCACATTTACATCTAACTGCTGAAGTTTGATGAGACACTATGGTGAGAATGGCGTAGGTGCAATAGAGGTTTTTTTTCTAGTCACTTTTTGTTTCACCACCTTTTCACTATCGTCTAACTTTCAACTTTGTAATCAAGAAGCTACAACCCCGCACAACACACGCCAAGCTGAAATGAATGAATAATGATTATACAAATATATCCACAAAAGAAAAATAGCAACCAATACTTTCAAAGAAACTCTGATTTTGAACAACATAATTGTGTATAATAATATTTCTTACATAATCACAAACACCCATTTTACATAAACAATGTTCAAAAAACTGTTTCAGTGAAAGACAATATTGGTAATTCTGACCTGCCACTCACCATTTTTCATTATATCATATCCAGTTGCGTACAGTCTAGCTAAAATAATACATTCACCATTAGCTAAGGTTCGATCTTCCACATACATGCACATTCATGGTAGTTTTGCAGGATTTCTCCATTTGTAAATGAATTGATTTTAGTGGTTAACTTTTTTTAGCTTACCTTAGACTGCACTTTCATCTGCCACTGCTATTAAATCCTAGTTCTGCTGTTGCACCTGCTAGAAATTAAAAACAGTGAAGGACAGATGTTCAGAACCACTTGATTTTTCTTTTTTGCAGTTACTATATATATATATTTTTTTTTTTCTCAAATATTTAAACAATCAATTTAATAAAACTATTGGCTTAGTCTACTATGAACACAATTTGATCAGCACAAGCAAATGCCATTTTTTTATATTGCCAAGGGGCACAGAAGCTAAATAAATTTAACAGTTGAATTTACATTCAAGTCGACTGTTTAAACTTACTCAAAAGTAGAATGAATGTATTTATACAACTATTATACAACTATATAGGCATAGTCTATATAAAGTAAAACAGCCTAAGTGAAAAAAAAACAACAACCAGACAAAAAAAAAAAACAGAGTGAGAGAGAGAGAGAGAGAGGGCATCCAAATTATTTAGTATGGACCCACATAGTTCATGTCAAGGTAAATACAAAAACAAATCACCATATTTGACATAGGTTGTTTATTAAAGTGAACAGTGCTGTCTTTGGTATGCATAATGGTTGTTACATACAGTATGTGTCACTAAACGTCCAAATATGTGAACTAGATAATACAGCAAAAATATAAATAATGCTTGTATAAGTTTGTCCCTGTCTCTACCTTCTGTAGATATAACACTGCAAATCGTAAGAAAAAAAATGAGTCTGAAATCAATCTCTGTGATAGTAACCAAAGTGGCTCTCTTTCTCTCTCTCCATTTCTTTTATTACACACTCAAACACAAAGACACACTGCCAAGTACACACATTTTGCTGAAACCTAATAATCCTCACATGCATATTGTGATGGGAAAGGCAGACAAGGTGGTTAATTGGCTCCCCACTCGAGTGACAGGTACAGTGGAAATTTAAACTCTGCGACAGGAAAGAGGGTGATATTAAGTACTGAAAGCAGTGCATTAAATTATAAACCTCCCATCAGTCACACCCATACCCACACACACACACACACACCTTCTCACACACAGAGCAGATGAATTGTCTGCTGTCAATTCTTCTTTCTTAAATGCATGCAGGGCTGGAATCATTAGCCGTCCCTGGCCCTGGAGCGAGAGAGGCTGACAGAGAGATCTTTAACTGTAATAGATGTCAGACTTAGCGAGACTCTCTTCATAAGTGCCAATCTGCAGCCACGCAGGTAGCAGCTGGGGAGGAGAGCCAAGGAAGAATAATGATGAAGAGAGAACGATAGGAACGGAGAGAGAGACACAGGGAGAGAGACTTTTAAAGTCTCTTTATTTGCTAAAGGTGAACTGTTGTTAAGAAAAAGCATGTAAATGATGATGGCAAAATAAATAACAATAATAATAATAATAATAATAATAATAATAATAATAATAATAATAA
>CAIGQV010016735.1:12626558-12667805 GCA_903798115.1 Danio jaintianensis | reverse complement strand
TTTTTTTATATATATAGCTTAAGGGGGCTAATAATATTGACCTTAAACTGGTTTTTAAAAAAAACTAATTAAAAACTGCTTTTATTCTAGCCGGAATAAAAAAAAAGTCTTTCTCCAGAGAAAAAAATATTATAAGAATTATTGTGGAAAAATTCCTTGCTCTGTTAAACATAATTTGGGAAATATAAAAAAAATAAAAAAAATAAATACAATTGACAGGAGGTCAATAATTTAATAATTTTAGTAAGTTAATAATTTTGACTTTAACTGTATGAATTTTTTTTTTTTTTTTTTGCTCATAAATGTCATATCTCACAATTTGGCACAATTTTATACAGTTTCTCACAGACCACAAAACAAGTGACTTAAAACCAGTAAAATACTCTTTACAATGAATGAAAAACAAGCTTGTGTAAGTGTTTGGTTTTTGTACAGACCATAAACCCTAAGGATGACCTTGTTTAGAAATCCCCCTCCAGAGATTTGTGAGATGCTGCAACTTTGAAGAGGTTTACCACAGACGGTGGCAGTTGAAGGCAGTGGGGAGCTGAAGGCACTGATTGCAGAAGGAGAGAAAGAGGAGAGAGGGCATTTAATTTAGACCCTAACCGGCCCCTCCATCTTTCCACCACACGGGGAGTTAATCAGCGCTTAAGCAACAAATCTGGTGACAAGCAGAGGAGAAAAAAAAAGAGAGGAGGGTGAGCCATGGTACACAGAAGAGAAAGTGTGTGAGTGGTGGATTGGAGTGATGGAAGGAAAGAGATGTGAATAGCTAAATATAATAATAAACAAGATGACGGACACATAGATTAGCTTTCAAATTACAGCAGTCACAGGGGGTTCTTGCATTGCACTATTACTCTGTGTTGTTCGAGTTTTCCTACAAGCTGCTTTTCCTCCCTTTTCAATCTTCCTCCATCTTCCCTGCACACTTGCCTTACACTGGTCCTTCATCCACTCTTTTATCCACTGAGCATAGAGTGAACTGTGTGGGGTACTCAGAGTGCCAGCATGTGTCTCCAGAGTAGGAAATGAATGAAGGGAGAGGGTTTGGTTTAATGGCTGGTTTGAGCTAACAGACCACAGGAGAGCTGCTCTTACTACCAGGGAGGGATGGTTTGTAAAGCCTTGACAATTATATGTAGTCCTGTAATAATCTAACCAAGTTTCAAGTTCAATTTTGTGCATACTTAAAAGTGCGTACTTATTTAAAGGTTACAGCTGCAGAGTAAATATGCAGTGTGAACTATATGTACACCCTATAAAATCTGATTCTAAATACATTAGAGACCTTTAAACGGGATCTTTTATGCCTCTTTTTACGAGATGTAATATATGTCAATTGTCTCTTCAAAATGTGTTTGGTTTTGAGCTCAAAATATGATTCCATGGTGGAGAAGTTCTTTTTTTGAGTGAAGCAAAAACATAAATGTGTGTACATCTCTTTTAATACAAATGCAAACCCACGAAGATGGTGCCTTTACATCTTGTGTCTCAGAGATTCTGCCAAAACAAAATACTGACGTGGCATTGTATGTGCTTTGAAGCCTAAGATAGTTCACATACAAAAAGAAATGAATTTACTTACTACTCACCCTCAAGTGGTTTTAAATCTTTATTCTGTTGAACACAAAAAATATATTATGAAGAACGGCGGAAACCTGTAACCATTGACTTCCACAGTAGAAAAAAAACAACACATACTGTGGAAGTCAATGGTTACAGGTTTCCAACATTTTTCAAAATGTCTTATTTTGTGTTTTAACAGAAGACAGAAACTCATAAATGTTTGAAACAAGTAAAGGGAGAGTAAGTGATGACATAAATTTCCATTGGATGAACTATTCCTTAATATATATATAGTTAATATATAACTTATATATAATATATTATTTTCTATATTTTATATGAGTGTACACATCTGAAACACACAGAAAGCCAATATGTAAACTGTCAAATACATACACCGTTATTTCAAAAACATACAAATATCACTTTAAACCAATGTTTTAAAATGACAGCAGCATAATATACAGTACTTGACAATATACAGTACTTATTGCTGTCTGTGCCGTTACTATGAATCAAACTACCAAAGAAATACAGAAGATATCTCACTACTCTTTTTTGAATACTAGTAGCTTAAGAATACATGTTTGTAAGAATAAATGAATTAATTATTAATTATCCTGATCTATGCTAATTGATGACATATCGCCATAAGTCATGGACTAGCATCTACTATTCACATTTTACACATTTGTTAGCGGACGTGTATTATAACAATACATTTTATTTATAACGCGCTTTTCTCAGACTCAAAGCGCTTACCGAGAGAATAGAAAGATAAAATAGCTTAGTCGCATGCTAGCCACAGAGACATGCCTGGAAGGATGCAGAAAATAAAAACCAGGCATCCAGGGCAAAAATTCAACTCCAGTTAACATCAAATGACGTGGTATGGAGTGTAAAACAGCAAAAAACAGCATCTAAAAGGCACAAAATAGGAGGCAAAACTTGCAAAGTCTGGTGGAGAAGCGGCTGCCAGATTGTGCTAGCGTCCTCTCATGAAGCCACACCAACAATAATTATAGTTTTTACAAAAATATAAAGCAGATCAATCTACAACACCAAATTGTTAACATTAAAATGACGTATGTGAAACTGAAGAATGGCTGAAGAAGAATAAAATCCATAACATAAAAGAGATCCGCGATCACATGGCTCAGAATATGAAATAGTTCTGAAATGGCTGGTTTTGGATTTTGTTGGTGCAAACTATATATAACAAAATATTTTAAATGGAATTTCATGGGAAAACAAACAAACAAACAAAAACACACTTACTTTAAGTAGTAAAAACAACACATTCAAGTTCGCAGACAGACACCCTCAATTTCTTGGTGAAATTGTAATTTTAGTGCAATTCATGAATCAGTACTCTAATGGCTGCCAGCCCCAAATCATAAAACTCTCATCACAATGCATCAAGATTAAGATAAAGTGTTGTTGTAAATCAGTAATTTGCTTTTGCCAAATATAACTATTCACGTTCATGCCCAAAAATTCAAATCCCATCTGTGCTCAGTACATTCTTTCAAAAACTTTGCCAAACACTGCCAATGTATTAATGTTGCTGATTTATTAGTATTTATTCATTCCTTTATTATTATTGTTTTTAGATAGAGGCATTCTTAAAGTTCAGAGTGTTCGAAGGGATGCCTGGAGATACTGCAAATTTTTAAGACCTAGCTGAATAAACAGCTCTTAGAAGGTCAATAATGCTTAGCGGTTAGAATAACAAGGTTTTACATTTCTTTCATTTGTAAACTAACAGAAATCACAGGCTAAAAGCATTCAGTTTTTTTTTGTGTTCAACCTTTTCAGTGCTTTTTTTTATGGCAATGCTGTTGGATAGCACTGAAACAGCAACAGATGCTTACAGTTAAATGGAATGGTTCTTAAGTTCATATGTAGATATACTCTTATATAAAAAATACACATTATTAGCACAAACCTTGAGAAATCCCTGTCATGGATTGCACAGCTTCCTTTCCTCTACGAATTCAAAACACTAGGCAGTGTAAGAGGCAAGCGTATTGCTAAAAGCTCTGTAAAACATTTTCAACCAATACAGTGAACACAGACTAAGGAAATACTGTTGACTGAAAGTAGTTCTGGTTCATTAAAAATGTAATATTAGGCAATGGTTCACCCAATATCCATGTTTACTTTGTTGTCATGTGCTTGAGGGAAAACAGAAAATCGATATTATACTGTGAGATCATCATCAAAGTTGCTACCTATGAAGAACATCTCAAATCAGTAATTTATGAGCTTCAGTTAAAGTTAGGATGCCATGTTTTGAGATTGCAGACAGTGTAGACAAGGTATTAAAACAGAAGCAGCATCTCTACTTTCACTAAACAAGTTTCTCAGGTTAACCAGTACTGTACTTGCTAGAAATACAGAAGGAGAAAAGGCATTGTACATTTGCCATTTTTTATGCAATATTCACTTTGAGCTACTGGTCAGCATTTTGCATCAGTAATGAGCTCATAAATTACCATCTCCACTGCATTAAAGGGTTAGTTCACATAGAAATGAAAATTATGTTTTACTCAATCTCATGTTATTTTTAAACCCCTGAAACTTTCGTTCAGAACAGAGATTAATATATTTTAGGTCAAATCTAAAAGTTTCCTCATCCTCCAGACAGCAAGGTTCTCGACTCGTCCAGAATGGTACCAAAAAACATCCTTGAAACAAACCGTATGCCTTCAATGGTTTAATTTGAATATTATCAAGCTATGAGAATATTTTGTGTGCTCATAAAACAAAAATAATGACTTTAATCAATAGTTTCTTATCAGTGTCAGTATAGGACACTCCTAGATGTGTTGACATCATAACTGTCAAGATTGGGATGTGAAAATAAGACCATCCCAAATTACCCCAAATTCATAAATTTGTTCATCCAGAGCTGTTTGATTGTAAATAAACAGTTGAAACGGTCAGTAATATGGTAAAAAAAAAAAAAAAAAAAAGACTTACGAAGGATATAATAAATAGCATACTTAAAAAAAAAAAAAAAAAAAGCTGCCAATAAATTAAACAGTTTAGCCAGCCTATTAAAATGAATAGCCTAATATACAGAAATTTAATCAAGTTATCAAATCTCATTAACCTTTTTCTCATTGTATACATTTAAATATACATTCTTATTTAGTGAAGAGCAGCGAATGAATCTCTCATTTAGATTTAATTGTTTGATAAACAAATAAATCCATATGACATAATAATAACAGATGCACAGATCTATAAGAAAAGCATTTGATCACTTTCATAGCTGTTTATGCTCATTTAAGATAAAATAAGTTGTATTTAGAATAAAACACGCCAAAGACGGCATGTTCACATTATTATCTGTATTTTTCTGTTTAAACAAACATGCACTTGTCCCAAAGTGTCCACTTTCACTCCTAGGAAACAGTGTCTCTTTATCTCACAGTATCACATCGTTACATTAATTGACTGATTTGAGGGTTGCATAGGAAGGGCAATGGTGCATGGCTTTAAAGAAAAAAAAGGAAATGCAACCATTTTAATATTCATTTCAAAGTGTTTTCAAGTCTAAATAAAATGAAAGCATAATTCTTTTGAACAGCCCTTCAAATTTAAGAGCAAAAGGGACCCACTGGTGGTAGACCATTTCAATGTGGTGATGTCATTGGCCCATGAAGATTTCCTGCTTGTTGTCAAACTATTTCATAATTGTAACAAGAGGCAATTCAATCATAACTTAATGTTAAAACCGCTATCATAACATTATTTATCAATATGTGGCCCTTTTTGAATTCTTGGAAGCTATAGTAATAAAAAATGTAAAACAGGAAATACGTTCGGACCATTGTTTTTGTTTACATCCCTCAAAATGGTCTATAGGCAGTATCTGCTTATTGCACCCCTTCAAAAAAAGATTAAAAATATGGGAAAAAATAGGGGACTTTAATGCTTTAATGGGATGATAGTGGGATAGTGGGAATAGCAAAATATGTAAGAATCTAAGTTAATTTATTTTCTTGTCTATATATGTATGCTGTCTATGGTGAGTTAGAGACCTCTCAGATTTCACCTAAAATATCTTAATTTGTATTTCGAAGACAAACAAAGGTCTCAGGGGTTTGGAATGATACAAGGGTGAGTAATTAATAGCATAATTTTTGGGTGAACTAACACTTTAAGACAGTTTGTTTTATTCATAAGTATGTTAAAATGTATTATTATGTCCCAAACTCATGAGTGCGCACATTACACCACATAATGTTTTGCAAGTGCATAATCATCAACTGAAGCAAATAAATTAATGTATCAATTTGGCACAAAATAACTGCACTTTAGATGATTTTGGATGTTTTTAGAATTTGGATTAGTAAAATACCAGGCTTTAAAAATGTCATGCAACACCCAACATCAGCCAAATACTCTTAGGGACCGTGGCCTTCTGTTTTCAACCTTCCAGTTGTAACAGAGAGGGGGATATCAGTTATGCCTGCTTTTCAGTCTTGGGAACCAGGGGTGGCATCCTACATTCGATAACACGGCCTTACAGCAAGTTCGCATGGCACATGGCGACCCGCTGAACCATGTTGTAGAATGGAATCTGTGCGCCTGACCGAGCCCCTCAGGCACTCATTCGGACACCTGAGTGCACCAATCGGATGGACCTCTCAGCTTGTGACAAATTGCAGGAGGAAGAGAAACTTACAGGCCCCATTGAACTTTAGTATAGCTTTTATTCCTCTGTCATGTTCCTGCAGAGATGAAATGGGATCCTTTTTTCTCTTTCCGGTCCTCTTTTTTCATTCTCAAAGCTGTCTGCACTGCACTGACTGGTGGATAAACGGCCTTGGTTTCGCTCTCTTTTCTAACGTGGCATCAAAGGGAAGGTGATACAATGTGATTTAGTTTTCAAAGGTCACTGCACAGTGCACACTTTGTATCTACCTTATTTTTAGCATA
Source organism: Danio jaintianensis (assembly GCA_903798115.1). Classification (NCBI taxonomy): domain Eukaryota; kingdom Metazoa; phylum Chordata; class Actinopteri; order Cypriniformes; family Danionidae; genus Danio; species Danio jaintianensis. The sequence goes on along the minus strand of CAIGQV010016735.1, from coordinate 12,661,280 downwards.
CGATAGAAGCAGCCATTTTAAACTTGAATGTGCAAGGCTTCTGATGTCCGCAAACTCCACTTATTATTACCTATAGTTATTATTCTTTTTTTTAATGCTGTCTGATAATGCAAATGGAAATTTCTAAAGTTATATTAAACTGCCCAACTATGTTTTATTTTTTTTAATTACCCTCATGTTTGTGGATATAAAAAAAGCAAAATTGTAAAGACTTTTTTAGAACAAAAATTGGTTATTTAAAATGTATACTATGAAAAAAATACCATTATTTATTCCATTATTATTATTGAATTAAATAATTGGATGCATTGAAACATACTGAATTAAATAATTGGATGCATTGAAACAGTGTAGCAGACCACCAAAACAAAACTTTTAAAAATAACATATACAGCCTTTTAATATTGTCATGATAATACACACTTGTTTTTATAGCACACATTTTACATCTTGAATATTTCGTAATAATATGAAATGTAGGTCTGATATGCATAAACCATTACGACCTAAATTTTTACAGTTAAATCAGAAGCATATGAAAGAAAAAAAAAAAAGCTTTAATGTTAATTATGCCTTCCTTCATCCTGACGAATGCAAAAGCCTGTTCACCATCTCAGAATAAGAATGTAGGTTATGGAGTATGCTGGTCAACTAATGAAGTCATGGCTCAGGGTAAGCATACACATTAGCAAACGATTATAGGTAGCTTTCTTTTAGTGAGGGAAAGCGAAATGTTCCCGGTGTATCTACTGGAAATAAATGTGTTTAATAACACACTGTTTAATGAGAGGAGCGGCACTAAAGGAACCGTGGAAGTTGGCAATAAACCGCAGCTTTGACTCCATAAAAACAGGCCAAGCAATGAATATGAAATTAGTGCCACTTTTTTCCCCCACCTAATCAATATAACTAATGAGATGTCAACATAAACAAACAAATCGGTAAAGGCTGCAATGGAATAAAAGGCTGCGCTTTTGACATTCACTCTGCTCGGCTTCAATTAACACCGGCTTTTGGCTTTACCCCCTCCCTGCGCCGTGTGATTCTGCACCGTCCCTACCGAGTGTGCCCTGGCCCCCCGCTGCCACTGCGTCGCTCATGTTGTTGTCCGGTCCAGGCCAACATTTGTGCCACACTGCCTCCCATTAATGATCAGCAGGGCAGCCGCAGCCCAGGACCACACTGCCCTCGTTAGTGCCCTCATTAACAAGCAGCAGGGATCCTAATTATACAGCTCAGTAGTTAGTAAATGCCCTCCCTCCATTTCCCCATGAGAAACACCTGAGTGGATTAAACTTATGTTCATTTTATTTAACTAGATTTCCTTGTGCTTTATCTCTGATGCATTATTTTCTCTGACACATCTTGTATCATACTTTTAAAGCATTGTGTTTGCTTCTCAAAAAAAAAAAAAGTGTTTTGTTAGCATACTCAGTAGTGCACAACTCAAGAAAGTTTTAAATACAAACATAAGGTCACAACGCAACGGAAACAAGCCGAAACACAGCAGAATCCACTAAAACACAATGGAATCATGCCAAAACACATCAGAAAAAAAAACAAATTCACAACACAATGGAGACAAGCCAAAACACAACAGAATCAACTAATTTCAGTTGGCAGCCATTTTTGGATACATCCAAGCGCAAGCTCCTGTCTCTTTGAATGGGGAGACATCAAATTCTGGAAAACTGTTTGGGAAGCTTGTGATTAAATTTCATATTCGGAAGCACCAGTGAAATTTAACAACTGTGTCTACATTTTTGTTTCTAATTGTTAGAATCAGGGTTTTTGTTTTTTCAGGTTGCCCAAGCTAATGTGCAATCACACTCAATCAACAATTTACTTGTTACACATTATCATCCTCTGAATAATGTCTGACCACACTTCTTTCTTGTAGTAATTTCCTACTTATTCTTCACTGCAAATCTTTTCCCAAAATGACAGCAACCTCTTTGTTTAGAAGCCTGTGGATGTTTAAGTGGTTGGCGTCATGTGATTCGCATTTGAATGGTGGAGGCAGGAATTCATATGGTCTGAAAGGACAGACTGTACCTTGAGTTAATTTAATACAGATTACAAAACCAGAGGACATTTGTTTTCAAGTGTAGTTGGTGCCATTATAAGTAGACATTTCAAGCTTTATGCAAATATATTTTTAAGGTCTGTGAGGCAAATATTTGGTGAGATTCCAGCGCATTTGCCGACCCCATATGATTCATAACAAGGGAGCTGCAGAAACTGTCATAAAAACAGACATCTGGATCGAGCCTTCCTTCATCTATATGATCGTTAAAATTTTCCAGTTCAAAACTATATGAGTGCTTGTAATGCATGAACCGAGTATGCTGAATGTGTAACACACTGGGACCAAATAAGTTTATCTGCATATACATGGTCTAATTACAAGTTAAATATAACAGTTTCATGCATTTAGTGCCATTCCTGCCTAAACTAGTGATGCACGCAGATCCTGGCAGATCAGCTCTGCCATGTAATGCATGCACTGGTTAAGTTGAATGTGTAACAAAGTGGTACCAAATCATGTCATCTGTGTATGCATGGGCTTATTACAATTTAAAAATAACAATTTCGTGCATGTAGTGCCATGCTCACTAAAATAGTGGTGCATGCAAATCCTGGCAGAGCAGCTCTGCAATCTAATGCATGTACCTGAAAAGTTGACTGTATAACACAGTGGGACCAAATAATTTTATCTGCATATACATGGGCTTATTAGAAGTTAAAAAGCAAATATAAGTTCACAAAACAGCAAAATCCCCACAGCACAACAAAACCAATCCACAACAAAACAGAACTAGTAGGGGGAAGTTGTCTGCAGAAATGGGCAACAGCTCACATACATATGCACTGGAAAATATACTTGTGTTATAAAGTGCTTGACCTAATCACAGTTAAGCAGACATCTTGATAGTTATTTTTATACTTACATTCATATTCTCTTTGTGTGAGACTAATGCAAGCAATTACCTGTTTCAGCAGACCAATCGCCTTCTAGTGGTCTGGATAGGGTTGAACCAGCTGTTCGTAAGTTCTTTCTACGTTCTGGAACGTAAAGTCCACACTAGGGGCTTAGTAACTACTAGCTAGTTTGTAACTAAATTTGTTCTCACTTCGGTGGCACCAGATGTTCTTAATGCAAACCGTAGTTAGTAGGTCGTAAGCTCTCCGTAAAGTCATGTGTATCACATTGAATGACGTAATATCCAAAAAAAAAGCATTTAAATCGTTAAACTGCTTTAAAATTCTGCAACTAATGCATCTATATATACCTGTCCTATAAAAAATTAAATGATAAATTACATTTTTATAGTACATTACATTACAGTCAGTCACTATAACAGAAGACGCACATACCTGCATCGCGAGCCGTGAATGCACGCAAAATACACATGAAGTTATCAAAACATTAAACTTGAATTTTTTTTTATCCTACACATGAAAGAGAAAAGAGCAGGGAGAAGAAGTCAGTCATGAAGAAATTCTCATATTAATTGATTAATAAAATTAACACAAAACACTCCTTGAAAGATAATTGAACTCTTCTTTCACAAACCGAAAAATGCGAGATTTGCGAGGAAAATAAGGCTGTGAGTAGAGGGAGATCATTCTTCATCATCGCAAGCTCCTCTGTGTAAACTAATCTCACGGTCATCTTTTTTCTACCATTATACATGGGGGGAGGCTGCCGTAAATATTTAGTTGGAACGTAGTGTTACGTTTAAACTAAGTTCAGTGGTGCAACACAACAATATTTAGTAATGTGTAAGTTGTAACTTAGTGTCACAACTAGGTCACAACTAGGTTACGTTTTAACCTACACACTGCTGGTGCAACCGGCCCCAGGAGAATTTCCGTTATGTTGTGACTTAATTTATTTGTGTTGTGATGATTCCATTGTGTTGTGAATGTATATTTGTTTTATAAATTTCATTGTGTTTCTGTTGCATTGTGGCTTTTTTTCAATGGTGTTGCCACTATAATCTTGCCATATAAAATGACAAAATTTAAAATACTGTAAACAACAAACAGGCCAAAGATCCTAACTGTGCAACTATACCACAGAGGAGTGCATTTATCTTTATGCACTCTTAAAATGCTTATGAATTGTTTTCTTTTCATCCATAATTCAGCTTATTGTGTTGGCTTGATTCCAGTTTTGCCTTAATCTACAGATGAAAAGTATTCTATTGTGAAGTGCAATGACTGTGATTACTGCTATTATTCACCAACGGCGGCACTTCAGCAACAAATGCTTTAAATGAATGCTCTCATGATCATTATGTAATGCTTCTGGTCTCATTATTTACAAGATAACGGGTTTGAACTATGACAGAGCCATCTCAACAAAACACATTTTTTTAATGATCTTTTGTTTATATATATGATGAAAAGATATTAGTGACATGTTTCATCAGAGGTACTTTTTGTTTCCAGAGCTTCTTGGAGAAAATTAATGATGATTTACTGGCTGCAAGGTTTTTTTTTTATCTTTAACCTTTTTATGCGCAAGGCTATAAATTCTAACAAGTGTATTGTCATTAGTCTTGTCAGTCAATGGTTAGATCAGATAGAAGTATTACAGAAAGATGATTCATTTACATAGCCATCACATTTCTGAAGACTTTAATAAAGCAAGATGCTTTTAACGATTCCCATTTGTATAAGGCTTTAAGGCTTTTGTCAATTTTAAGATTTCCATCAATCTGCACTTTTAAGCTTTTAAAATGTCAGTCCTTGACTATACCAAAGGACAAGCACCTGCAAGCAAGCAAACTTCGGTAAGTATAAGTGATAAATCACAAATGTGTTTTTAAGAACTTTGAACTGTGTTCAACAGAGTTCAACCGAAGACAAGACAATATTTTAAGAGTTTATAGGTTTATCAATAAACATTTTAACCTAGCCAGCAATCATAGGCAAATGCATTTCTATTCAAGAGTGTTAAAGGATTTACTCTGTGAGGATGCATTAAAGTGCAGGGAAGACCTTTATAAAGCTGAAAGATATTTCTATAGTTCGAATAAATTATGTTCTATTTGAAAATATACTGGAAAAAAGAATCAAAAAAAAAAAAAACTTAAAAAAAAAAGAAGAAAAAATCGATAAAGATTCATTATTTCGCTGAAATCACCCATAAAGTGTCCATAACAGAATCCGAATGAGGAGCTAATCATGACAGGGAACATTGGAATAAGAGCAATAATTAATAATTTAAGATACTTTGAGATGATTTTAGTCAAAATGCCCGAAAAATCATGATACAGTTACAACCATTGTAATTTAATTTAACTGGTGGCGTTACCAAATGGATGTACTGTGGTTCGGGTGAGGTGACAATGATACACAAAGTCTGTCAATCTATCAAAGCTCATGAAAATACAGTATGAAAATATCTGATAATGGTTCTAAAGACAATAGTCTTCTGATTTTTTGCCAAAATGTTCAGAAAATATATGCAAGAAATAAAAAGTAAGACGGACACGGAGAGCCACCCGCGGTGCGCGAGCCATCGCCAACAAGAGCGACAGAGCCAAATACCACCGTGGAGGAGGAGCTCAAGGATCCGTCTGACCAGGTGCGAGAGCCGGCAACATCACCCAAGGTGGGAGTCCTGGTGGAGATAGAGGGACCGAGCGAGGGTCCCATCCACCCTCCCACTGCTAACGGTGAGCAACCGCTGGACACCGGGAAGTTACTCATCGACTTCTGGAGCGAAGTCAAGCCCCTTCCGCTGTTTTCAGACAGCAAAGACGTAACTCCACGTCAACTGTTTCCACACAGTCTTTTAGCTCCTGAAGTTCCCGATGCCCCAAGCTCCAGAGTCATGAGTGACTTCCCACCCATCCCACCCTCTTCACCTTTGCTCATACCTATGACTGCAGCCAGTCAGCCAACCCCCCAGCTCGCCCTCAAGCTCCAGAGGTGGAGCTCGCTCGGAGGTGCTGCCTGCCAGCATCGCCCTCTGGAGGGTGTCACCCAGCGTTAGCTCCTCCAGCCTCCGAGCTACAGACTCCACCTCGGCCCTTCGACCCTTGTGCTCCGCCTTGGCTCCCTCCTCCCTCGTCTCCGCCATGGACCGTCAGTCCATCAGCTCCACCAGGCTCCCTCGTCCCTCCGGCTCCGCCTTGGTCAGTCGTCGCCCTTCCTACGCCTCTGGACTCCACTCCTCTGGCTGCGCCTCGTCACTCCGTCCGGCCAGCTACGTCGAGCTCCTCCTTCCCTCCAGCTACGCCTTGGTCCTCTGTCGCTGTGGCTCCGCCGCGGGCTTCCGGACCCCCGCCGTCGCCTCGCTTGGGTGAGCCGTCTGCTCCACCCCGGCCCTCCGGGACCTCGGCGTCACCTTCACCCTACGGCTCTCCGTCTCCTCCTTGGGCTCCACCACCATCAGCGGCGTCTCCCTCGGTCGGCCCCCTGGAGTCGGCGGCCACTCCTCCTCCATGGCTCCTCCCTTCCTCGACTCCGCCCTGGGCCGTCCTTCTGGCTGTGTCCTGGGTCTTCCTGCTCCAGCTCCCTTCCTGGTTCCTCCCTCCTAAGACTCCTCCCTGGCCCCCTCCCATCCTCCCTTCCTCGACTCCGCCCTGGACCGTCCTTCTGACTGTGTCCTGGGTCTTCCTGCTCCAGCTCCCTTCCTGGTTCCTCCCTCCTAAGACTCCTCCCTGGCCCCCTCCCATCCTCCCTTTTATGATGTTAAAGGCGCGAGGACGCGCCTTCAAAGGGGGGGGGGGGGGGTAATGTCAGGTGTTTGTTCCGTTTTCGTCATGTGCTCCTTTGTTCTGTTTCCCGCTGTTTCCAATTGATTGTTTTCACCTGTGTTCCCCTCCTGTGTCCCATTAGCGTGTGTGTATATCTACCCTTTAGTCTGTCTCCGTCTTGGTCGAGTATTGTATTGCCACCACGTATTGTCCATGTTCCTGTGTCTCCGTCTTCCCGTGTCTCCAGTTTCCAGTGAGTTATATGAATAAATCTTCGTGTTTGATAAATTCCGTGTCCTGAGCCTTTGTGAGTAGACAACCGTGACAAACACACCATGATTCAAATATGAATATTTCAGAGCTCACTGTCAAATGTGTTCACAAGTTACTCACAAACAGATTTGATCTAATCAACTTCCTTATAATTTTTCATCATGGTATGATTTTCAAACAGTCTAAGAGGATGTTAAGAAAAATGTATGCTTTTACGAAAATTCTAAATGGAGAAAAAAAATTAAATTGAATCATCTTAAGATAAGTAATAACAGGCATATTTCCAGCATGTATGTGTTAAAAGGTATTATCAGAAACTAAACTACTGTTTAGCAGAAATTAAACTAAACTGAAGCTTCTGTGCTTGGCCACTATAATATTAACTGAGATTAATCTGCATATTAGAATAATTTCTCAATGAGCAGAAGACTGGACTTTGCAATTACAATAAAAAAAATATATAAATAAATAAAAAAAATTTTAAAAAATAAAATCAAATAAAAACATTATTTTAAATTGTAACAATTTCACAATATTTCTCTTTTTACTGTACTTTGAGCAGTAGTTTATCCTATCCAGGTTACTATTCAACTATTCAAGTTCTCTATAAAATGATAGCACATATCATTTTTAAAACTGTAGTCTGGTAAGAAGACAATACTGGCAACATATACACTCACCTGCCACTTTATTAGGTACACCTTACTGGTATCAGGTTGAACCCTCTTTTGCCTTCAGAACTGCCTTAATCTGTTGTGGCATAGATTCAACAAGGTACTGGAAATATTCCTCAGAGATTTTGGTCCATATTGACATGATAGCGGCACGCAGTTGCTGCAGATTTGTCGGCTGCACATCCATGATGCGAATCACCCGTTCCACCACATCCCAAAGGTGCTCTATTGGATTGAGATCTGGTGACTGTGGAGGCCATTTGAGTACAGTGAACTCATTGTCATGTTCAAGAAACTAGTCTGAGATGATTCGCGCTTTCTGACATGGCGCGTTATCCTGCTGGAAGTAGCCATCAGAAGATGGGTACACTGTAGTCATAAAGGGATGGACATGGTCAGTAGCAATACTCAGGTAGGCTGTGGCGTTGAAACGATGCTCAATTGGTACTAATGGGCCCAAAGTTTGCCAAGAAAATATCCCCCACACCATTACACCACCACCACCAGCCTAAACTGTTGATACAAGGCAGGATGGATCCATGCTTTTATGTTGTTGAAGCCAAATTCTGACCCTACCATCCGAATGTCGCAGCAGAAATAGAGACTCATCAGACCAGGCAACGTTTTTCCAATCTTCTATTGTCCAATTTTGGTGTGCCTATGTGAATTGTAGCCTCAGTTTCATGTTCTTAGCTGACAGGAGTGGCACCTGGTGTGGTCTTCCACTGCTGTAGCCATCCGCCTCAAGGTTCGACGTGCTGTGTGTTCAGAGATGCTCTTCTGTATATTTCGGTTGTAACGAGTGGCTATTTAAGTTATTGTTGTCTTTCTATCAGCTCGAACCAGTCTGGCCATTCTCCTCTGACCTCTGGCATCAACAAGGCATTTGCGCCCACGGAACTGACACTCACTGGATATTTTCTCTTTTTCGGACCATTCTCTGTAAACCCTAGAGATGGTTTTGCGTGAAAATCCCAGTAGATCAGCAGTTTCTGAAATACTCAGACCAGCCCATTTGGCACCAACAACCATGCCACGTTAAATTACCTTTCTTCCCCATTCTGATGCTCAGTTTTAACTGCAGCAGATCATCTTGACCATGTCTACATGCCTAAATGCATTGAGTTGCTGCCATGTGATTGGCTGATTAGAAATTTGCATTAACAAGCAGTTGGACAGGTGTACCTAATAAAGTGGCCGGTGAGTATATGTTTAAAAAATATCCTATAGAGCAAGCTTAGAAATACTATTTTTTTTTTCTCCACTCTAGGGTATATACACTCTCATTCTGTGCTAGATTCCCTTCTTCAAAACAAAGAGACCAGTGCAACAGACAACACACAGCTTTACTTCACTTTGCTATCACGTTCCAGCCTGATAATCACACAGTGGCTGCACTGATCTCACCGTGCCTTCTAGATGTCTCGACCTGGATGAAAGAACAACACCTATCACTTGCACAGCAGACACCATCGGCATAACCATTCACTGGGTTTTTGTCAACAATAACATCCAGGTTAGACCTTCACAAACCACAAGGCTCAAGCTTCCACATCGAACAATCACTCAATCTAATCTCTAATGTCAAACACCACTTTCTGAAACAACTTCCCAACTCACTATTCACTTTTTAGAAACTCAATTTTTTTTTCACTCTGGAGATATTCTACCACAAATGGGGGTGCAAACGTGCCCTCTTTTTTATAGCATCAAATAAATAAATTAAAGCAAACTTATTAGAAATATTAATGCTTGAAATAAGAGAGTGCTATACTGAGAAAATAAATAAATAAAATATTGATATATCATTACTTTGTAGATTTATTGCTTTCCCCAATAATAGCAGAGCATGTTTTTGTGTTTCAGCTTTGTTTGGAACCATTTATGATGGCAAAAAAGGACAATATTGTTTTTAAAAGAACTCACTTATTTTTAACTTCTTGTTTGTTGTGTAAAATCAATATTATATCTGCAAATTGAATTTCTGGAAAATGACACTCTTGCTTGTGTGATATTGCTTGACTATATCATAAGCACAAAAAGCCATCCAAGGATATGTTTTGAATACCTAATTTCAACCATAGGGGCATTCTTTTTTCTATTTTTTTTTTCTATTTCAACATTAAAACTGCTATAACAAAATTATTTTAGACAATAAATATCATGGTGGTTCATTCCGCTGTGGCGACCCCTATTAAATAAGTGACTAAGCCGAAGGAAAATGAATGAATGAATGAATAAATATCACACACTTGTGAAACACTAACCCCTGTTAAATAAGTGACTACGCCGAAGGAAAATGAATGGATGAATGAATAAATATCACACACTAATGGAAACAACCTGAAATGACAGAAACAATCTTTGGGGAAAACAATATATAAATAAATAAACAAAATATGCATAAATTCATTTTTTTATTATTTTTGCTCAAATCTCATACGTTTTCACTGAGAAGGCAAGGTAAAATAAGCTGTACTGTGGCTCAAAGTTATATAGCCTTTACTTTCACCATGTAAGGCACACTTGATTTTAGCACTCATATTTTTGTATCCTTGCTATATGAATCATCTCATGTTGTAGCATTTGAATAAAAGCTTTTCAAAATGAACAAAGATAATATGAAATTCGTAAGAATGTTTGCATTGTTGACAGGAATAGAATGCACCGTCAAATAAAGATAATATCGTGAAATCATAATGTGATGTTCTTTCCAAAGGCCTCACAGAGAAAAACAACATTAACCTGCCACATCCGGAATCCAACAGACAATTCACTTACAGAATAAAGAAAAAAAAAAAAAAAAACTGTAAAACAAATGAACTGTACTGAATGTAACTATAAGCAATAATGGCTTTTCCAAAAGTGGTGAGACAAAGCACCAACAAGAAATGCATAATGAATGCATCTACATATGGTATTATGGTCACACTTTATTTTAAGGTAAATTCTCATTATTAACAAACCATTAACTATGACTTTTAGCTCAAAACTACAAATTTGCAGCATATTAATAGCTATTTAGGCAGTAGTTGGGTTTAGGTATTGGGTAGGATTAGGGATGTAGAGCGTAGGTCTCAAACTCAATTCCTGGAGGGCCACAGCTCTGCACAGTTTTTGCTCCAACCCTAATCAAATACAGCTGATCCAACTAGTCAAGGTGTTCTGGAGTAGTCTTGAACAACTTGGTTAGTTTGATCAGGTGTATCTGATTAGGGTTGGAACAAAACTGTGCAGAGCTGCGGCCCTCCAGAAATTGAAATCATGTAAAATCATGCAGAATATGTACTTTATAAGAAAAACAAACAAAAAACAAACAAAACAAAAACAAAAAAACAGGCAATAACTTAATAATAGTGTTACGCACTGTCTAGGGAAGGTGCACAACATGAAAGTATAAGCCAAGACAAATATTTTTTTTTTTATTATACTAATAATTATTGTAGTACCTTACCTGATCAAATGAAAGAAAAGAAAATACAGTTAACTACCCTAACTACCTTACTCAAAATCTGAAATCAAAAGGTTTTCACAATTAAACTGGAATTAGACTCCTTACTATCTCAATATTATCTACAGTATTCTCAAACTATTAACAAAGACAAGCAACCATATTTGAGGGACATTCCAAGAATCAGTGTCAATGTCAAATAAGCCGGTAGACCAAAAGTAACAAACACAAAGCAAACAGTACTCACAAATCTCTCAAATCACAAACTTCCAACACAGCTCTGCACTATCCAACAAACAAATTGTTCAAAGCACACCGAGCAAGAGTGACCAAAACAATGACGACCGCCAAGGAAGTTGTGTCACAGCTTTTAAAACACAGGAGGAACCAGTCTGAATTAACCAGTCAGATATTTCCTGGGCAGAGCAGAGAGAGACAGGTAATTCCAACATAGCACATAAAACATGACAACCATAGGGTTGTAACAATAGACAGGTAATATGTAGGGCCAGACAGAATCTGCGAACATTTTCTGTGCTGAATTTTGTAAAACATCTGTGGATTTATGCGGAATAATTTTGAGAGCATCATAACAAAAACTTAATATGAAATAAATAATAATACCTTTTTAACTTTTATTTAATGTTTACAATGCAAATCCATTTAGATCCACTTATTTGGTAAACAAAGCAAGTCTCTCATATAATATATCTACTAAAAGACAGAAAATATTACTTTACAAACTGTATTGTAAATAAATCATATGAACATTTTCATATTAGTCAATAATATTACTGAAATTAATTTAAAAACTGAATAAATATACATTTACACAAGTAAATAAATAAACTCAATGATGGGCTACAAATCTGTGGATTTCTGCACGCACAGATTTAGTGTGGGCCTAGTAATGTTCTTACAATTAAAATGGGCTATTTAGTAGGGGGTGGGGCTATCTTTTTTGCATATCATTCTCTTGTAGCACAGTAAGAGGGGCGTGGTTAAGAATATTGTATCTGAAGCCGTCAAACTGTCATTAACAGAGAAGGACCACCACTCCAAACGCAGAAACAAATGGTCAGGCTTTGAAAATTACCAAAACATTTTTTATTAATTTGCATGGATTGATTGTTCACCTTAAGACTAACATAGTGTGCTAGCAAAATAAAACTTTTTTATTCAGATTTCACACAGACTTTAGATGAAAGTATTACCAGTATTATTGTTAACAGTAGAAAGTGATCCTCACCCGCACTGAGGATCCTGTCTGATGACAGATAAGTTAAAAGTGACATACTAAGTGGCTGTGGCAATGCTGATCATGACCTTCCCTTCACTGCAAAGGCGAGTGTATGTTTAAGCCTCTTGTCGCTAGGCAGGTCTGGGTCACCTCTAGGGTAGCCGGGGCTAGTGCATTTTTGCTGATCATCCATCTTGCTGTGCCACGGAGGCCATGCATCTTTCTCTAACTAACAGGTGAGCAGAGCAATGCATTATAGGATGAGCGGCCCACTGTTTCTGCCCAAGGGAACACTATGTGCCATGACGCACCAGGTGCACGGGCCAAAATAAACACTGAAGTAATGGCAAATGCACCATCAAGGACAACACAGATCGCTATTAATACCATGACCCGTTCTGTATGTGTGTTCAGGACACAGTCTGCTGATCTTGCATAAAACACAGTTCATTGACTGTGTGTAAAAGAACACAAAACTGCTGTGAGGTAGGTTTAATATTATGTTTTAACTTCAGATGTTTTTAAAAAAGTAAATGAGGGCAGTTCAAAGGCATCACACTCATTGGAGCCTTTCAGCACTTTCTAGAGTCTTATATTTGTTTTTCTGTACAGGTGATCTCACATTGTCTATATAATATTTAGATCAGGGCTCTGTGGGGGCCATTTCATGACTGTCTGTGTTTCATCAGCTTTTTTTCTACAAATACTGTATGATTTCACTGTATTAGCAGTGTGTTTGGGATAATTATCATGCTGAAAAATAAAAGCATTAACAACGAATTGCTTAACACTTTACTTGAAGGGGGTGTTAATAAGACTGTAATGTCACCTTTATAATCATGACAAGACACACATCATGATTATGAAGGATATTTTATGCATGCTTATGACAGCTGACATTATTTTACATGTGTCTTTGTTGACATAAACAAATACATCTTGACTTAAAGAAATACATCATAACCTGTCTTTGTCTTTATTAATTTGATATTACCAAGACAAAACTTGTCATTAATCTGTCATAAGCATGATTGTCATGAGTATTAAATGCAAGTATAGTTTCTAATTCAATGTTTCAAATAACATTTGTAAAACATAATGTCAAAATAAGGATGAAATAATATTCCATCATCAATTATTCTAACACCACTTATTCTGACCTGTTGAATACACACAAATGTACAGTACACAAACATATATACACAAAATAAAAGTTGTCATACTATTATTTGTTGCTGAATCCTACATTTTTAGTGATTCATATCTGTATGTGTCTCAATACCTCTCTCTCGCTCTCAGTAAATGCCCTCTAATTAATTTATTTTATGATAAAATGGAGAAAAGTTCTCAGTATTTAAGCGGCAAGTCTTTTTACATCCAAGCACCTGTTCAAGGTGTTTCATCTCTACTACAGAGAGCACTAAGCCTTGTTCCCCTGTCACTAATCCATAGCAGAAAACAGCTTTCAGGGGATTAATATCAAGGGGCAGACTTGCGCTTGACAGTAGGGGTTCATGCTCTCGCTTGCCTGCCACCCACTCTAGAATCGTTCTTTACCTCACTGCGAATCCCAGTCTGAAGTGTCTCCTAAATGCAAGTTAACTGCTCGGTTTGACACTCTTGTCAGGTGCTTTACATCTGGGCTCATCTGTGAGAACAAAGAGCAGAAATCTAGTGTTTGGTGTGACACCATTATGCCTAAATGCAATCACAGACGCTAAACCCGCAAAGTTATGTGAACATTCACTGCCGCCTGGATAACTGCTGGTGTAAAATAAAAAAATAATAAAAGAATGATAATAATAATAAGAAATGTATATATTAAACAAGACCCATACCAATTCGTACTAATTCAAATACATAAAGATTTGATTATTATATTTATGATTTGAAATATTATGATTTAAAAAAAAAAAAAAAAGGCGACGCGGTGGCGCAGTGGGTAGCACGTTCGCCTCACAGCAAGAAGGTCGCTGGTTCGAGCCTCGGCTGGGTCAGTTGGCGTTTCTGTGTGGAGTTTGCATGTTCTCCCCGTGTTCGCGTGGGTTTCCTCCGGGTGCTCCGGTTTCCCCCACAAGTCCAAAGACATGTGGTATAGGTGAATTGGGTAAGCTAAAAATTGTCCATAGTGTATGTGTGTGAATGAGTGTGTATGGATGTTTCCCAGAGATGGGTTGCAGCTGGAAGGGCATCCGCTGCGTAGAACATATGCTGGATAAGTTGGCGGTTCATTCCGCTGTGGCGACCCCAGATTAATAAAGGGACTAAGCCGAAAAGAAAATGAATGAATGAATGAATGATTTAAAAAAATTCTTACTGACAAGTGCACTGTAAAAAAGGCTGGGTTCCACACAATAAATTTGTGTTGAGACAACATGAAGGAATTAAGTTAACTTATTCATTTTTACAAATTTAAGTTGGCTAACAATGAAATAATTAAGTTGTCCCAAAAAAAAAAATCAAAAATTGTGTTGTTTCAGCTCAGTTTAAATAGGTTGTTTGAACAAACAGCAAACATAATTTTTTTGAGTGTGTGCAAAACTTAATATTTTGATTGTGTGTCTTCTGAAAAGTATTAAATACACTATAATTCTTAAATAAAATGTTAGAAATGTATGATAGTTATTTTTAGAGATTTTATTTTTTAGAAATAATAAACTCTCATCAAAATGTTTTGTCTAATGGCACATTTTATTTAATCTAATTTCGGAATATACTGCAATAAAAGTGCAGATAGTGTTCTTAGACAGCATTGTGGCATTAACTTATGGGTTGATGCTTAAAACAAAATATTGTATGATATGAGCTTCAACACAACTCCAAAGCATACCATTATGGCATTTATTTGACACATAACCAAAAGTATAAAACCCAACTTTACCTCACTCTAATAAAGCTGATATTTTCCTCCAAACGCTTGCATTTCCTTCAGGATATTGCTGTTGTTGTTGTTGTTTTAATGACGTTGCGTAACTGCACATAACAGTATGCTAGTTTTGCTATAAATTAAGCCACTTTCTATTACCAATTAAATTGATTAAAAAACACACTCCTTTTGCTCTAGTTTTTCTTGCTCTGTAATTGCTCATTTGCAAATCCTCTCAGATAAAAGCATGTGCTAAATGTAAACGTTTTGCTGATTACCATTTGTTCGCAATTAAACCAAAATAGCTAAAATAGTAAGTGAAACAGTGTTACCATTAGACAGAATGAAGTCAGTAATGTGGACCATTTTCTGTAAATCTGTGTGAGAGAGACAGAGATTGTAAGTAAAATGAGGGCAGGAACAGCTGCCAACAAACGACAGCAAATCTGGCAAGAGACCAGTTAGTTATTACTCACACTTACTGTCCAGCACTTATGCTACTGTAGCCTCTATATTCTGACCAGACCTCAGTTTGAACCTGTCAATTTCACTCTAAAAGCATTTTACAGGGAACGGTTAAAACCTGAAACGGGGACAACAGCACTTTAACAAAAAAATATTCTGTGGCTATTGCGTCCATTGAGGGTAAAACAAACAAACAAACCAAATAACATTAGAGCATTAGCTTACCACAGTATTGCTTTGCATGATGCAACTCAGAATTCTGCTCAAGAAATAAGGCTTCTCTTGCTAAGCCACATAAAAAAAAAGCCTATGTAATGGGATCTAATCTTTCTCACCCTATTTCCCCCCCCTCTAACTCTGCAAACATCCCTGTCGCTGACTTTGATTCTGTGTTTTTGCCTAGTTTGCTGCCTTTTTTCCTGTTCTTGTGGAAACTGATGATAAGTGAATGAAGAGCAAGATTAAAGTGAAGCAGCAGCTGTCAGAGATCAATGTGCTCCAAAACGAGATAGAGCATCTCTCGCTGAGTCCTAATGGAGTCATAAATACTCAGAATAAAAGAAAACTTTGTCTACTTGAAGTCAGCAATCCCACCAGGCAATAGCAACACTACCATTTCTACATCTTCAGTCTCTTGGCGAATGCTTTGTTATATCAGGCACTTTAGAATGAAAAAAAAAGACAAATTAATCAATCACGATTGGGTTTCCAAGAGCAAAAACTCTACACCTGCACCTAAAGCAGCGGGGAAAAAAAGAGAGAAATAAAATGCTGCACATTTTCTTTTCTTCTAAAACACATCAGACACTAAAGATGCTCACAGGGAGTTTTACTGTCACAGAGATCAGCTTAAAGAGTTTACCAAGTTGTGTAATTTGAGTTTTTGTCAGATTTGAAGCCATTTTTCTTCAAAGACAAGACATTTGTGAAGTTAAAGCAATGTTTGTAAATCGCTCTGGATAAGTGTCTGAAGAAAAAAACCCTTAAAGGAATAGCAAGAAAGAAAAGTGTTTCATTTACTCGTCTTCGTGTTCTATCTTCTGAGACAAACAAAAGAAAATATTCTGAACACTAGCCAGTTTTCCACACAGTTACAATGACTGTGGGTTTAAGCTTCAGAAATGATGCAAAAATCACAATAAATGTATCATTACAATAATCCATACAACTCTTTATGCTATAGCATCATAAAATACATTAGCTTTGTGTTTTAAGCAGTGGCGAGGGCCAGGATGGCACTGGCCCACTCAAACTGAAGGCTGACCCACCCAGACAAAAATGTTTTGATTATGGATAATCCTAAATAGAAAGCAAGTAAATAATGTTGGGCGAAATTGAATGTTGACGATTACCAGCGTCCTTTAGTCATTGTTTGTCAATAAAATTTAAAGTCCCCTCCACTGCACGAAAATGTCCAACTGTTGTTCATAATTTTGTATGCTTCACTTTATATTTTGAGATTATAAAATCAAATTTAAATAAACAATTTCTCAAGTTAGCTAATATTCATTTACTCAAACATATCAGCTCACACCTCATTAAATCAATTACTATATTATCAGAATTGACTGATATATAAGAAAGTCGATATTATACACTTTGTTTAAGAGTAGGCACTGAGGTCTACCCTATTTCACCAAGGTCCACCCACTTTAAAATGTCTGGCCTCGCCCCTGGTTTCAAGTACAATTTCAAATGGATAAGTCAATTAGAAACTAGCATACAGTAACTTCAGATATCAAGATAATGTTGATTTAAACAAACATAAATGAGTTCAGTTGATGAATAGGTCACAAAGACAAGTTTTATGAATTTGTGCAAAGAAATGTTTGAACAATAGGTAGGGTCATTATTTAAAATACTTAAAAATTCTATAAAATACTGAAAAAAATAAGCAAGCAAATAATAAATAAATAAATTAATTAATTAATTAAATATAAAATAACTATCAGACAAATTGACTAATTGTAAATCTTATAATTCAGCTACCACAGATATTTGATTACAGCTTGATTAAATGAAATTAACAGCATGTTTAACTGAGCATCTGTTCATTCGCAACTGTTGCATTTCAAAAAGCAAGACATCTTTCCAAAAAAAAAAAAAAAAAGTTTTTAACTTTTTCTATGGGATACTGTTTTTACAAATTACTTCTTTCTAATTTAGTCGTGCAGCTTTGCCATGCAACATATTTGGCTGTATTTTGCTTGGACAAGATGGATTTGAGATGCCAATGGTTTTGGTTATGCTCTACTCTACTATTTCGGATTCTATTTTTGTTTCTTTCTATTTGTGTAAGAATGAAAGCGCTGGGGGTTTGCATACACAGTCACCCACATGGGGCTTTCTGGATTTGCCCCAACTTTCTGGCCTCTTGCCTTGGCTCACCTGCTTCAGGGCAGCTGTTCTCCGGGGATGTTATCCTCTCTCTAAGATCTTTTGGTTGAGTTAGCTCGGCCCTCTGAGCTCACAGGCACGGCAGACTCTCTCTCCCATCGGGATGTCTGTGTGGGCATAAATTTCAAGCCCTGGGACCAAAACAGAGGTCAGAATCAGCAAGTTTTTTTTCTGCTTACACCAGATCAGCAGCCTAATCATTAGGTTTCTCCACAGCACCCAACAACTATCCTCCATATCTGGTTTTTTTTCCTGCTTCTCCAAGAAGAGGCCATTTTTTTCTGTCCTGCCTGTAGTTCTTTTAAAAAATGCTAGTGCAACCACGCTGTAACATTGCTGCGTACTGTGTGTCATGCCTTCAATTACTTTGATAAATGCGATTCTGGCTGTGACCGTGTTTTGTTACAGTGCATTCATAATTTATGGCTTGCACAGATACTCTCAAATCAGTGTAAATTATGACTTTTCTCTCCTTTTTACTGCAACTAAGGTATCTAAATAATGTTATATCAGCACATAATACTAGCGCAGGAGCATCAATGTTAGAATATTACAGAACGGAGAATAAACCAGAATGAGGTCATGAGAAGGGGGAGTACAATGAGAAAAGTGAAGAAAAACAGATTTGTTACTGAAGGCTAGAGTTTAAGGGTTTTATCTTCTGATTATGTCTTTGTTCTCTCAACGACATTGAGCAGACTAAATTCTATTGAGGGTATTTTACGCGATGCCTTAATGATATTTTAGTGTTCGAGAAGGTTAAGAAATAGTACTTAAGAAAAGCTCCCACACTGAAGATTAAATGCAGATTGTGATGGGTTAGCAATACCAGCCTGGCATGTCTAATGTTGCAATTTGTCAGCTGCTTTGTGAAAGGGGCTTCTAAATGCTTTCAAAGTGAATGTGTGATCAGTGCAAATTAATTCGGCGATAGCAAAATTTAATTTTTTTTCCCCCGTAGTGGTAAAGTGTAATTACCTTTCCTGTTAATAAAATCCTATTAGAGCTCCATTTAAATTATTGTTATTAAGAGATTAAAATATAATAGAACCAAAAAAGTTTATTGCCAATTTCGGATGGCTATCCTCATTTCATTTCCCTCGTCGTCTGTACCCAGAAATCCCCATTGTGTCGATGTAAGGGCACAGCAACCAATATAAAAGCACTCCCATTTATTTTATTTTATTTTTTAGAGTAGATCAACTATAAAAAGTCAATTCTGTCCTTTTGTACTCACCGTCATGTCAGTGCAAATCTCTATGACTTTTTTCAAACATGAGAAGAGATTCTAAAAGTCACTGGGAACCAAACAACATGAATATTGCTAGACAAGACATCCCATGTCAAAATAAAATGTCAAACTATGGGCGATTAAAGTTCTGCTGTCGTCCAGGCTCATTGCAGATACGTACTCAGGTCTATTTCTGGGGACAGTGAAATATGTAACTAGAGGTACGTCTTCTCACAGTTTTTGTTTTTGCAATGCACCTGAGGCCGCTGTGTATGCTTTTTGATGACCTCAAATTTCTCTTGCACGTCCTCTTCTTGCGTAAATCCACCAGAGGGCGCAATATATACTTCAGCCGACCAGGCCAGCTTGCTGTTGACTGACTGACTGACCGACCCACCCCCTTCCCTAAACTCAACTGTGTTTTCAAAAGAAATCTAGAATAAGAAAAGCCGTCATGATTTCACCACATTTTCAGTCTGTTGTTTATTTATTTTTTGCTTTTGTTTTACCTGGTTTCTGAAACCGTTCTTCGCCGGACTCGAACCCTGTCATCACGGTCAACTCTGCTCAGCATCCCAAGTCCGCTGACATATGCGGCGAGCCACTGGTAACATTGGAAAAGCGGTCCACACTTAGGTAAGTGGTCAGCTGGTAGTGCTAAAAGGAGCAAAAGCCGTCGGTGGCGTCATACCGCCCCGTAGCGTTCGTTTTAAAGACGAAATAGCCAGACGTACATCTGGCTACATAATTCGCACTCTCCAGAAATGTAGACAGGGGTACTTATCCACAAGTAGCCTGTGTTGTGTCATTCAGTGCAACAGAAAGGCATAGATATATGGAGGCAGTTGTGGGCTAATTAACCAAAAATATATCAAAGTAAGGACATTTTGGTGGGTGTTTTCTGTAAATCATTGGTAAAAACGTACAATAATCATGAGTTTTTGCTCCAAATATTAAAAAAAAATAATAATAATAATAATAAATAATAATAATAATAATAATAATAAATAAAATTAAATACAATTAAAAACTGTATATAATCTGATATGCAGGTAAAAAAAATTAAAAGCTGCATTACAGATTTGTATATATTTATTTATTTATTTTTGTTTGTTTGATTGTTTGTTTGTTTGATAACTTTCATATTTCACCCCAGGTTCAAAATGACATGAAGCTAAGTAAGTGATGACATTTTAATTTTTCGGTAAACTACATATCCCTTTAAGACCAAGCGAAACTTTAGATCGAACATAAATGTGCTATCAGTCAGCAGTAATTCTAACAAGGCTTTTTTCTGCTTTTCAGCAAATTATTTACAAATACTGGACTATGTAATTTATTTTAACTATAAATATTCTTGAGGTTGACTGATAAGGTTTATAGTGCCTCTTCATATATCGTCTTACTACCCTGTGCCTATAGTTCTCATTCAGGTCAGGCGGCATGAAAACCACAAGCCTTTTGCTTACAACTCTATTTCCTTTTCCATCCTACCAAGTGAAAATGTGTATGCAACCTTTAAAAATGTTAAATGAGTCGAGCTGTGGAGGTAACAGATGCTGGATAGAGCCTGTATGAAGGCACAGAGAGCGTAGGGCATACATGAAAAGTGTGGCGGAGCACTTGGTTTTATTTAGCAGGTGGAGTTTACTTCCAGTCATCAAAACGCACCCGCAGAGAAGAGCTGATGTGGCTGAAATGCTAGAAGACCTAAATAAGCTCAATCAACGGCAGTGATAATATTTCATATCCCCTGGCTCTCGTTTTGTTTTTTGTTCTCCCGTACAGGAGAACATTTTTCAGCTGGGCTCATCACCCCATCCGACCTCTCCAGAGTCACACACGCACACACTGAATTTTGTTATTTTTTTGCTGCTTGTTCAAAGTACTTGTTTAAAAATGAATATGGTTCTTCACTCAAAAAAAATTAATAAAATAAAAAAAAATTGTCTTGCTTGTTTAAACTACGTTGGGACTAGGACGTAACTTTTTTTTTGTTCAATCCATTTAAATTTGTAAACAGATTAAGTTAACTTAATCGATTTGTTATAGGACAACATAAACAAATTGTGTGTAATGAATTTCATAGTATTGGCAAGTTTTGAACAATAGATTTGATTTATGTTAAATCAACTTAAATTTGTAAAAAAAAAAAGAATAATAATAAAAATAGGTTAACCTAGTTGGCTTGTGTTAGCCCAACACAAAGGCGTTGTGTTGGTGTAACTACTTGGTTAGTGGATGTGTAGTTCCCAGGATGGTTTGCATGGGATTGTAATAAGATGGAATAATGTCGACAATAAAATTAATCTTGGGTTTTAAGTTAAGAGAAAGACTTTCTTGAGTTTAATCTTTAATTAGTTTAATCATGTAGAACAGTTTCAATTATGATTTTGAGTTAAATCGTGTTATAGGCAATTAGCACAATAATGTAACACCTTATTGAACACAATTTAAATGAGTGTAAATGTGTCAATTAAATCAAATTATAACAATTTTTGTTTTAGAATGTGTCATTCTGCATGCAAATGAATGAAAAAAGTTTTCATTTATATATATATATATATATATATATATATATTTATTATATATTATATATTTATATAGATAATTAAAGTCAAAATCATTAGCCCTCCAGTGAATTTTCCAAACATTTCCCAAATGATGATTAACAGAGTAGGGAATTTTTCCAGTTTTTCCTATAATATTTTTTTCTTCTGAAGAAAGTCTTATTTGTTTTATTTTGGCTAGAATGAAAGCAGTTTTTCATTTTTTATGTTATTACTATATATTATTTAAGCCCCCTTAAGCAATATTTATTTTTTCAATTGAATACATAAACCATTGCTTTACAATGACTTGCCCAATTACCCAAACTTACCTAGTTAACCTAATTAACATAGTTAAGCCTTTGAATGTCACTTTAAGCTGAATACTATCTTGAAAAATATCTAGTAAAATATGATGTACTCTCATCATTGCAAGATAAAAAAAAAATCAGTTATTAGAAATTAGTTAATAAAACTATTATGTTTAAAAATTTGTTGAAAAAATCTTCTCTCTATTAAACAGAAATTAGGAGGAAAAAATATAAAAGAATAAAAAATTTTATGGGAGGGCTAACGATTCTGACGTCAGCTGTATATCATGTTGGTTTAACATACATAAAATGTGCTTAATAAATATAACATTAATACATATATAACAAATGAACATTTTAAAAATCTTAATCCAACATGTTTTTTTGTTTTTTTTTCATTTTATTTAGTGCAGTCTCCCCATCATTGTCTGATCCCAGAGCTTACAGTCCAGAGAGCCCTAAGAAAAGTAGCTGAAAAACCAGGACAAGTCCTCTCCAAACTCACACCGCTTCATGTCATTTCACGCAAGCATGAATACAACAGCCTGCTGGGGCAAACGTCTAAAAAAGAAAGGGAAAAAATGCTGTGTAGAAAGGTGTAGCTCATTAATCATGGGCTTAAAAAGGGCTGAGAGAGTCACATGCATGCTTCCGCGGCTAGAACTAAGAGAGATTCATCTGTTTTTTTTTCTTTTTCTTTTAAGCCAAACTCTGTCATGGCCGCTGGTGACTTTGAGCTAGAACACCAGGAGCATTGTGTGCATGTGTAGGGGGGTGGCTTCCGAATCCGCTTCTCTAGCCTGAGGCGATGTCGGTTAGTCATTGCAAAATAACAAGCCCTCTGGAACAGCCCTTTCTCTTTCCTGCCTGGATTTTTTGGCATCTGCACACTTTTAAAAAGTCCCGGACCAAAAATAATTCAACATGATTCACCTGGTGAAGAGACGGCACCTCGAGGGGCTGTGGGAGAGGATATACAGGTGAAGTCAAAATTATTAGCCCTTCTGTGAAATGTTTTTTTATTTTTCAAATATTTCCCAAATGATGTTTAACAGAGCAAGGATGTTTTCGCAGTATTTCCTAAAATATTTTTTCTTGTGGACAAATTATTATTTGTTTTATTTTGGCTAGAATAAAAGCAGTTTTTAATTTTTCTAAAACTGTTTTAAGGTCAATATTATTAGCCTTCTTAAGCAATATTTTTTTTCAACTGTCTACAGAACAAACCACTGTTATACAATGACTTAGCTGTAAAGAGAGTCAGGTTGAAACAGAGGTGAAGTTCCAGATGCAGCTTTATTTAGGCAAAGGGATAGTCAGACAGGCAGGGTCAACAGGAGCAAAAGGTAAAACATGGGTAAGCCAATAGAGTAATCCAGAAAAACAGGCGGTAAAACAACATTAACAGTAAAACAAACAAGGGTCCAAAAAACATAAAAGGCAAGACAAGTAAAAATGCTAAATGCTCATTTACACTAACCAAGACTCAGCAACAATGTATATGTGTGTGTGTGTAGTCCTGAACAGCTTCAGCTGTGTGTGTTTGCAATCAGGGATAATCTGGGCCAGGTGTGTGAGTGAAGTGCATGATAGGATCTGTAGTTCATTAAAGTGGAATCTGCAAATGCTAGATCGCTGGTGATTGTGACACTAGTTAAGTTTTTAAACTGCACTTTAAGCTGAATACTAGTCTCTTGAAAAATAGCTAGTAAAATATTATGTACTGTAAATGTAGAAATTAGTTATTAAAACTATTATGTTTAGAAATGTGTTGAAAAAAATCTTCTTTCCGTTAAACAGAAATTGGGGAAAAAATATACAGGGTGGCTAATAATTCAGGAGGGCTAATAATTCTGACTTCAACTGTAGATACACAACACATGTCTGTTTATGAGGAAGCTTTTAATTTGGCGACATTTCTATAGCAAAGCACCTATGAGAACAATGAGCCCCCATTAGATATGCTTTCAATCAATATCTCCAGAGCGGAGTGAAAGTTCAGCTCTGTGGGGTGCCATGCTATCGAAGGACGAGTGCAAATAAACGACTCCACCCTTCACTAGGCACATATGCTAAAGCATTTTGACAAAAATAGGCTCGGCTCAATTAGCACATGCATTTTTTACCACCTCGCATTGTTCTCTCATGACACATCCGTGGACAAAATGTCACACGTGCGCGCAGCAAAAGCAACACCCTGCTGAAAACTGACACTCAGCTCCTCGTGTTTTACCTTGGTGTGAAAAATTACTCCTTTTTAGCAAGTGGGTGGCTGAGAAAATGAGACCCCTTACAACAAGCTGATCTGTGTTATTCCATCTGATTGGTGATGCATGCAACAGGGTTATGTTATGTGTCATTCAGAATAAAACTGAGAATGTCTTTTTAAAATGTGTCTTTTCAGATGGGAAACTTTGATTTAAAGGGATAGTTCAACCGGAAATTCTGTCATGAATTATGCTCCGTTGTGTTGCTCCAAACACTTAACACCTTCATTCATCTTGAGAACTCAAAGACGACATTGGTAATGAAATCTGAGAGCTGTAAGTTTCAAGGCCAACAAAAACATCACTAAAAAGTCCATATGACAACACTGGTGCTTCTTTAAAGGGGTCATGAACTGAAATAAAAATGTATTTGATCTTTTGTCATATAAAAAGCCATTTTACTATAAAACGGGCTTCAGAAAGAAAGATTTCTTGTTATAAAAACATGATATATTGAAGCAAATCTTAAAAAATGAGGTTCTGAAATGTGTCATTTTATTATGTATTAGTCAGTGATGGTATAATGGCTTTATAAATAAACACCATCCTTAATGGAGTGATTTTTTTTGTAGCCATTAATCAGATGAATGATTTTCCCCTTTTACAACGTTGTTACCATCATGGACAATCAAATCAGTCTGTCTGTATTTCTGTTTTGATTCTATTTCTTAAGAAGCATAATTTATTTTTAGACTCATATATTGGCCAGTTGTGGTTTGTGCAATACATATTAAATAAAGTTATTAACCATCTATTATTTCGTTTTAGTCTTCAACTATAGTAAATTTAATATGTACAATAATATATTACATTTTATTACCATCTCTCATATTGTCCCACAACATGTTAAAAAGTGTAAAATAGTATATTATAATAGTTGATTTCATTTAGTGTCTACACTACCTGACAAAAGTCTTGTCGCCTATGCAATTTTTAGAAACAACAAATAATAACTTGACTTCTAGTTGATCATTTGGTATCAGAAGTGGCTTATATGAAAGTCAAAGGCCTCTAGATTAAGCGTATTTTACCAAAATAAAATATGATCATGCCCTGATTTTTAATTATTGTCTTAAGACAGTAAGGTCTGACTTTGCTTAGACAAGAGTCTTGTCACTTAACATAAATAATGTACAGTATAGAATATAAAGTCATGGTGCAGTGGAAAAAGAATTATTATTGTGTATGACACCCATGAGCTTGGACGACTGCATCCATACATCTTTGCAATGACTCAAATAACTTATTAATAAAGTCATATGGAATGGCAAAGAAAGCATTCTTGCAGGACTCCCAGAGTTCATCAAGATTGCTTGGATTCATCTTTAATGCCTCCTCCTTCATCTTACCCCAGACATGCTCAATAATGTTCATGTCTGGTGACTGGGCTGGCCAATCCTGGAGCACCTCGACATTCTTTGCATTCAGAATCTTTGATGTGGAGGCTGAAGTATGAGAAGAAGAGCTATTCTGTTAAAGAATTAGCCCTCTTCTGTGGTTTGTAATGTAATGGGCAGCACAAATGTCTTGATACCTCAGGATGTTGATTTTGCCATCCACTCTGCAGATCTCTCGCATGGCCCCCATACTGAATGTAAACCAAACCATAATCCTTTCTATGAGAATCTTGGGTTCATGCGGGTTCCAATAGGTCTTCTGCAGTATTTGTGATAAATGGGATGCAGTTCAACAGATGATTCATCGGAAAAATCTACCTTCTGACACTTTTCCTAATGATCAACTAGAAGTCAAGTTATTATTTGTTGCTCTTACAACTGGGATCGACGACCAGACTTTTATCAGGTAGTGTATTTCATTCATATGACATTCAAGATATCAAGGTTTTTTTTTACATGGTAAGTAGTCACTTTTATAATGGTCAAACTAGCAACTATAACTAATTACTTTTTGCAATTAGTTATACTTAGTTAACTAGCAACTATAACTAATTGCTTCTTGAAAGTAAACACTGAATGTAGTGTTCCTAAACTCTGCCTTCACTGAAGAAATCTGTGGATTTTATTTGTAACTGTCCCTTTTACTAACTTATAACAACTTTTGATCCATCCATCCCTGGCTTGCCTAACAGCCCTCTATTCCTACTGCCGATCAACCTTTTTCATTTTGGTGTATAGTACTGCCTTAGTACAGAAAACCTCAAAAGCTTGTTTTTTTTTTGCTCAGTTTCAACTGCATCATGCACAAGAAAGATGTCTGAAGAGCAGGTTTACATTTGTTTTTTGCAACAGGTCCGCCAATATATTCCCTCCTCAAAATGCTAGCAGAGCAGACAGCAAAACAAACACACAGAAAAACATAAGACACTCAGTAGTGTGTGTGTGCCAGAGACTTCTGTTAGGTGGGTGACAGATAAGTCATGTTTCTGACTCTCTTTGCGACTCACGAGGAAGGCAACGGGAAACTGTTGCACTCTTCACACCAACGCTGTGTGTGTGTATATAAAAGAGGGCAGCTAAATTGGATTAATAGTGTCTAACATAAAACAAATGCACAGTCTATTTCTGGCAAACCAACAAGGCCTGACTTGTTATAGATTTTAGCCTACTGACCTGAACCATCAAGCAAAGCAAAGCAGTCCTCGTCTGCTTAAAGCACTTATCGTCATGGAAACGTGCCACTGAAACATTAGAGGGCATGGTGGGAGTTTAAGTCATTTACTGTTAAAAGGAGCTTTAATAGATCAAAAACACGCAATACGTCCAAATAAATTGCCAGAATGAATCAGTCAAAAGCAATGCACTGTACTAAGAGGCTGCAGGTCTGGCATTTTTAAGCAGTGGCTGAAGTCCAGCAGCCTCATCATTAATAGCAAATTTGTGAAAAAAAAAAGCACATTTAGTTACGGTCATGCAAGTGGTTCACTCAAAATATGACCAGACAAATCTGAATATGCTGGGTTTGCATTTGCCCGTTGCTTTTTAATTTGTTTTGACACTTTTTTTAAGATTAAAAATGGAAACATAAAAAAAACAAAAACTATGCCCCATATGCTCATTACATTGCTCTCATGTCACTTATTATCAATTGCATAAATTTACATAAAATATTTTAATTAAAAAATAAGAAAATACCACAACAAATCAATGAAAAATGCAAAAATAATAAAAACATCATAGATGGTGTGAGAATAAAAATTTATATAATCTGTTTCAAATAAACAGTGTTGAGTGTTTCAGTGTAACTAAAAAAAAGTTATATTCTTTGGTTTTGGAAATTGTCATTTCATTTGAACCTCTAGCATCCCAGGTGTGAGAGACATTAAACCTTTTTGCCTTCCTGAGCATTGGCAGATCCCAAAGTAATGCAAATGCTACGGGTAGCGTCTCAACGACTGTGCCTTTGTGGGATCCATTCAGGCCAAAGAAACTCTTTTTGTTGATTAGATTTGGGTAGGTGAAACTTGTCTGCTCGGTGGCTGGACAGGTTCTTTCACCTATCTACCTCAATTTACATGCTCTTTGTCTCCACCTTATCACTGCCTCCTCCTAAAACATATAATAAAGAGGACAACTCTGCTCAAATTGTACTCTTGTAGACTGTAAAGGCTGATTTATACTTCTGCATTGAGTGCACGCGTATGGTCCGACCGGCGGTTGCATATCCCTCGCCGTGGCTGGCGTCAACGCTGATGCACACCTCTCAAAAAATTTAACTACACGTCGCAACAACACGTAGCGCAAGCCCTGTGATTGGTTGGCTTGGTAGCTGTGGGTGGTGCTGAGAGCCATGAGCCCGATGGAGTGAGTGTTTAGAAGTGTCGAGTCCCGTGAAGGAGCTCCAGATGGAAAATTTTGCTTTGTATTTACCTTATGATTAAAGTTGTTGCATTTCCGCCGGTTCCCGCCTCTGAATGACCGAGTTTGAGCTACTTGTACATTAAGGTAGCGTTCAGAAAAAACAAAACACCCGTGAAGAAACTCGACACAGAGGAACATAAAAATCTACTGACAGCCAGCGTTTCAGAAGGGTTATTGCAGAGCAACACAAACAGCACGTAGAATTATAAATGCATCACTACGTGCAAGGCATGCGCTGTGGGTCACGCCGATCAGCTCACATGTGAGCTTCTTGAAGATGATGTTTAACTGCAAAACAACCACCATGTTCTCAATAAAGAATTCTGTCTGAAAGAGTCTCTTGGCCTGGGTTCTGAAATTTTCAACAATGTATAATTATCGTCATAAAATAATATTAATAATAATAATAATAATTGTGTCACTTTGAAGCTGAAAAAAATGCACCATGCAACACCATAAGGAATCCAGCAGTGAGCACAGTCGACGAGAACGTGAAATTCATTTTGTAGACTGAAAAAGTGTAAAAAAAAAAAAAACTGTCGGCTTTCGCTTGTAGGTGGCGCCCAGCACTTCGAGAACAGCTGCTTTAATAAAAAAAGACCTACTTGTCTTTTAGACTATAAGATGAAAATGGAGATAATTATATTTAATGAACCCAAGTGCTCATAAAACTGACGGAAACTCCACATGGCTCTCATAATATATATCTCCAGTGAAAACTCACTTTCTCTCCTGCTGTCTTCTTTTGAAGCAGATTTCTCATTTCAGCTCTGCGCTCCTCAGACTGATAGTCCGCCTCGATACTGCTGCAAAAGTAACATTTTATTTGTCATGATGTTTGGTCTATTTACTCCACAGAACAGGCCGGAATATGGAAAGCTTTATTAGAATGATCAAATCCAGTCTGTGAAGAAATGAGAGCAAATTTACTGTCTGTCTGCAATTTATGAAAATTAGCCATGGTTTTATTATAGTAAAACTCTAGTAACTATGATTTGGCGCAGTTACTTCCATTCATATGATTGCTGTTGGACTACAAACATCATAGTTAATCCATGTTTATATTTTTGTTTGTTTTATATTAAGTAAAATCAAGAATGATTTTTGTAAGGGTAGTACATCTAGGTAAACTAACAAAGTACAAAACAAAGCTGTTAGTTAATAGAACATTTTTGAAAAAGTTGCCATAGTTTTAAAACATAAACATTGTGTATGTAATGCAACAGTATGTAATACTAGGATAATACACACAAACATATTATTTCTGGTGATCGTTTACCAAACATTTTTGGGAATTTAAATCTTTGCAAGTTGTAAAATCTTGGAAAACTCATTGAATTGCCAGATCTGACATGAAACACATTCTGCTCACACAACTGATAGATCATTCAAATTTCCACCCATTTGTGAAGGCAACCTACAACTAATTTGAGCTGCCAATCTCTGTGCAGATGGTTGAGCCATAAAGTTGAATCAAGCATAACTGGTAGATATGGGAAAATAAAATTGGTAAATTTAACAACAGGGTAATAGAAGAATTAGATTATCTTGAAGCCATAATAACAATTTCATTGCATTTTGAAAAGGATGTTGCACTGATTCTAATGTTGCACACGATGAAAAATGAAATAAATAACATTACTACTAAGTACATTAAATCACAATGGATCATTTGCATGAGGAAGACACAGAAGAGAACAATTCTGTATGTAAGAAACACTAAATAGCCAAATGTATCGTCTGCAAATACATATATGAGTATTGTGACTTTGAGAAATAGTCACAATGCTCAGGTAAAGATGGCTAGAGTTTACAGAGAGACGTTTCTGCAGGAGAGACTTCTGCATTTTCTGACAGGCTGGTTCATGCTTCAGTGTCTGGTTTCCATTATTGTGTCAATCTGGGTTTTACTCTTTGTGTCATTCAACTGTACACTGTCATTCTTTAATCCTTACCTTTATAAGGGGCTTCATGTCTCAAGACATTTGCCGTGTTCCACACGTTGCATCCAAATGATGGATTAAGTCAGAGTTTCGACACAGTCTCATATTAATGAGTTTCTCTTATTATAGTATTCTGTTTTCTAGATGGAATTTATCAACCATTGGATAGCACAAATAAAATAAAATACTACTATTGCTAAAATGATCATAATAATAATAATAATAATAATAATAAAAATTCTACAATATGTTATTAATAATAATATATTATATACCTATTTTTACTGATATATTCTAAAATATAAAAATTCAAAAATCAAACAAAAAGTGTTTCAGAGGTAATTAATGTGTTGGTGCTCTTTGTGTAAGGGGTTCATAAAGATAAACAGCAAAATTATCAGTCCAAGGCACTCAAAAAACTGAAAAAATTATTTAAAAATCCTTTATTAACATGGCTAATCCATAAAACTGCACCTACGCGTTTTACACTTGGACGCACCTACACTTGGCAGGTTTCGGCAGTTTTATGGATTAGTAATGTTAATAAAGGCTTTTTTAAATATATATATTTTTCACATTCTTTTCGAGTGCCTTGGACTTAAATTCTGTTTTGTTATTTACAAAACAATTAGCCAATTTCACACAATTTTACATACTGCTAAAATGTCACTGTTTGAGCTTTTTTGTAATTAATATCAATAGAGATATTTGTTTTTATTTTTTTTTCCATGGAGAAGACGGTTGAAAGCATAACATTATCGTTGAAAAGATCAAACACTCCTTAAATGCTTTATAGCAATTCACTTGGAAAAAAAAAACAAAAAAACAATCAAAGCAATCAAATCTGTTTATCTCAATCAGCACTCTTATTAAGGTCTGGCATGAGATGTTTCTCCGAAGCGAGATTCATTTTGTCATAATGTTCTTCCTGCTCATAAAGAATATGTCCTCATTATCCACCATGTGTTTCGGCCTTCCATTGAGACATTTTCACTGCGGGAGGACGAGGAATCAGAGAATATCATTTCCGAAGATACAGAGAACATAATTTTAGATAAGAACAACTAGTACAAGGTGCTATAAAAAGTGTCAGCGCTGAGGTCAGTTTCATTTCGGTCATGCAAATTTAGGAAATAACCTGAAGTTCTGTTCAAGTTTAACATTTAACTTACTCAAAAGGAGTCAAATGGACAACATTGGACAACATGGACAACATTGCTAAACGTTTATAATAAGATGGGTGTTCTTGAGGTAACAGAATCTGACAATGAACGACAGTATTGTCATTAAAATGACCAAATAAGAATACGGTACTTTACATAAATTTTACATTTTACATTCCAATACTGCAATGTAAAAAATATCTGTTAATAAGTGTTTTCATTTTTTTTACGGTTGTGAATTGCATTATGGGACTATAGGATATAACTCTGCTCTGTCGACTGTTAATTTGGAAAATTCAACTCTACACTTTAACAAAGTGACTTGTATTGAAATTTTTGTTGTTTGAAATAATATAATGTATGAGAAATAATATATAAAGAAATAAGTCTGCAAAATAACAGAAAACGTACTGGCAGTTTATTACAAGGTTTTGTAGCATAATATAAAACTTTATATTATCACTTTAAATAAAAATATTTATATTATCACTTTAAAAGTGTTAAACTCACATTTTCAAACTTTTTAAAGTTAAAAGTTAAGAGATCAAGGTCCCATAATGCAATTCAAAATCATTAAAAAAAATAAAAACATGAATCACAAAATATGGAAAACTGCTAATTTACGCATATTTTTACAGTGTGTAAAGACATGACATGCCCTGAATAAGAATGTGATTGTATGCATGTTTATGACAACTGTCATTAAGTGTCATTTGCTCAGTTATGTCATTTTAAATGCAAAGAAGACATTGTTTGAGATATCTTTGTTTTGACAACTTGACATCAACAAATACATAACCTTCTCTTTGTTTTGACAACTTGACATTATCGAAAGATAACATGATAAACATGATTGTCATGAGCATTATAATTGTGTCATGAATTTTATAAAAGTGTCATTAAGCAGCAACCTCAACTACAGTGGTATAAATTGAATTTGTCATTAAAATTGTCATTAATTATTAATGAATAGGTTATTGATATAAATATTGACAGAGTATTGATACTTTTACTGATAATTTTTAATGACAAATTAATTTTGTTCCACTGAAAAAAAAAGTAACCAAAAAAATTCATGACACAATTATAATGAACTCATGACAATCAGGTTTATGACAAGTTATGTTGTCTTGGTAATGTCAAGTTTTCATGACAAAGACAGGCTAAATTATAATATGACATGATTACAAAGGTGTTTTGAAATTCTTATTAATGCTCCTTCAAGTAAAGTGTTACCTTACAATGCTTTTGGCAAGAGAAAATAATTATAAAATATTTTTATAATATTTAATATTATATATAATTTATATTATATAATTTATATATATATTCTGGATATGAGACATAACAGATCTTTGTCTATGGCTCAGAGTCATGTCCAACCATAATCTCTGAGCATGTATTCCCCCTGCTCTGGTCAGACACTCTACATTCACGTCAAGAAGTGTAGCCACAGAGTATCAAAAGCTGCTTACAGCAGGCAGTGGATTATGGTAAATAAAACATTTAGTATGCCTGAATATAGGGTTGGGTGTGTTATTTTGCATGCGTGTGTGCACTGTTATGCATTTCCTTGCCTTTTGTTTAACAGATGCTAAAGAGATAATGTAAACACACAGGAGGCAACAATATTTTAAGACGAGAGAGCTCAGGAGATAGAGATTTAGAGAGAGAAGACACAAAATATCCAGCTTAAGCACACAAATGGTCTGGGTAAAATGAAGCTTAGGTTTTGACTAGGAAGTGTGTTCTGCTTTGAAGCCAAAACCAAAATAAATCCCTAAACAGTGAATAAGTCCTCTTCGCTACTCTGTCATTCTTGTCCCATTTTTTTTTCTATAGGTTCTTTGAGAGGATAATGGCATATCTAAAGAGGAAAAAAAAAATCATCAAACATTCAGTCTTTTCTCTGTCACATGCTGTGATGCCTTTTCTCTTGTAACAAATGATGCAAAACTAATTAGAAAATATAAATTATTCTTTTTGGTGTTCTCATCTGAAGCGTTTCAGTTGTTTTTGCCTACACATAGAGATGTAAGAATGTCTGAATTAAAAAAGAACTGTAGTTTTGAAGTCAGCTTTGATCAAAATACACCCAAATTCTAGAAGACGCACACAAATTAATCCGCATGCACAAACACGAGAAACTGTACAAACTAACCCTGAACAAGTTTCAGCGAGAAGAATTCTTCTGTTCTCTCTGGTTATTGATTCGCAATGATCAGAGAGCTGATAAATCTCATTCCTTGGTTGAGTCACAAGGTTTTTCAGAGCCAGCGGGTATCCTCTCACTCAATGCTCAAGACTCAGACGGGACTATTCTCTGGTGTTGTTCAGAGTTGGAGTTGCTTAATGAATGGTGAAAACTTTGAATCTGCGGCTTAGCGCACCTCTGACTTTCCAGATGGAGTAGTTATAGCATCTACAAACCAGCAGGTGCTAACTGGACCCCTCTAACTTGCCAAATCTTGATCTCTTGCTTAGAGAAAGTGTATAAAATATTTTTTTTTCACTATTATTTTTTATTTAGATATTCTTTGGTGAACTAATAATCAGCTATGGCAGATTCTAAAGAAAAGTCTGCAAATAGAGCAAGTAAATTGGTGATCATAAAATGAATAGTTCACCCATAAATGAAAGTTTACTCACCATTTACTCCAAATCTTAATACGTTTCTTTATTCTGTTACCCAAAAGAAGATTTTGAAAAAAGCTGAAAACCTGTAATCATTGACATCCATAGTAGGAAAAAACTAATACTATGGAAGTCAATGTTTACAGGTTTCATGCTTCCTTCAAAATAGCTTCCTTTGTCTTCAACAGAAGAAAGAAAGACAAACGGGTTTGAAACAAGTGAAGGGTGAATAAATGATGACAACATTTTCAGTTTTGGGTAAACCATTCCTTTAAGTGTGAAAACTGATTGGGTATTTTTGGTTGGATGTATATAACAACAACAATAATAATAATAATAATAATAATAATAATGATTATTATTATTATTATTATTATTATTATTATTATTATTATTATTATTATGTATAATTATTATATTATAAATGTATTGTAAATACATTTGTATTTATCTTCTATGTTAAGCTGCTTTGACACAATCTACATTGTAAAAGCTCTATAGAAATAAAGATGAATTAACATTATATTCATTCATTCATTCATTTTCTTTTCGGCTTAGTCCCTTTATTAATCTGGGGTCGCCACAGCGGGATGAACCGCCAACTTATCCAGCATATGTTCCACGCAGCGGATGCCCTTCCAGCTGCAACCCATCACTGGGAAACATTCATACACACTCATTCACACACATACACTACGGACAATTTTAGCTTACCCAATTCACC
>CAIGQV010016735.1:12584423-12596251 GCA_903798115.1 Danio jaintianensis | reverse complement strand
CCATAGGTATGTTTTTATTTACAGTAGTGAACATTTGAATAGGATTAAAAAAGTTCACCAAAGTTTTTGTACAAGAACAGGTATTCCTCAATACACATTTGGTATGATATCTTACAGACTACAGCCAATGGTATACATGGGTAAATATTCTTTACCCATGTATTATTTTCAAGTGTGCCAATTTTCCCATTAAATGCCCCCGCTATTCTATTTAACAGGTTCCTAATTTTGTTTTGGGGGTTGTCTACAATAGGTTTGCATGCATCCTAGATGGAAAACACTTTAATTTTGATTAATTTGAAGACATGTTCTATCAAACCCCTCCTTACTAAGAGAGGTTTTATTAACCCCAAACTCCATCATAAGCATAACATGAGCAGGATTTTCCTCTCGTAGGTTTTTACATACATTAATCAACATTTGAAATGGATCAAAATAAGTTCCTTAAACGTTCCTCTTTTAGTTGGTTTTAGGATAACTTTGATGACTGTTGATAAGTGTTTCAAAGATACAAGTAAATACTTGTTTAAAGACAGTAACTTTATGTATCATGCACTTTAATCAAAGTTTGTCAGTGACCAGACAATATTTGGTGCAGTTATGCATACATGCGCTATTATATACTATTATTTTACAAAGTAACTTCAACTTATAATTTAAAAGCGCAATGTTTTGAGAGTCTGTGATTATTGAATCGCACCCTGGGTGAACTGGACTAACCTGGATTGGTGCTAATAGTAATTAGAAACTATTTTATTCACAAGGTGTTCCAGTGTGATCCCGGTACACCAACTCATTTAAATCTTTATTATCATTTCTCATGATTAACTTTCTCCCAAGGCAGCCTTATCGCAGATGAGTGTGAATCCAGAGTCTCTCATCTGAGCCATATTAAAGGGAAAGAGTGTTAGTGCTGAAGGGAGAGGCTGCTCATCATCTCCGGCAGAAACAGGTCAGCTCCTGAAGAATACAACAGGGGGACGTTCCCTCGCTATGCATGTCTGCACAATTATAGTATTCGTGTAATTGCTGTTTGTTTCCTGCTGCCACACAAGATGTCACAGCAGGGTTACTTTTGCTCTCTGCAGTATCCCAAAACTGTTTATTAAGAACCTTGAAAGCTAAGAAATTTGGCTGCCGGTATATGCAAAAAACATGGGAAAAAAGATTTGCTCTCATTTAACACACCCTTCATTTTTAAAAACAGTAGTACATTCCCTTAAAAATACTGTATACTGTTTATGTTCTACTCATTGCTGTGTATACAACTCATTCTGAAAAATTCAATAAAAAAAAACTAAAAAAAACACTAGTACAATTGTTAAATGTAATCAGAGTAATTATAATTTTTACTTAATATAGTATAATATAATATATAAATATTGTGCAATGTGCAGATTGGTAAGTTTGTCATTTTTTGGTATTATTTTGTTAATGGTATCACCAGTCTACTGTAGGTTTCCTATAGGATGTGGAATGTAGACTGATGTGACAAATATAATTGAAAAATATATAGTTTTATAATTTAAATAATTAAGTATTATACTGTAAAATAAACAAATAATTATTTACTAAATAGTTCCATATTTTTTCACTCGCATTCTCTCTTCTGAATATTACTTGACTTCAACAATAAAAATAATAAAATTATAATACTGGCTGGATTTGTGTTTATTCCTTACTTGAAATTAACTTGCATTATCAAGGGAGAATATTACTCCAACTTAAATGTTTTTGCTCTTCCATTGTTTTATTAATTACCTTTGGCTGATTAGATATTTACATTAAAGTAAGTTTTAAATCACAACAATATTTCTCTATATATCATTTTATTTAGGCACTATCAAATCAGGTTAAATAGCATGGTACAATAAAATGAAGACCTCACCATCTATTTGTCCATGTGTAATTGAGTGTAATGATGTCATCACTTCAGTGAAGTATATAATAAATGACTCGTTCTGCCATTACAATAAGAGCCGTCATAGACATCCGTGTGATAAAGAATCTTGAGAGCCGGAAAGAGCAAATGCATTTATGGAAGGAACCAGAACTAAGAATGTCAGACATTGAGGAATTGCTCTTGAGCTGGTGGTTTGGAGTGAGTGTTAAATCTGAACGTGGGGTGGTTGCCCATTGAAAGGAAGAATAGGAAATTTATTCCATTTCTTGTCCAGTTCATCTCTTTTCCCCTCGGTACCCTCCAGGACCCTGGCTTGTGGTACCAGGCCCAGGAAACATAACAAAAGGGGCTCTGTTGTATCCCTGCCCTGCAGCCCAGCTCTCCCCTGAGGTCTGCCTGACCATCGATCGTAAGCTACATGACAAACAAGTAGAATGAGCTGCCGGGCAAGCAGGACCACTTCAAACAGGAATCATTCTGTGCCTGTCAATTACCCACACTTACTATGTCGAAGTCGTTTGTTTTCAAGGTCCACACCAGCTGTGCATGAGCAATGTTCAATAATGCTTTTGTAACTGTTTACACATTTTTCTTTTTCTTTTTATTAAATCTACTTATATTTCCCACATATTTTATCATCACATGATGTAACTCAACAAAAAACTGAGAAGCGAAAGTATATTTAAAGGGACATTTCACAGGGAATTTAAAATTATGTCACCATGTAAATATCCACTTTAAAAACAGTTGAATTATATTATTATTGCTTATATGGTTATATTGCTTACATTATTATATTATTAATAGCCTGAATGCCTTTTAAAACTCTATTCACACCAAGATAATATTAATTGTAACTATATTGGTGCCATTACTCAGATATTAGCTTAAAACAGGCCTAAATATAATGAAAGTACATTGTTCCGCATACAAAGCTGTCGCGTGGCCTGAAAATCTAATATTGCATGGCATGTTACATTCATCAGAACTTCCTGTCTTGTAATCTACAGAAGAAAAAAACAATCAGGTAGTCATTCAACATAATCAACAAATAAATACTAAATGAAACATGATCAGAGATGTGTAACAACAGAGATGTATCATGGCTGTTTAAGTTATGCATTTTGAAATGTAAAAAGATGTGCTAAGAGGCTAAATCGCCTATATAGTATTAGACTTTGTGATGCTAAAAACACTTGCAGACAAGGGTAACGTAAATACCACTGGTATTAGCTTTCAGTATGTATATGTCATTTAGATCACTTAAAATGGTCTTCTGTGTGACATATACATACACTGTTAGTTCCTATTGTGCTTAGTTCCTACTCCAAAGAGGAGCTAACATAGTTCACCCAAAAGGCTTTTCTACAACAAAAATCACTCACAGTATCTGGAGTGCCAAAAATCTAGTACTTCACCAGTAGTTCTAAGAACGTTTAAAGGGATATTTCACCCATAATCCCTTTAAATCTCTCCTCTATATTTACAGTAGTTAACAAAATCTCTAAAGGGGACCATCAAAATAAGTGTAACCAAAAGTTCATATGGATTTGCTATACCGTAATTTGGATTTTTAGTTTTTGAAGAAACTATTTAAAATCCCAGAACATTTTAATTCCACTCACCTGCATTCCCCAATCTGCCCCCGCTACTCTTTTTCCCATTGCCACTGAGTGGCAGCCTAGAGGACAAATCTCATGCTTGCAAATGGGCTCCTCACTGGGAGTGTTCAGTCAAGGGCTCCCTGGTGAATCAACCAATTAGCCTAGGCCTTCAGAGCTGAAGCTGTGAAAAAAAATAGCAGTCTGGGAGGAGCTTTTTGCACCTGAAAACCTTTAGATAGTGTCTGAATGAGGAAGCAGATGCCTGAAAGGGCATATAGCTGCTGCCTCTATGATTACAAATATACATTTGTGGGTAACAAAGATTCTAAATTCCACCCATCTTACAATTTTCACTACAGGTAAATGCAGTTAAGTACATATAATCATATTTCATAATCATATACTTAATCGTATTTCTCTCTCTCTCGCTCGCTCTCTCTTTTTTTTTTTTTGCAAAATTGTGCAGAATTGAGCTATTGTTGCACTGTAGATTTCATTTAATTTCACATTCCACAGGACGGCCCTTTTTACACCTCACATTAAAGTGTGTTTTCGTCAATCCGGCCACAAGTGGACGGCACTAAATACAGGTTTAAATGGTGTCTAATTGATTTT
The DNA here is from genome assembly GCA_903798115.1 of Danio jaintianensis. NCBI lineage: Eukaryota > Metazoa > Chordata > Actinopteri > Cypriniformes > Danionidae > Danio > Danio jaintianensis. Next base: position 12,592,129 of record CAIGQV010016735.1, on the reverse strand, counting down.
ATTCTTCTTTTAGATTGTCTACTTCCAGACATAATTGAAATTAATCAAAACTCAACCTTTCAGGGTCAGAAGGGATATCAATGAACCCTCAAGACAAGTATTTAGTGAAGACGAGTCCTTACAGATCCCTATACAGACGGCTTGAACATGTCTAGAAAGAAATGACTATAGGCTAACTCTTGAGTAAAAGCCAAGCGGCAACCTCCTGCTCTCCCTCGTGTGCGTGTGTGTGTGTGTGTGAGTGTGTGTGTGTGTGTGTTATGCTCACCAAGGCTGTGTTTATTTAAATAAAATCACAATGAAATAGTATTTTCTATAATGTTTGAGTAGTTTACTGTTTTAGAATTTTCAGCATCAGGTTATAATATTGACCTTGATTACTGCAGAATACTCAGATTATCTTCTTAATATCAGCATTATCTTACAATTTTGATGAGAAAAAATATTTACTCATTTATCAGTTGTTTTTAATCAATTGAACGCATCTTTGCTTTTTTTTAATTTAACCGAACAGTATTTATGGTTGAATAATGTACATGTTTATTGGAAATAGTCAATTGCTATTGTACTTTGAATAATAACATATTTTTAATTCTAATTGCAGTCTTACAGCACACAACTTTTATTTCCCAGAGGCCTAGAAAAGCTGTTCTTGTGAAAGTTTGAACCAATCGTCTTTTTGTTCCAAAGTTTTTTTCGAAGCAACATTCTGGTACTAAACTTCACCCACATGTAACTTGTTAGCAACTTTACAGCTCAGCGAATGTCTGCTTACACTATCTTCAAATAGCGAGCAGCATTGAGGGCGAGGGTGAGGGAAGCCACCTAAAAGTAGGAGTGACACTGCGGGGGTGAAGTTTGGCAAAACTGGGAAAGAGACAATGGCTGAGAGAGGTTTGAATGCTGTGATTAGCGGCAGAAGCGGAACAAGGGAAACAGCTGGACGGTGCAGATACTGTTTCTGCAAGCCTCAACCCATCTCTAAAGGGTAAACACAACGTGAGCCTGTTTGATTTATGGTGCACGTCACACACTGAGTGCCCATTATTCCCCGTGAAAGGCCTGAGCATCATGGGAGGAAATGTGTCCATAATGTAGCTTTTCACAGGTAAACTGGAGAAAGTAAAGAATGTGATTTTGTTTTAATTCATTTTCTGCCCGTGAACACAGTTTGATGAACTGTCCCTTTCTGGCTCTTCAGTGTTATGTATTTAGGTAAAGTGTTTGTTCAGAAGTGCCGTAAATTATGGGAGACATGAATAGAAGCGCATCTTTTTTCTCTTTTCACTGCATACAATTTGGAGTGTGATTAATTTGCAGATACCTCTCCCCCTTTTTTGCTCATATTCCCGTGCATGGTCCCTACAATGCTTGTTTTCCTATTTATGTGTCAAGCACGCAATTCACAACAAGGAGGTGTCAGGAGTAATTAATAGGACCTATTCAGACTTGCCCTAATGGAGAGAGGGGGAGAGTCTGAGCTTCAACAGCCATTTAAAGGAAATTCAGTGACAAGCACTTTATTGTTGTTTTGCCTTCGTACTCCTGCTTCTGTAGTCTTTAGGAAGTTTTAAAAAGTGAAGAAACAACCTAGGTTCTATGGGAAAAATATGCATCTACCTACAATTTGGCAAATTTAATAACATTTTACTGCCTCTCACTGGCATTAAGTTTCATATAAATTATCTTCTATTGATTCAATCTTCTATTGTCTGAAATCTCATTCAGATTACACAATTTTTACTGCTGGTTATGCAATTTTGTCTAGTTAAAATCTTGACGTGTTGTGGGTACCAAATATGCTAGAATACACGTTGCATCATCGTGTGATGACTACATTGCACATTCTGTCAAGAAGAAGGTGCATACATTATAAATGTCTCTGTAATTGTCTGATGTGTTAGTTTACATGGTAATTCCAGTACTCACTCACCAGGCTGCAGTGCCAAGTGCCATGGCTGTCAATTTATCTTTTACTGTTGCCCTAATTCCACAAAGCTTTCTTCCATTTCGTGGAATCAGTCCTCTCTTTTCTATGTTGCCATTTTAAAAGTTGTGCATGGAGAGGTTGTGTGCTCTGGTCAGTTTCACCCATGTTACAGAACCCGTCATGGACAATGGAGAAAAAAAGAAAAATGCTAGACTTTCTGTGTCACAGACAATACATCAGTTATCGTGCACTATGTATGAGCATGTACTTGACAACCAAAACAGCCCTGCTGCATTTCAGACCTATAAGCGCACAGGGAAATGGCGTTTCTTCAAAAATAAAAATCACCATCTAGTGGCTTGGTATGCATAATAGTGTTTTTAGTCAATTTCACAAAATCTGTTTGAATGATAATCATTTTGACATTTTTGTCTATACACAAATCATATAAAAATGCAGAGAAGAAAACTTCTACATTTTTAATACAGTATGTCACTGTGTAAACATACCCTTAGTGCCCCCTGCAGAAAATTCATTTTAAAAAAATCACAAAATCTACAAGATGTGACACAATATTTGTTTAAAAATTCACTCTTAAAGTATCACAAAATCTAGAAGAAAGAAGAAACACAATATCATTGAAACACAACGAGTTAGGTCCAAAACATTTGCTCTTATTTGACTTGGACTGCATTTTATTAAAATGATGAACAATAATGAATAATGACGTCATGTGGTTCATTTCCAGACCTGCAGAATTGGTCGGCTTCACATTCACCCCCATAAAGCATACACTGACATATATAGTTCCCTCTTGAAGAGATTTAAAGGGTGCTGATAGCATTCAATGGACACAGTTTGGCCCTCATAATACGGCCAACAACCCAGTTGGCATCCATTACCTCAGTGTGCTAATGGAGGCACGAAGTGACACGTGTGACTCATAATGTTTTTAACTAAAAGCATAATGAAAAATTGAATCAAATGACAGTGCATACTCAATAGCATTAAAAATCAAAAACTCATTACTCATATTTATATGAAAGATATAAAAAGCAGAAGTTGGAGAAAAAATGCCATCTGACCGCATGAAATGTAAATCTTTCAGGGGCCGCCCATCCACTGGCCATTACTGGAATTGCTGTGGTCTTTGCTTTTGCGAGCTGTTGACCGGGAATAAGAGCTAATTGACTCAGTGCAGGGGAGGTATGGGAATATACATAAACATGTCAACCTTAAGTACCATTATAATTTACCAGAGCTTGGGTGGGATTGGACATTAGGATTTTTATAGGTTCCACAATGGAGACAAAATTGTTCTTTAATATAACCGAGAATTTATGGCCTCCCGCTCCTGCAGTAATCAATTCTGGATTTAGGCCCCTGCTTTAAGTATCATTCCATTGTTCCAAGTGTAGTTTGCATAAAATGAATATTCAAAAAACTGTTCATGCAAAAATAGGCAGAACAGATTTCAGATGAATAATATGGTAGCATTAGCATCAAGGTCAAAATTAAAGTAGCAGAAAACTCCAAACTATTATACTTTGACCTGAGACAATAAAAATGACCAAACGGTGCAGCTGGGTTTCATCATAAAGCATAGAAGTAGCATGCTTGAACACATCATTCTTTAATGTTAGAGACATGTTTTGCCTTCTCTTAAGATGGTAAAGTAATTCTAGATGTGTGCTGTCTCATTAGAATGATTTCTGGAGGATCATCTGACACTGAAGACTGTAGTAATGGCTGCTGAAAATCCAGCTTTACCAATTAATCATGTTAAAGAATTAAATGTATTAAATTATTAAATATACTCCAATAGAAAACAGCAATATTCAATTGTAATTAAATAGTAAAAATAAATAGATTTAATTTGTTTTCCATATCAAACTGTAGAATCAGTTTATTTGTAAGACTCCAAACATAATTTGTACCTTATTTCATCTCTAAATATCAGAGAGAAAAGCTTGTGTATCAGTTTTGCAAAAAATAAAAAGTGCATCATTATTTTGATACTATTCGAATGGTACATTTACAATGATTAACAAAATTCTACATACAATTGCTATCTTTTCTGTTAAATAGTATTTTATTAAGAACGTTGGTAACCTCCACAAGTAGGGAAAATATACAGAATGGCAACTGATTACCAACTTTCTTCAAAATACCTTGCTTTCTAACAAAGGAAGAGACTAAAACAGATTCTCCATGGTTTAAATGACATAAGTACAACACAGTTTCAATATTTTGGTAAACAGTTGCAACAAGTTACTTGGCTTTCTTAACAATGCACTGTACTATGAAATTTAAGCAACAAGTTATATCATTGTTCACGGAATGAAATTCAAATCAGTGTTAATGGCGTGAGATGTGAGCATTCGTCCAAGAGCTCTAAAGACTGCAGCAAGTCGCTATTGCACTTCTTGAGGCCAGAGTTTACTCACACAGATCTTACTAGCCGGCCTCCATTACACTCACCCCAGTGAACTAAACTCCCATTGGGTCACGACACCAATGTAACCTCTTCGAGTTTTGCTTCCCCCTCCAAGCAAGATACGTACTGGTGTCTTCTCAAACAGAGACACTAAAAACTGCAGCCAATGGTAAGTGCAATGGTTACTTGCACAGCTCTTTCTAGCAAACCTCCCTTACCCTAACCCCATTGAACTTCACTCCTGCACATGCCATGGCACCAATGTAAACCCTCTACTTCCTTGTTCAGAGTGAGATTGAACACAATGTCTCTGCAAACAAGGGCACTAAAGACTGCAGTTAGTGCCTAGTGCAACTTTTCAGACCAGGGGGAGTGAGGGATTACTTGCACAGCTCTTACTATCTAGCCTACATTAGCCTCACTTCATTGAACTTCACTCCTGTCCATGTTACTGCACCAATGTAACCCAATGTAATCTGCCCTGCTTTAAAAAGGATTCTACCTGAAGTCTTAACATGGGAGGCTACAATGTCTCAAATGTCTGCCACTAGTGCACCACTTTAAACCAGGGAAGTGATGTTGAGCTCTTACTAGCTAGCCTAAAATATATCAACGCTATCTCACATGATTCGTAACTTTCTGATTTAGTGGCTGGGGTGGGGTTTGGTGCCACAACTCCTTTTAAAAATTGTAAACTTTTGAACTAGCGATTGAGCTAGCCACTAAACTGATAAAATGTTAAAAACTGATAAAAAGTTAAATCAGGTTGGATATACTCATCCCCTGAAAGTAACTCCAATCCGGGCAACAGCCCTAATGTAACCATACTAATTCTTCTTCCCCAACGTGGGTGGAATTTTGGGTGGGTGGTGGGTGAACAAGGGTGAGTTTCTAGTGCACCTCTTGAGGCCAGAGGAGTGAGGCTTCTTCCCACAGATCTTACACGAGCTGACCTCTGTCACACTTAACCCCTGAATGTTAATCCCATCTGGGTAATAGCATAGCTCTAGCATGAGATTTAAGCTGGCATCTTTGCATGGGTAGATGTTACACTAACAAGGGCACTAAAAATCACACCCTCTAGCTTCAGTGGCTAATGCACCTCTTGAGGCCTAAAGGCCGGGACACACCAAATTTATGGTCAGCCATTGGGCAGCATCGGCCCGTTGGTGAGCATCTGTCAGGCAAGTTTGTTTGGTATGTTCTACACATTGCCTTCAGAACACATTGCCTACACATTGTCTACACATCACAAAACACATTGCATACAAAACTACCTAATCTTTGTTTGGTATGTTCTACACAAGAGGGAAGGCAAAGAAACAAGCTGTAATTTTTGTTTAATTTCTTAAATATTTGCAAACGATATGGATTATCAGATAATCAGACATATTTGTACAAGTGAATCCCTTTGTTGTGTGTTGTGAGAGAGAAGAACTGTGAAAATGGTATGTAAATGCCGCTTTGTTTGCAGTTTGTATGTGTGTAGCACTAGTTCCAGTTTCCCTTTGTGGTATGAAAATTGAGAATACTGCACGCATGGAAGTGATACATTTGTGATACATGATAAAGATACATCCGCTCACACATGCACAGAACATATGTTCTCATTTCAGTTGGTTGTTGTCTATTAGGTGGGTTCACATGCAGCTTTTTGGTCCAGATGGGACCAGACACAGTAATTGTTAGGGGACAATACAGTCATTTTTCATCGTGTCTATCTAGTTCTCTGATCTCAGTTTGATGTGTCTTAGTCTTAAGAAGTGAGGTTTACTCACTTTTACTAGCTGGCCTCTGTTACATAAGTTATGCAGCGATTGTCTGCGCAAAGGGTTACCATGCAATATTTTGTCATGTATGAATGCATAGTCCTTTATTCTTGTTCAATCTGACAGGTGAAGTGAGGACACCGAAGCCATGACACTTCTGAAGTGTTTGAGTCCTTTGTTTAGCCTGGTTGTTCACTTCATGTATACAGACACCGCACTTTGCTCATGGTTACCATGGCGCTCAGACAGGACTGATGACTTGTGTTCAGTTCCAAGTATGTCTCTGTCTCACTCTCTCTCTCTCTCTCTCTTTTTCCCTCTGTCGGTGTCTTCAGTTGCTTCCATAAATGGTAGAACACTCAATAAATATACCAAGCCAATTTATGACTTTCAAAGTGCAGTCAGAGCTGATCTGTGTGCGATTTTTTTCAAAATGAATTAATTTATTGGGGCCACTCAGTTGGGATGTCATACTTTAGTATTAGATTAAAAAAATAATAATAATAAATAAATAAAGTGAAGGTTGTTTAACTTCTTGTTTTACTACTGAGTCTTGGTCCATGGAAATGTAAACGTTACAACAGTGCCTTGTGATGTTCGATCCAGTATATGGAACACTGAATTTCATAGCTAAAATACATAAATGCACAGTTTATATGTTGTTTTCCAAATGAATGAGTTTTATCTTGCTTTCTAATTTAATTCTCACGTGCTTGCTGGAACCCAGCAATCATTTCATTTAGGTTTAAATGATTAATGAAATGATATTACAGTAGCACATTGAGTGCCTCCTGTAATTTTTCATACCATGAACTGTGTTCCTCTAAAGGACTTGCAGCTTCCCCTTAGTTTCATAGGACCATGTCCTTGTGGTTTCATCCATAGTCTTTATATTCCCTGTTGTCTTAAACCACACCATTTGTCTAACTGTAATGTGTTTATAAAATGAGCCTTCTGTGACAATTTTGTAGATGAATCATCAGGGTTTTCTCTGTGCACTGCTGAGAAATCGAACCGGTTATTGCACAGCATGGCGAGGGCCATAACACATAACTCTATTCAGTTAGTAACATTTAAACAAGTATGTACTGTTTATTTCAACAAAGAATTGTTTAATTACTTCAAAAATGTCAAATGGTGTAAGCAACACATCAAATGCAAGATAGTTCTTTATACACCGAATACTCTTCTTTACACACATTTATCGTTTTATAAAATGTACCACACATTTTGCAAGCTAATAAAATTTATAAATATTATATTATGCATTTATAACTTAGGAACATTATGGGTTAGTCATTTTGACCAAAACTAGCTTTGCCTTATAAAAGGTCAAACCAATTAAACTATTAATTATATGTACAATAGCTACTTTAGGATACTAAAATAGGACTGGACGTTGCCAACAGTTCAGCTTTAATCTTAAGAGTAATGACCTGTTAATGAAAAAATAAAATAGAACATGCAAGGTATTCATATAAAGCAAAAGGTCTTAATCCAGCAAAAATAATAAATAATAAATAAATAATAATAATAATAATAATAATAATAATAATAATAATAATAATAA
>CAIGQV010016735.1:12565952-12577287 GCA_903798115.1 Danio jaintianensis | reverse complement strand
ATCTATCTATCTATCTATCTATCTATCTATCTATCTATCTATCTATCTATCTATCTATCTATCTATCTATCTATCTATCTATCTATCTATCTGTCTATCTATCTATCTATCTATCTATCTATCTGTCTAATGCTGCAGTTTGAAAAAAACAAAAAGAAAAAAAAAGAAAGTCACAGAACACAAAATACAAAAACAACAAATAGCAATTGCTATCATCAGGTCAATTATGATCAGGGACTTGTTGAGACACATAATGAAGGCTGCAACATATTTGTGGGCACCTTGCTGTGGCACAAAGTGTTTTTATTGTTTAATAATTGTTTGTTCTGTATAATTTGTACACAGCTGGAATCAAAATTAACTGTTTGTCACACCTGCCAAAAAGAAAATGATTGAGAAAAACCATCAGCCATAAACACTTTTCAAAACCACAGAGCTGTATTTTGCATTACTTTTTTCTTGAATAATAATAATAATAATAATAATAATACACATTGGTATTAGTACAGCTTACTGACAATCAATTTTTTTAAAATAAACCATTCATTCATTCATTTTCTTTTCGACTTCTGTGGTCACCACAGCGGAATGAACCGCCAACTTATCCAGCATATGTTTTACGCAGCGGATGCCCTTCCAGCTGCAACCCAATCACTGAAACACCCATGCATACACTCCTATTCACACACATACGCTACAGACAATTTAGCTTACCCAATTCACCTATACTGCATGTCTTTGGACTTGTGGGGGAAACCGGAGCACCCGGAGGAAACCCACGCGAACACGGGGAAAACATGCAAACTCCACACAGAAATGCCAACTGACCCAGCCAAGGCTCGAACCAGCGACCTTCTTGCTGTGAGGCGACAGCGTTACCCACTGTGCCACCGCACCACCTTTAATAAACCAAATACATTGAAAAAGTATAATATTTAAAATGCATTTTTTAAAAATCAATTATTATACTCTCTTTTTTTTATCCATTTAATCTATCATGCTGAATAAAATTATGTGCTTATCTATAGAAACATTTCAAATTTTTTTGTTCACCTCACTATTGAAAATAACTTCTATTCATTATTAATTATTATCTTTGTGCAACATATTGGTGCCATTGTCACAAAATAAACCAAGTGCCATTTTTAAACACACATTTTTAAATCAAGTCAAGTGTGCCCTAACCCCAACAAAGGAAGCAAACGTGCCATCCACAACTTGAGGAAAACTCAAACAGTTGCTTGTGTACACAAAATATCCACACTCCTGTTGGTCCCCATTACCATGCACAGCGTGTTTGACGAGAGACTCACTGACCTGTGTAAGAGAAAGTAAATTAAACACCAAAGGCAAACACATTCAGGGGAATTATATATTCAAGGCTGGGCTGCTTTCAACCTCCTAGCCTCCATCTCCTCTGAGAGATGGCTTCAGCTGTGGTTACATAACGTCAAACTGAGGAGTCAGAAGGTTAATGGTGAGCTGGGTATTTCCATTTTAATTTAAAGTGTGTTATTGTGTCCCGTCTGACAAACATTTAAAGTGGCGTCAGTGTTGGGGGAGGGGAATATAAATGAGACACGAATGGGAGTGACAGCAGCTCAATACTGACGATGAATGGAGCTCAGAACCCGACGGACCCCCCTAAAACACAGGAAGCTGATAGGCTCATTACCCTTTTGGTTGCTTCAATCATCTACAACTACATACAGCAAGCTCGCCGACTGAATTCTGACAGGGAAATTATGTATATGATGTATAAACGTGTACACAGTGGCCACAAATGTTTTTTTTTTTTGGACATTTATTGCCACCCCTAGAGTAAACCCTTTTCAAAGTCCAAGTTCCTTTTCTAGATTGATGTTTTTTTTGGGGGTAACCATTTATTTTGATAGCCCCCTTTAGACATTCTGTTTACTATAAGTAAATTAACAACTTGCAGTTGGCAAATCGCAGTATACACTCAAAAGAATGATTGGTGCTGCTTGTTCAAACTACTTGTTTAAAATAAGCTAAAATAACACAATTCTTGAGTTTTTTTTTTGTGGAATAACTTAATTGTTTTATGTTCCATTCACTTAAATTTCATTTCATTTTCTTTTTGGCTTAGTCCCTTTATTAATTAGGGGTCGCCACAGCGGAATGAACCGCCAACTTATCCAGCATGTGTTTTACGCAGCGGATGCCCTTCCAGCTGCAACCCATCACTGGGAAACACCCATTCACTCCCATTCGTACACATAAGCTACGGACAATTTAGCTTACCCAATTCAACTACACATATTTTTGCTGCTAGTTCAAACTACTTATGTAAAATGAGCTGAATCAACACAATTCTTGAGGGTTTTTTTGGGGACAACTTAATTGTTTTATGTTCAATACACTTAAATTTGTAAAAACAATTTAGTTAACTTAATTGATTTGTGTTGGGAAAACATGAAGGAATTGTGTGGAACCCAGCATTTTTTACAGTGTATAGCGCATGTCTTTGGACTTGTGGGGGTAACCGGAGCACCTGGAGGAAACCCACGCGAACACAGGGAGAAGATGCATACTCCACACAGAAATGCCAACTGACCCAGCCGAGGCTCGAACCAGCAACCTTCTTGCTGTGAGACGACAGTGCTACCCACTGCGCCACCCGTCCACTTAAATTTGTAAAAACTAATAAATTAACTTAATTCTTCATGTTGTACCAATGCAAATCGATTGCGTGGAGCCCAGAATGTTTTACAGTGTAGAGTATTCATAGTGCGAAATAATTTTGATGATGTTCTACTGACTAAAATTAAATTTACAAGTATGTCAACCTATTCTAGTAACCCTAAATCTGGGTTGTTTATGATACTGGAGCCAAATTGATACTTTTATTATGGAACTAGTGGGGCATAAACCAATACAAACAAACAATAAAAATATAAAAAATTAATAAATTAAAAAAATAAATAAATAGTGAGGGACGACATTGGGTTAGTTCACCCCAAAAATTTATATTTGGTTATTAATTACTCATCCTCATGTTTTTCCAATTGCCTGAGACCTTCATTAATCTTCAGAATACAAATTAAGATATTTTAGATGAAGTCAGAGAACTCTCATATGATCATAATGCCTATTGTAAACGAGCACCCTGACCTTTCCTTGTAGTTTTCTTTGATTTCTGCAGTTAAGGTTCTGGATAAAAATCAGTTGTTCAGTGTATTTGGTTGACTTATGTTTTTATAAACAGGCAAATCAGGCAATCATATTAATATTTGTTTTTATTGCCTTATATATTAGTTATTTGCTTTATAATTTTAAATACTTTAGTTATCGTTTATCAGTATTGGACAAAAGTTCCATACACTGCAATAAATGCTTTTCTAACTTTTTTTTTGGTCTAGTTTCTAGTCCAAATATCAAAAAATTCTTAAATCAAGAAGCATTTTCTAGACAAGCCAAACATTGTCAAAATTATTGTCTTGTTTTAAGAAAAAATATGTCAAAAGCTAGTTTTTTCTTAAAACAAGCAAAACAATCTGCCAATTGCGTAAGCAAAATAATCTTGTGTCAAAAGAAAAAAAAACAAGATTATTTAGCTTGTTTTGAGAAAAACAACTCAATTTGGCATATTATTTCTTAAAACAAGACAATATGTTTTAAGAATTTTTAGATATTTGGACTAGAAACAAGACGAAAAAAATCAAAGTAAGAAAAGCACATATGACAGTAGTTAGTTTGCAAATTTATATAAGCTATAGTTAACAAAATGTCTAAAGGAGACCAAAAAAATGAAGTGTTAACCTCAATAGTCTTTCCTCATTGATGTCGGTTCAGTCAAAACATTTCACACAACATATTTAACCTGCTAAATTTCTCTTGGGCATAGGAGGCACATCAGTGCTTCTCTCCAATTGCGTCTTTGATCGTTCAAACATATGCAATCATTACACACATGAATGAGCACAGATTTGCTTCTGAATTTGGGCTTTTGCCCACAATCTCCTTTAACTTTTGGCGAGCAGATATCAGGCCTAAAACTTTGTAGTTTTTGGGTAGCATAAGCCACACTTAAAATGATGCAGTGTCTTTGCATTAGGATGTTAAATATTCAAAGCATACATATGAACAAATGAATCTGGACACTATGAACTACTTTTCTAATCCAATTATTATTATTTCTTCCTCAAAAACAATATTTTTCAGACTTACTTTGTATTAAGTTTCAACAAATACTGAGAACTAACATTTAATCTCATTATTTGATACAACACTCTTATACAGTGTATCTGTGGTTACACAGTTGATCCTACATTTCATGCCTACAAAAACAATGTTTCCTCACATAATTAGAAGTTAAAGACTTTGAATACAAACTCCAAAAAAAAAGTAAAAAATATATATTTATGCAGGGATATATTGTGTATACAAGTGTAAAAACTGTAACGTGTAAGGTGTAAAAAACTTAATTGTTATTTCTGAAACTATTATTTCATATAACCAATCAATGACAATATAATAATATCTAGAATAAAAAAACAAAACATTAATTTAGACATCAAAACATTATAATGTATAATGTAGATGACAAATGTGTGCTAATTTAGAAATTTGCTGAATATTACATTAATTCATTCATTCATTTTCCTTCGGCTTAGTCCCTTATTTATCGGGGGTCGACACAGCGGAATAAACCACCACATTTATATTTAAGTAAAACATTTGATAACTGTTTTAAAGGCATACTTGAAGAGTATTAGAAGTCAGCAAAGATGACTACTGTAAATGAGTATAGCATTTTATTTTGATGTACTTGCTATTTTAACCTAAGCAGAACTACCTTTTCAAAGTCCATCAGAATAGCATGTTAGCAGATATCAACTATCCAGTTCCTAATATTATAATGACTGCTACAGTAGATCAAAGCGCAACTAATTAATACATTATATCGGCCAATAACTTTGGGGGCCTCTCTGCATAGAGTATGTACGTGTGACTTCAACTGATGCCTACTATCCACAGATGGTTCTTTAAAGTCCTTGATGATATGAATCATGATTCTAATACATCTCAAAGTCACTAAGATGCTTAAAAGAGTTCACTGAGACATACATGAGTCATTTAGCAGAACAGAAGGTAAACCATAAGAAAAAAACACACACTGATGATGAGAAATTAACAGGCTTACAACATTTTCACAAATAAAGCCTGCATTCTTAGAAATAAGAATCAACAATCAATAATATAGAACAGATAAAGTGAGATTATGTATTTTATGTGGACCAACTTTTGTATGAACTGCCCCTAGTAAACCACAATATTAACTAGCCATTGCTGAATCTAGATGTTAAAGAAAGTTTTTATTTTTTATTTTTCCTACTTCTTCTTAAAAAAGACAAAAAAAAGAAGCTACACAGAACAAGGAAACTTAAATGAGAGAAGATGTGAAGTGCCCAAAGCCATGTCCTAACACAGATACACAGTCAGTTGGAGCTTGTTATCCTGTGCTGCATTTACCCTTAGATGGAAAGGCATCTCCTGCAACCCTATCCCAACAAGTCATCTTGCACACATCTCTCCACACACACATGGAAAAAAGAAAAAAAAAAGATAATTGGACAGTTCCAATGGGGAGGACAAAAAGAACTTGTGAGACCAGTGCCAAGCGATTCATCTGTAGCCAGACTTTCAAAGATGACTGCATCTGGAGCACACACACTCTGGAATAACACAGGGACTCTGAGAAAACAGATTCACCAACACGATTTTACAGCATTAAGATTTAATGAGGTAAAATTCAGCATGTCAAGCCTCATTGGCAAAAAAAAAAAGTCATCGTCGTCTCATTATGGAGGCTAAAGGTAGCGGGGCTTATGTGTCGATTTCTTCGTTAATCGTTTGAAGGGTGTGTTTACGTTGAGTAAATCCTCAGTGTCTACAACAAGGCAGGGAACCTAATTAAATGGCAGTAATCACACCTTAGCACCTGCTAGTCAGAATCAATCGCTGACAACATATAAATAAATAATGAAGTGTCGAATATTGCTTGGTGTTTTATTGTTGCTGTTACAGTTAGTTCCAAACATACAGTGAGACTTTGACATCTTGGTTTGCAGGTTAGGATTAAGATTTGATTTAAATACGGAAACTGAGACACTACTAAGCTACACAAATGTGACTCATTCTTAGATTCTTAATGATGCATCAATTTTATCGATTATGTCAACAATGTAAATGTGTTGATTTGCAGGGAATGCACTGATGCATTGTGATGTTGATATAGATTCCAAATTATTAATGCGCAGACTGACATTATTGAGTATGTCACTCATTTTCCAGGAAACAATCAAAACCTTGAAAAACATGAGTCTAAAATCATTGACTGTGATAAAGTGTGTTATCATGTGGTCCTCATGAACCAGAAGATGCGAACATTTATTTTTATTTTTTTTCCGCATTGTGATGCATTTGCTAGAGAAATTGAATATTAAATGAGAAAACAGTGGGCGTGGCTTGTTTTTTTTTTCTACTGCGAGCTGATAGGATGTAGTAAAGTAGCCATTTCATTCAGAAAGATCAGGAAAAGGGTTTCGGGAGAGTTATCACAACCTAACAGACACTTCCTCCTCACCATTTTTGTTTGTTGTCATAGCGCTGTCAAAACGATAGTTGGAGGGGCGTGGAATTAAGTTAACTACGCCCACTACCTTAGACACACGTAATCTGTGAATTTAACTGAAAACAAACAGGCATTTTCAGATTTTAATTTTAGATTACAAGTGCAAACTTTTTCCCAGTGATGGGTTACAGCTGGAAGGGCATCCGCTGCGTAAAACATATAATGGATAAGTTGGCGGTTCATTCCGCTGTGGCGACCCCTGATTAATAAAGGGACTAAGCCGAAAAGAAAATGGATGGATGGATGAAGTGCAAACTTTTTTTCTTAATGTCATGCACAGACTAACTGTTTACCAGAAAACTATCAATATAAGCTAAAAAAAAATCTATATTGTTAGTTTGATTCAATGTGTATTTAATTCTAATATATATAACATGCACATCCAATAAATAAATAATTAAAGGATTTAACTAAGCAAATAGGTAAGGAAGATTAGTTTTCAGCATGTTAATTATGCAAATAGTACAGTAGCTTCTTAAGCAACCATGTTGGAAAATGTCCTGTGGTCATGGAAAAGATTTTAATCGGTTTCAGAAGGGTCAAATTATTGGCATGCATCAATTAAAGAATCTACAGTAGTAATCAAGTAAAGAACATCAGGAGATTGCTTAAATTCTACAATTTGATTATAAACGGTACAACACATTAATACAAATTTGGAAGGATAGTGGGGAACCATCATCTCTGAGGAATAAATGTGGACGGAAAAAATCTTCTTGAATGATCGAGATTAGCGATCACTTGCATTTAGTGAAATCAAATCATAAAAAGAACAGTAGATCTTGCAGTCGCAGCTTTGTTTAATACTGAAAGTAAAAGCATTTCCACATGCACAATGTGAAGTGAACTCAAGTGATTGGGACTAAACAGCTGTGTAGCCTTAAGAAAACCACTTATCAGTAAGGCTAATAGGAAAAGGGGCTTCAATTTGCTAGGAAGCTTGGAACGATTGGACACTGGAGCAAAGGAAGAAGGTCATGTGGTCTGATGAGTCCAGATTTACCCTGGTCCAGAGTGATGTGCATTAGAGTAAGAAGAGAGGTGGATGAAGTGAATTTTTCTTCACTGATGGTATGGGCATATTTCAAGATGAAAATGTCCAGATTCAGCAGGGTTAAATGTTGAAAGAGTGGTTTAGAGAAAATGAGACATCATTTTACACATGGATTGGCCACCACAGAGTCCAGCTCTTAACCCTATTGAGAATTTTTGGGATGTACTGGAGAAGAATTTGCGCAGTGGTCCAATTCTTTCATTCATCATTAATGCAATATCTTGACAAAACATGAATTCATCTCTGGATTGGAATAAATGTTGTGACATTGTAGATGCACATTGAAATGATACCACAGACGGACAAACAGTGTATATTTTAAGTAATATCACAGAAGCTAGAGTGGCATTTTCCCAGAAATCAGCATATGAACACAATCACAACTGTGTTATTGAATTTACACAACAGTTGAATTTACACAACAAACATGTTAATACTGAGTTATGTTTTTCTCCAATGAAAATAGTTTCAACAATGCTGGATCATTTGCACATTTCAGAACAACACTACAGTGTTTCATTCTTGAATGAATACGTTTTGGATTGAATGTAAAATGAATGAATACATAAATAAATAAATAAATAAATAAATAAATAAATAAAGTCATCACAACTGATTTTTTATTGCATTTATGGGCATTTAAGTTGCAGTGGACCCTTTCATTATTATCTGTGATGATAAAAACAACTTTTTGGATCTATTATGCAGTATTGATAATATTACTTAAAAACTTAGCAAATAAGCTGGCCTCCCAGAAACTGTTTTGTTTCTGAATAGCACAATAATGTAGAAACCATTATAGCACGCTATGCAAGTGGTCATGGGTTAAGTGTTTGTGAAACCAAACAAAACTGGCACTTGTGATTTGAGTTTTCCTGCACAGTGATTGCATTATGTTGAGAAGCTTGGTGCAGCAGGGGTGAAGAGACGTGCTATGCTATTTTAAGAGGTGGATGGGTGATGAGTGCTGGAGAGCATGTGCGCAATTCATTTCTGCGCTTGACTGTCCTTCACAGAAAAAAAAACTCAACAAAATGTAGCAGATGTGCGATTACTCTCGTGTTTGACAGGTGCATGACCAAAACACATCCCCCGTGCCAGCGAAAGTTTATTTGTGTGATTGATTGCTTGTTTATGTGTGCCTTTGTCTCATAATCTAACGACTTAAAAGCTAAACCAGTGTATAAATGTATATATTTTCTTGTTTTCTGTAATCTGCATACATGCTGAATAGTAATGAGTTGCAGCTGTGCAAAAGACAAAGCGCGGGCTATTGATTTTGAGCGTTTCTCTATGACAACGCATTTGACTGAGTACATCTCTACAGTATGATGTCATGATAATAAACTGTAATTTAATTGTCTAAATTGTAATTTTGGCTAAAAATGAATTTCTACAGACCAAATTAACAGAACAGTTCACACAAAAATAATAATTAATATTTACTCAAGTGGATCCAAACCTTTATGGATTTCTTTATACAAACGAAAATATTTTAGCTGAAAGCTGAAAAGCTGAAAAATCCCTTTATGCGTTTTTTAAATTAATTTAGTATATGAAGTAGTCATGGCAATGTTGCCACATGGGGCATCTTTTTAGACATCAAAGTTTATAATTAATTATGATTGGCACCATATTTGTTGACTGACACTGCCAGCATTAATCAGTTACATTTTGGAAGAAAACTGCAAATAAACTTGAAATACTTTTCGTTGACTGACAACATTTATTATAAAGCATTCCCAATATAAGAATATGTTTGACGAAAGTTTTCAAATGCAAATTATAAGCAAATTGAACATGTTGTGCATTAGATTGCTAATTTGTGTAATTATAAGACATTCCTTTACCCTATAGCCCAATCTCATGATGAAATTCTAGCACAATCTCATCACAAAACAAAACAATTTTATGCATTGTCAGAAAATTGTCTGAAAATGTAATTTGTATAAAGATGTAATATTTTTAAAGGGAGGGGTGCCCCCAAATATACTCCCCATTGATGACAGGGATGAGAAAAACATACTAAAATCTACAAATTAGATTGCACAAATTAATACGAATTAGCCACTAAATCAAAAAGTTATGAAATGCCATAAGATTGCATTGGAAATTTAATTCGTGTTGCATTCTCAGGTATTGGACTAATTAAAAAGTTATGGGCTAATTTGGCTAGTAAAGTCATGGGTCAGTTAAGCTCCACTACAGTGAATCACATCCTTCAACAATGCCATTCATATTGAACTGAACTCAATCATCAATCAACTAACTAGAACAAAGCTAGCATGTGAATATGAACATATGGGTGCGCCTAATAAACTGATGAAACTTCATACACACCTGATTTTCAATTTTTTTCTTTTTTTTTTCCCCTTTCTAAAGCTGCTTTGACACAATTCGAATTACATGAAATGAAACAGAAATCCAAGTGACTTGCTTTACCAACTGCCGAGTAGTATGGTTTCATATTTTTCACAACACCTTTTTTTTTTACCTATACTGAAAAATTCTGATTCTGCAAAATTGTTGCAAACAATTTATATGGCTTAAATTTAAACAAACAAATCACCTTTAGTAATGTTCAACTAAATTTGTTTGTTTAAATTCAGCCCAAATAAAATGTTTACAATCTTAACTTAAAAAAAAAGTAAATCCAAGGAATCATCTTTGAATCATTTTTTTTTTCAGTGTATATTTCATGCTTGGTTTAATTTTAAGCCCTGACCATACACTCAAAGAATAAAGGAATCGTTTGGAACCCAGCATTTTTTACAGTGTATGTCACAAATATACTCATACTAGAGAAAACATATACCACTAGGCAACATAATCACTTTATACTGACAATATTTCCAAACATCACACACACAGCAGTGTAAAAAAAAAAAATAAAAAAAAAATAATGAACTCAAGTATGAATGAAAAGCAAAATATGTTTCAAGCTGTTTTATAATGCATGAGCTAAATGTTTGGAATGTTTTTTTTTCATTTTGTCTGGAAGACTAAAAAGACTGATGTTTACTAAAATCCACTCCATATGCATTTGCATATAAGGAACAATTTCCAATGTGCTGTCTAGACTGTGACTGAATAGCAATATATCTCTTGTTATTCACAATGATAATTCAAGACTCCATTTTTTTTTTTCTTTTTTTTTTTTGCATTCACATAAAGTGTATTTTATCCTGTTGTGGAAATTATTCTGAGTTTTAAGTTCAGGAGTCCTGGG
Organism: Danio jaintianensis; assembly: GCA_903798115.1. Classification (NCBI taxonomy): domain Eukaryota; kingdom Metazoa; phylum Chordata; class Actinopteri; order Cypriniformes; family Danionidae; genus Danio; species Danio jaintianensis. Next base: position 12,566,346 of record CAIGQV010016735.1, on the reverse strand, counting down.
AACAATTAGGAGAAGATCACACAGAGTGAAGTTCACCAAATGCCCACATTTTTATTCAAAGTACAGCTTATTTACACTTCAGTCAAGCTGTGAAAACCTCTTCAACCAATGGCCATAAGCCAAGATAAAATAATTCAAAAAATGGCATCATTGAGAAGAAAAAGGAACATAGAACAGGTATTGAAAAAGAACACGGCTTAGGGGTTTAGGAAAAGAAACACTCAAGAAAACCTCAAGAATAGAACAGAAATATCCTGTCTGACTATCTTTATCGATAAAGAAACATTTTATAAAAGATTTTACAAAATGTATAAAGAAAACTTTTCCATAATAGATTTGTTTTATACAAAATAATAATAATAATAATAATAATAATAATAATAATAATAATAAT
>CAIGQV010016735.1:12523665-12565942 GCA_903798115.1 Danio jaintianensis | reverse complement strand
AATAATAATAATAATAATAATAATAATAATAATAATAATAATAATGACACTAATAATAATAATACACACATATTATTATTATTATTATATAAATAATAATAATAATAATAATAATAATAATAATAATAATAATAATAATAATAATATGTATTATTATTATTATTACTACTATTATTATTATTATTATTGCTATTATTATTATTATTATTATTATTATTGCTATTATTATTCATTTTAATGCCAGTAAAACAAATTTTGCTCATATCTAGGGTTGCCTTGCTTAAAATAATAACAATTCATTATCGGTCAGATTTTTCAAGCTTAAGACGAGCTTGACCCATGTATATCGCTCAAATTCATTTATGTGTATGATAAATGGTGTAAGGTGTTGAAATGGCTGCAAGAAAAAAAATTATCCACACATGCATATTCTTGACAAAAAAAAAAAACAATCAATCTGAGGGTATGACATCAAAGAGCTATGAGGAGACTTACCGCACGGCTCACTTCTTGCGGCCACCATGTGAAGTGACAAATAAGTATCTTTCATCTCGCACCACCTAATTATCTTCATCTCCTTTATTTTATTTGTGATCACGTCTTGTTTGACAACAATACACCCTCGCTAATTTGTCACGTTCACTAAATATCAATCTAATCCAAGTGAAAGGCACAAGAAAGGCCAAAACATCTTGTACACTGAGAAAATGGAGAAATAAGGCTAATTAGCATTGATTTTTGTATGGAAATGTTTTGTATATTTATTTTGGATGCCATTGAATAGCTTTCTTTTTACTAAAAAAAAAAAATGCCTGGATGTCTCTGTAAGAAAAAAAAATAAATAAATAAAAAAAACAGCACACAAGCTGCCGCAACTATTAATCTCATCTTTACACTGCAATTAAAGGGTTTTATTCAAGTTAACTAATCAGGAAGCACGGAGCAAATGTTCTGTTAAATTTCTTTGCTTCTGTTTTTTTTGGGGTGAAAAAACAATTCTGAATCATTCAATATCGCCATTATGGCTGTTGTGCCAGAAAGCCCCCTCTCTGCATTGGGGGCAGAACCCCTGTGCAGCTCAGTTATTCTGATCAATTCCTTTAATTTACTCTACACTTCGATCCCCACCAGCAGTCATTTCAGCTGCTGTATGGCTCATCCAGGGAAGATAATTATTATCGGATTGTTACAAGAGTGAGATTTAAACTCAGCTTGGAACCGCTGGCATCTTGTCAAATGGCAGAGCTGTAGACGGAGTAATGCTGCCTGTTTGCCTCTGCATTGATAGACTTAACTTCAAATGCTTTGTGAACTTCACTACTCACAGAACAACCACCATCTCAGTGGATTTAAAGAGATAAATCAGCCAAAAATAAAAACTAGCTATTAACTGACTCACCCACAGACCATTCAAGGAGTAAGTGACATCGTTTTAGAACATATAGAAAATATAAAACCGTGGTCCTTAGTCATTCGTATCATGCAAATCCATATCTGAAGGAGTCTAAACTAAATAAAATACACAGACAAAATAAAATTAACACCTATGAGGATATAATGAGGTCATAAGGTGAAACAATCAATCTGTGTAAGAAACTGAACATTATTTAGCTTCTCTTGAAGTGATAATATAGTATTTTAACATAATGGGTAATTCTGCATAACTAAAATACTAACCAGCTGACGTTCATCACTGTTTGTATTTACACATGCACTCAAAGATGGTGTTTTGCAAGAATCAAAATATTGACATTTTTGCATGATTTACTTCAATGTGATTTGGTGTAAGGATTTATATAGTACAAATGTGCTTGGCATATATAGGACATAGTTTATGAATCATTTTTTGATGACAGTGAAGCTAAATTATGGATTTACACACACTGCAATTTTAATTTTGTATACTTGTTCCATTTAATTTATAATGTATTTGTTAAGATGATTGAACTTTACCTATAACATTTGGGATGTCTCATCTTTAATCTAAATTTGGGGTTGAGAAAAGAAAAAAAAGAAAATTTGAAAAAGTTTCTTATGCTCAGCCAGGGTAAAAAGTATTGCTAAATATTGCAATTATGAAACGGTAGTATTGCTAAATATTGCATCTTAATTTTAAGGAGTGATTACTCAGTCTTTAGTGTCCCATGATCTTTCAGAACCATCTAAAATGCCGATTATGTGCTCAAGAAAATAATATCATTGCTAATTTCAGGGTTGGTTTCACAAACAGGGCTTAGCTTAAGCCAGGACTAGGCTTTCACTAAATTAGACATACAAGCAGTTTTTATTGTTTGCTTTATTTATTTAGAAAGCACATTTAAAAACAAAAGATGCTGACAAAACAACCAACATACAAAATCTATACTTATATATCTAAACAAAATATGTAAAACAGATTTAAATTAATTAATTGCAATCAAAAGCAAGAGACAGAAGGTGATTTTTTAAATGAGACTTAAAAGCACCAAGGGAAGAGCATGACCTGATATGTAAAGGCAGACCATTCAACAGACGAGGGGCTGTGACAGAAAAAGCCCTGTCACCTTTTGATTTTAGCCGTGATTTGGGAACAACTAGCTGAAACTGGTTTTCCGACCTAATTGGCCTCAATGAAGTATGCCAGTGAAGAAGCTCACCAATATAATGTAATTACTATTACTTAAAGTAAAGTAAGTAAAGTATTACTTAAGTAAATTAATTACTATTAATTATTAAACAATGACTTGCAAAAAATGCATTACAGGTGTATTTTGAAATTATCCAATGGCACTGATAAATGTTTTTGTTTGTTTATGTCACTGCAAGTTATTTTTAGTTAAAACAGCCAATATACTATATGCAATTTAGTCTAGGACTAACCTTAAGCCTTGTCTTGAAAACCGGGGATCAGTGTTCAAGGCTGCTGCATTGCTATACTTTTACATTGTTACAAACAAATCTGCCATATCTGTGATTTTTAAAATCATTATAATGCATATATGAATAAAATAAAAATATTCACTTATTTATTGCTTTAAATATATAAGTAGTGCATAGAACCAATAAACAAATAAACAAAATAATTAGCATAGCATTGTAGTATAGTGTAGCTCCCAACAATTTTTTTAAGGACAGCTTGACTGTAGTTAAAGTACTTTAAATGATTAGTAGCCTGTAACTTGACAAGTGACAGTTTCAAAGCCAATTCCCCAACACTGTTGCATCCGAGTCTCTTTTAAAGCACAGAGCTCCACAAAACACTCCCTTCTGATCTCAGGATTGTTGTACTGGATGTCAGGTTGAAAAACCCTCCACAAACTATTTCAAGTGCCCTCCTCTGAACAAAGTTTGCATTTATTTAATGTGGGTGGCTGCCCTGTTGTGTTCCCTGTTTACTCAGTATCTTTGTTATTTTAAATATATATTTTTGTATTCTTTAACTATGAAGACAGGGCTTGCTGGTGGAGCTGATAGTGGTGGGAGGCGGCGAGTGGCTGACATCTGTTTCATTCAGATTGTGGGACTCTCAGGAGTGCGCTTTTAAAAAACTCATTCATAGACAATAGAGCTCAAGCGCATTTTAATGGCTAATTAATGCCCGAAAACAAACAGACACACAAAAAACATTGCAACAGTGAAGGCCCCACTCTCTCTAAGGGCACTTTGGCTATTTTCAAGCCATTTATTTCATTCTGAATGTATGCATACAGTATATAAGATTTATTTTACTTTTTTTTTTTTTCATAAAATGTGAAGTGTCTATTTATCTGCCTAGTTCAATGATCAAACATGATTCAGCACAGATCTTGTGGGAGCAATGAAAGCCGGTGGACTTTAAATAATAGAAGTGTAAGACAATAGATTATTCAAAATAGAATAGGCTCATGTGCCCTTCTGATTGATTGAGTAATGAAAGACAGAAGGAAACAGAGAGATAGGCGCTGTATTTGTTCATAATAACAGATGTTGTCAATGTATCTCTGTGCAAGCACTGTTTCATTAACCAGTGACCTACTTCCTTTAATTGCCTACTGTCAAACAAAGGGGTGAGGGACATAATATACTTCATGCCGGCTGTGCGGTTCTTTGTGAGATATTATTTTTTTCCCTATTTCGTGTACTGCTATGCATTTCCTGCGCAAGTCAGCCAGTACCCATTTTGCCTGTGTTATTCATTTGCAATTGCTTTGCAATTGAATTCTCTTCTACTGAATGTCAGAAATGTTTTTGGTTTGTACGAGTAAGGCCAGTCACTGAAATCACATCTGTACGTTTCCAGTGTGGTTTTATTTTATACCATCTATATGATGTGCAGCTCTGAGTTACTTAGTGGATTGTGAAGCAGCCCCCTATATTTGCATTTTATAGACTACACGTTTCTTTCATTCATCGGAAGGAACAGAATCATATATAAAAATAAAAATAAATGAGGTAAAGAAAACAGATAAAGTGACATTGAATTAAAGTGTGTAATATACCGTAGACTTTTAAGACCACATTTTCTCTCCATGTCTGCTACATTAAATAATCTTTTTTTAGACATTTGTCTGCAAATATTTGTGATTAATCAGATTCCTTAATGAGGAAATAATGTAATTATTTCTTGGAGATTTGCAACATTTAATAAAACCTTTGTGGAAAAACAAAACAACCATGTTCAAACTATTAATTATTAAACCGGTTAATATTGGTAATTAAAAGTCATTTTGGACATGGATATAACACAGGATTTTTCCTTCTCAGATTTAAAGCCAAAATTTTTCCTAACGAAAATTAATTCTAAAGCTAAAATGTGTGTGATATATAAAACAAAATAAAATAAAATAAAATAAATCATTGGTTTGTCAAGCAGCTTCTGTTTAATGGGAGGAAAGTGAAAGAAAATAGCATGCAAACATGTAAAAAGTGCTTTTGAATATACAATTATAATTAAAATTTTACTTCAGAAACGTAATCAAGTAAAAAAAGAGTCAGTTCAAAATTATTCAGTGAAGTACTATAAGTACTTGAGTACAGTATTTAAATACAATTACTTGACAACTCTGCAATAGAGGTCAAAGCTGTTATGTTTAGGGTTAGGTTAAGTGTAGGCGGAATGTTATTTTCAAACACTACAAGACATTAACCTTTAGGAGTGACTTATCACCCTGTTAATTCCTGCTGTGATCCATGCATGAGCCAGAATAATAAAACATCTCCACACTCAAATGTGTCTGTTTCTGAGAAAATATCTTTGTTTGTGTTCCAGGCAAGAAGAAACCCTCAGGGGTTTAATTCAACATGCCAGAATAGTCACTGAATTGGTGAACTACCCCTTTAATTGCACGTCACTATGGCTGAAACTTGATTTAATCTATTACGAAAAAAATTATTGATTAAAGGGCTCCTATTTTACAGCTTTTGTAAGATAAGTCTTTGGTGTCTCCAGAATGTGTCTGTAAAGTTTCAGCTCAAAATACCCATCAGATCACTTATTATACCTCTTGAATATGCCCATTTTAGACTCATATGACAGTGTAGCTGTACTTGTAGCCTGCGCCTTTAATGCAAATGAGCTGGTTCTCCCCGCCTACCATTCCCACATGTGTGTCACGTCAGATAAACAGCATAGTGACAGAGACAGACACAGATGAAGCAGATTCAGGATTCAGTTTATGGACTACGAATTCAGTTTATGAGTCAAATATAGCAAGTTTATTTTAGTTTATTTGATATATTTGTGGTGGTGTTAATTCAAGCAAACGATGCAACGATGCATCGTTTTCTGCAACGAGTCACACACAAATGCCATTACAAATGGCACACGCATTTAACTTTACACTGTTTTTTGCACATCTACTTGAAGCGTCTTAGTATAGTCTCTATGCGGCTGTGCTAATTCCAGCGGTTATTAATAGCGATTTTACTGTCTTTTCTTTATTAACATACTCTGTTTTAAAAATGTTTTAAACCTGTGGATCCTATATTAACATCAGGAAGTTAAAAAAGAGACTTATTGGATTTATATTACTCCAATATGAGTGGACTCACTATACCTACACACAGTTCTGTCCAAACAGCTTCCAAAAGTTGATTTTACATCATAGGTGCCCTTTAAATTTGTTGTAATCGACACTTTATTTGTGTGTGTTTTTGTGTTTGTGTATCTGTGATTGGCATTTTTTGTGTGTGTTTTTTTTACACTTTTTACTGCTCTGTTGCATTTCAATCACAAGATCTTCAAAGGAAATGGAAAAAGCGTATCCAATTAACCAATTAATCGATCAATTCAACCAGGCTCATTATGCATACGTACCCCTGCATACATTTCTGGAGAGAGTGAAATACGTCCGGGGAGGTAAATTTTTTTTGCAATTTTTGTTTTCGCGAATCCACCAGAGGCAGCTTTGTATACTTTTTCAGATGTCAAATTCTCTTGTAAGTGCCTTTCGTGCCTGCTCTTCTCGCGTAAATCCATCAAAGACTGATCGACCGACCGACCGACCGATCACACTACCCACCCCCTTCCCTAAACCCAACCGATAGTGTTTTCAAAAGCACCGATTGACCCACCCACCGCCTTCCCTTAACCCAACCGACAGTGTTTTCAAAAGCAATCAAGAAAAAGAAAAGCCCTCACGGCCACCTGATTTTTACCACATTTTCAGATCTTACTTCGTTCTCACCCTGTTATTTACTTGTTTATTTTATTTTTTGCCTTTTGTTTTTGTTTTACCTGCTTTCTGGAACCGTTCTTCACCGGACTCAAAGCCTGTCGTCGCGGTCAACTCCTCTCTGCGTCTCAAGTTAGCTGACGCACATGGCGATCCACTGGGCAAACTGGTAACAGCGGAAAAGCCGTCCACATGGAGGTAAGTAGTCAGCTGGTAGCGCCAAAAGAAACAGAAGCCTTCGGTGGCATCATACCACCCCGTATTATTTGTTTTAAAGATGAAAGGCAGCCATATGTACCTCTGTCTACATAATTCGCTCTCTCCAGCAATGTATACGGGGCTACGTATTCACAATCACCCTGTGTTGGATCAAGTACAGTGGCAGATTAATCGATTATTAAAATACTTAATAGCTGCATTCCTTCACGTCACCATCTAAAAGTGGGATTACTGGCTTTAACAGAGATAGCAATGGTGAACTAATGCAATAATTTCCAAGACAAGATATAAACACGCCATCTGGGGTTTAAGCTGCTCTACTCATTTTCTTCAGCTAAAGAATGCTTTGGTCTGTGCATAACTTCTCCACCCTACAAGACTGAGTGATGTTGACACGTTTCCCAGCAGAAAAAAAAGGAGAGAAAAAATATAATTGGTCAGACCTGATACTGAATATGATGCAATGCTACCTCAGATTACTACTGTTGTGCAAGACTTTACAATTCAAATATTTTTATTCCTGGACAGCAAATGAGACAAAAAACTGTTTTCCCCTGTTTGTTTAAATGTGCCCTGTGTACTCACCACAGGCAGTACAGTTTCATCCATATACCGAGCTTGCTGAATGTGGCAAACGGTTGCCAGGCGCATGCATCTTCTCCCCCAAAAGATTATAATTAGTGCCACTTTTAAAGGAGCGATGAATTAGGAAAAACAGATGGAGAGCGAGAGAAAGATGTATAGCGCTGACACTATGCTAACCTCCTTGCTGCCAAGTGGATCCTGCATGGTTTTATAATGCCAAGCTATACAAATAGCCCTGTAAAAAATATCCTGCTCATGTAATGAACTGTCAAGATCACGTTGAGAGTTAGATTTCACACATCCTAGTTTTGGTCATAGCACAAATAAAACAATACGGAAATTAACCCAGGTTTATGAAAAATGCATGACAAAATACATGACAAAAGTTTTGTGCTAAAATTATTATTATTATTATTATTATTATTATTACCACCCAGACTACCCTAGCGACTGCCTCGAAACCACCTAACAACTGCCTAACAACCACTAAGAACACCTTAGCAACCATCTAGAAACAACTTAGCAACTAGGGTTGTCACGATACTGGAATTCGGTACCAATCGATACTGAAGTTTTAAAAACGTCCATTTCCCGCTGACATTTGAGCGCTACTGAACATGTTATTAAGCAGTGCTGATTTGTCATTGTGTTCACATGCTCAACAGAAATTACTGTGATTCGCCGTGAAGGTCATCAGTTCACCGAACTCACTGCTGTTTACTGAGTGTAACCACAGATACAGGGACACTGGAGTGTTTCAAAGTCACGTCGATCAGCTGGTTTGTCTATAAGCTGACATACGAGCGATCCGCTGATTAATTGCGGCTTTAAAACGCTTCAGTGTCCCTGTATCTGTGATTACACTCAGTTAACAGTGGTGAGTTTGGTGAACTGATGAGCTTCACGGCCAATCACAGTAATTTCTGTTGAGCACGTCAGCGGGCAAATCAGCGCTGTTTAAGAACGTGTTCAAAAGCGCTCAAATGTCAGCGGGAAATGGATGTTTTTAAAATTTCAGTATCGATTGGTACTGAATTCCACTATCGTGCAACCCTATTAGCAACCACTCAGAACACCCTATCAACTGCCTAGCAACGTCTTAGCAACCGCCTAGCAACCACTCAGAACAGCTTAGCAACCGCCAAGCAACACCTTAACAACCACCTAGCAACCACTCAGGATACTCTAGCAACCGGCTTGCAACCGCCTAGAAACCACTCAGAACACCCTAGCTACCACTTAGGAATGCCTTAGCAACTGCCTAGCAACCACACAGAACACCTTAGCAACCACCTAGCAACCCCTTAAGAACACATATTTGCTCCTTTCTCAACACTCCATTGCTTTTGGCCAGTACAGTAATGCATTTTACCCACGGCAAACCCCAATCACATTTCTCCAGAAAATGTACAATTCTAGCTATTATTATTATTATTGTTATTATTGCAATTCTTTTACAGCAGTTTAAAGGTAGAATTCCCAGTGAGAGTTATTAAAATATATATATAAAATCTTCTCCAAAAGAAATAAATGTGACTGTGGCAAATTGTATCACAAAATATGATCACACTATTTTTGGCAGTTATTTCAAATGAATGGCAACTGAGAAATTTAATTACATCATGAAAGCCATACACATATGCCAAATCCATGTACATATGGAGATAGATATGGGATTCAAACATTGAAATACATTAGTTATTGAATAATGCACCGAGTAAAAAACTATTATAAGAATTGTACACGGAACCATTTGGAAGTGAGCCTTCAATAATTGAGAATTGGCTTGAAATATTTTCTGTTAAAAGGTATAAAAGTTGTTGACGTTCATACATTACATGTATATGAAAGTTTTGCTAAATTGTTGTTAGAGGTCATTTTTTTTATTTTACTGAGCCTATGTAGCTCAGTTATTATAATGTTATAATGTAATTATACTGTACAGTCATAGCAAGACATTAGAAATAATATTGTTTATTGGTTTAGTATAATTTGTTTTCGGTAATGGGAATGTACAAGTTAGCCATTTAAACCTGCTTTTCTCTATCCCCTCAGAACCAAACAAAATTATGCAAATCTTTAGTTAGGATTTCATTTATTTATATATTAATTTTTTCTTTCCACAGATTAAGGCTTGCGGAGAAGCCATCTGTCCGAACATGAGTTTCGTTTGAACAGATCAGTCTGAGAAAAGACAATTTAGCTGATATAGTATCAAAGGCAAGAAATGCTCAAATATTTATTAATAGTGTGACAGCAATAACATGATTGCTTCTGGAGTTTGGTATTGAGTTTTACAAAAGCACTGTAGTTCCATTATTTAAATTAATTTCTTTGAACAAACAATCCGCTTAATATGCAAAATACACTTGGGTTTTCTTTCTTTGCAGTAATTTTAAACTTTTGGTGCAAATTTGTGGTCATTTCAGGAACACAGAACATACTTATTTGAAAAGTGATGTAATGTGATTATGTCTTTGACAGGCAAAATTCCTCCTCTAGCAAATATGAAGAGTTCTGATGCAAAGTTCTGATGCTATAAGTGCTGCCCAAGATTTTCTCCAAATTTAGCAGTTTTCTCATGATTGTGTTGAAGGTATTTTTACTTTAAAAGCATTGAAAAGAACCCATTCATCACAATAAAAGTAAAATTAGTGAACCAACATACTTTATTTCTGAAGAAAATTACAGATGGCACTCTTCATATGTACTGCAGTACTACTACCACTACTACTACTACTACTACTACTACTACTACTACTACTACTACTACTAATAATAATAATAATAATAACTACGTTGAATTACTTAAATGTTATTAATTCATTCATTCATTTTCTTTTCGGCTTAGTCCCTTTATTAATCTGGGGTCGCCACAGCGGAATGAACCGCCAACTTATCCAGCATATGTTTTATGCAGCGGATGCCCTTCCAGCTGCAACCCATCACTGGGAAACATCCATACACACTCATTCACACACATATACTACGGACAATTTAGCCTACCCAATTCACCTATAGCGCATGTTTTGGACTTGTGGGCGAAACCGGAGCACCCGGAGAAAACCCACGCAAACACGGGGAGAACATGCAAACTCCACACAGAAAAGCCAACTGACCCAGCAGAGGCTCGAACCAGTGACCTTCTCACTGTGAGGTGAACGTGCTACCCACTGTGCCACCGTGCAGCCCTAAATGTTATTAATATTTATTATTATTATTTTTTAATTATTATTATTATTATTATTGTTGTTGTTGTTGTTGTTAGTAGTAGTAGTAGCAGTATAAGTATTAGTAATATTATGCATTCATATAACTGAACCTCCCACAGATATTGACTCTGAGAAATGTCTTTCTTGCTGATTTATGGATTGACTCAAATTTTGAGAGAGAAACGGTCTGTAGGAACTGTTAAAATATACATCTGCAAAAGCAAAATTAGTTATCTTGACAACCCTGACAGCACGGGAACCATAGAGTGATGCTGTCAGGATTCACACAATCCGTTTCTGTTTTTTTTCCACAACAGACAACATTTGAAGGAAATTTCATTTAAACTTTTTTAATAGAATCGTCAGATGAATCTTCTGTTTATTTGGCAAAGCATCCTCTAGACCTTTTTTTCTCTTTCATATGCTCTCTCTCACACACACACACACTCTCATACACTCACAAACCACAGAAACACACAGCCATACAAACCGTTTGGTTTGTAGGGTTGGTTGCTAGTGCATAGGGCTGTGGGGCAATGGTGGTGTAATGGGTGCTAATAAACAGGCTGTGGGCGGTGTGTCGGCTAAGGCTAATGATATCCATTAGCGAAGGAGCACGACATGCCCATGAAGCACTGTGACTAGTTCCCTCAGCTCTCATTGCAGCTACACCTAATCAGGCAGTCTGCTTGCTTCTTGCCCTTAACTACCCACAGGCAAGCCAACGCTGGCTCTCGCTGTCCCATTACCCGTGCTGCGGTCTGTGCTCTGAAAAACACAGAGTCCTGTAATTACAGAAGCTTCCATCAACATTGGTAAGTTTCATCATGGCTTAAACTCAAACTGGCAACACCAACAAAAGGGAAGGTTAGAGGGAGATGAGCTCTTGATCCTGCTAAATTCGTCCTCGCTGTTGTCTGCGAACTAAAAATGAGGTGAAAAAAAACTTTAATAAATCTTTTAGTATAAGAGGCAATGTTTATACTAGATATTTAGACCTCTAGTGGTCAGAGAGTAGGAGACGTGCAGTTATACTAGTTCTCAGGGCTGTGTAAGAAGCGGTGTGGTTACGTTGGTGCTGTGACTGTGTGAGTGTGGTTTAGGGTGCTGAGCGTAAAAGTAAATGTGTGAGAAAATCTCACTTCTTTTTCTTCAAAAGGTGTACACTGCAAAAATGCTTTCTTACTTTTAGATTTTTTGTCTTGTTTTTAGTCCAAATATATTTAAAAAAATAATAATAAAATAAAATTCTTGACAAGCAAAACATATTACATATTGTTTTAAGAAATAATATGGCAAAATTAAGTGAGTTTTTCCTTAAAACAAGCTAACTAATCAGCCAATGGGGTAAGAAAAATTATCTTATGCCAATAGGAAAAACTTGATTCTTTTGCTTACCCCATTGGTGGATTATTTTGATTGTTTTAAGGAAAAACTCACTTAATTTTGCTATTTTATTTCTTAAAACAAGAGAGTATTGTTTTTCTTTTCATGAAAATGCTTCTTGATTGAAGATTTTATTTTTTTTAGATATTTGGACTAGAAACAAGACAGAAAATAAGATTTTTTTTTTGCTGTATACTAGCGACTGGCACTATAGACATTGTACATATTTATACACAGACATTTTTATTTTGTGTGGATCTGTGTAAATCATGGAACATAACATTTAGGTATATTAAAATAATTATTTACCACAGAACAAATAAATCTAATCCAAAAAATCTATAGATTGCTATTTATTTAATTTTTCAGGTAAATAATGGTGAATTAGTTTTGCATGATTTTAACATCATAGCTGCAGTACTTGCTATTATGAAATTGTGTATTGCTTTAATGAAAAATGTTATGTTGTCTAAATATTAAATAAAATGTACCAGTGTCATTTTTAATAGAATAGTCAGGTGGCAGAGATTATGTTTAAGATTGTTTAACTTAAATACCAATACAGAGGATGGCAAAGGTAACCTAAAGATAAAATAAAAGAGCATGCTAAATGAAATGCCTCCTAAAACATTATTACTGACCTATATGGCATTAATATAATGAATGGCCTTTTTTGATTGGATGGTGCACAGTGACTGATATAAAGACTGACATAAACCCACTTTCTGAGATTCAGAGAAATTTTGGATCCCATTGACACACGTGTCCACTTCAGAACAATTAGCAGAAACACGTTAATATTGGTGGTCTGTTTTGCTTGTTTACTTAAGAAAAAAAAAGCACACAGCAAAAAACAGGAAGCCTCACTATCTGATCGGATACTGCAGCTCCACATCTCATCCAAACCCTATCTCATTCTTGTAAACAGTGAAATGCAGGAGGTCTTCTTTCAAGCAGTGACCCTCTGTGAAAGGAAGCAGTACTGCCGGGCACTTAATTGGCCTATTGAACCCTTATCTCACCTCACTTTGCCAGGAAATCCAATGCCATTATAAGGCTGACATGGTGATGACACCTGAACACCAATCACAGGACAATACCCCCCATTCAACGGCAGGCATTAAAAGAGAAAGTTGACAGGTCTCGCCTTATCATCCTGACTGGAGACAAGAAATGGTCTGCGGTGCAAGTGAGTGCTGAATTTAGTGGAAAAGGAAAGTAGGAGAAAAGGAACATGATGTTATGGCAGTTCCAGGGATGAAGACCATCGGAGTGTCATTGCAGGTTTCTTATCTCTAAACCCTGACAACCTGAGACACCTTGACCTGTCAGAGTTTCCGAAGGCTCAAGGAGATTGGACTTTTTTTTTTTGGCACCAATCACCTGGGTCGATACTTTAAAGGTTTTGCTTGTCTCACATTTCTCCAAACATCCTATATTAGGTTTTATTATTTATTAATGTGGAACGCTCTGCAACATTTATGGACCTTTCCAGTATGGACAGCGTAAGATAATGAACAAGACATCATGAGGGAGAATATAAAGAAAGGCGGAAGGAATGGAAGCATTGGCAGAAAAGTTTTGTTTAGAAAAGTAACAATGTATCTATAATGGCTGCATCGTTTTCAAGCTGTCGCAAGCATTCTTGACATTGAAATTAGATGATTTTAGGTTAAAACTGTGATCGGATTAAATCGCTTAATATTACAGTAAACCATGCTAATGTTCAAAGGGTTTAGAGGATCAAGGGCCAGATTTACGAACAGCTCGTGTCAGAGCAAAACCAACATATGGCCAACATAATGTTGGTTTAATAAATTAAAGAAAACAAACAAATTAAAAAAAAAAAAAAATAATAAAATAAAATAAAAAAAGACTATCAGGATTTACAAAAACAAGCATTGACATTATCGATGAAAAGGGACAGGCAGGTATTTCTGCAGCTGCCTCTTAGTGCATTTGTAGAAGTTTCTCTCTAAAAAGCGCAATGCATCACCATTGTTTAGATACATACTGTACTGTAGATATATATGAGCAAGCTTTTGTTCTCAATAACAAAATACATTAAACATAAATGGCAGTGGTAAGAAAATAACAATAAAGATGGCACGATGGCTCAGTGGGTAGCACTGTCACCTCACAGCAAGAAGTTCGCGGTTTGAGTCCTGGCTGGGCCAGTTGACATTTCTGTAAGGAGGTACATGTTCTCCCCGTGTTCGCGTGGGTTTCCTCCGGCTGCTCCGGTTTCCCCCACAGTCCAAAGACATGCGCTATAGGTGAATTGGATGAACTAAACTGGCCATAGTGTATGTGTATCAATGTAAGAGTGTATGGGTGTTTCCCAGTACTGGGTTGCAGCTGGAAGGGCATCCGCTGCATAAAACATATGCTGGAATAGTTGGCGGTTCATTCCGCTGTAGTGACCCCTGATAAATAAGGAACTAAGCCAAAGTAAAATTAATGAATAAATAAATAAATAAATAAATAACAATATGCTGTATCATAATCCATTATGATACGCATAATATTGTCAGATTTATGTGCTTAGACATCCCTAAATGATACAAAAAGCTTTAACAACAGCATTCCCCAGCGGGAGGGGAACTACAATGCTATGTGGAAACTTCCACTATGGGGATTTCGTCAGAAAGCCAATCATTCTGAAGAGTAATTAAACAGGCCAATGAAATGCCAATGAGTTGCCGGTGTCAGCGTGCACAGCTGGCAGCAATCATAATCAGCTTGTGAATAAGAATGTCCCCCGCAAGTAGCGGTTGGCACTCGGGCAGATCTGAGGGTCACAGTGGGGGTCAATCCGCCGCCCTCGGGCTTGCGGACCTCCCATTCCTCAGCGCGCTCCATCCAAGCTTCGAGTGAGAGAAGCGGCCCATCCTTCGGGAGGGTCGCCCTCTCACTCGATGACACCGAGGACCAGATGTCCGTCGCTGCATCGGAGGGTGGGCTGTCATTTTCCGATGACAATTCGGACCCGCTTCCTCCCTCAGGGGTGGTAAGCGAGGCTCCGGATATGGCATCTGATATGATGGCCGTGCTAACCCGGGCTGCTTCGGTGACGAGGCTGGAGATGGCTTCGCCGCCGGACCGATTAGACGGGTGTTACGTGGAGGATAAGAAGGGGAAACCCTCTAAGCCTCCCGTCCCCTTCTTCCCGGAGGTGCACAGTAAGTTTACGCAGCGCTGAGGGCACCTTTTTCTGCCCGGTCTGCGTGCGCTCCGCCCTCACCTTCCTCGATGACGGAGCAGCCAGGGGGTATGAGGCAAAACCCCAGGTCGAGTGTGCTAGCGCGGTCAATCTTGCCCGCGTGGTGCCCCTTCCTGGCGTGGTTAGCCTCGGCTCCCGTCCAAAGCGTGTAGGTTGTCTGTGTCCCTCAGGGCCAGAGCCTACACTGCTGCGGGCCAGGCTGTTTCCATTTTGCTTGCTATGGCTAGTGCAAGCGCTGGCCCAGCGGCACGAGGAAGGTTCCGACCCAGGCTTAATGCACTACGCATTGCAACCGACTTTGCTCTAAAAACACCAGGTCGGCTGCGAGTGCCCTGGGAAGGACGATGACCACACTAGTGGTCCAGGAACGCCACCTCTGGCTAAACCTGGCAAATATGCGTGTCGTTGACAAAGTTCGCTTTCTTAACACACCCATATACCAGGCTGGCCTGTTCGGCGACACCGGGGTGAGTTCACCCAGGAATTCACTTCGGTGAAAGAGTAGTCAAGTGCGATTGGCGGGCTCAAAAACCGCTCTCCCCGTCGATTCGTGCACTTTGGCTGCTTCTCGCCGAGGGCGCTCGTCTGTGGCTCCAAAATCTGCTCCGCCGCCCTGTCCGTTCAACTGGTTAAGCAGCAGCGTTGAGCACCTCACAGACGATCACCGCCCCCCGCCTCAGGGCGCCGCTAAGTCCAGTACGGACCGCGAAGCGTCCCTGAGACGGGCCACTCGGAGAAAAGGATGTTTCTCTGGCGGAGGGCCAGGGACACCCATATCATTAACAAAAAGGCCGTATGGCTACTAAATTTTTTAAGAGCAATTTTTTCCTCTCTCTGGGTGTGATAGCCCGAACACTGCCAGTATGGGACGCTATGCCTTCCAGCTCGCAGGATCGGTGCTCTTCGCCACAGGCTCTGTGAGTGCCAGAGGACGGGCTCCTTTCTCTCGCACTCCTAGCCGCCCTGCGGGCTCTTGGGACGAAGTTAAGATTAAACCTCTTTACTTCCGCTCTTCCTTGGGACGCATGCCTCCCGGGGTGAGCTCTCCCATTCTGTGCTGCCCCACCGCTGGTGCGTCAGTGATTGCACCGATGATGTCACTCGCGTGGGCTCTGCCAGCCTGGTTAGCGCTGCCCAGCCCGTCGCGATGGCTCATTCAGACAATCAGACTCGGCTATGCGATTCAGTTCGCTAAACGGTCCCCCAAGTTCACAGGCGTGTATTACACCAGGTGTCAGCCCTGTGTCCGCCCCTCTCTTGTGCGAGGAGATTGCTGTCCTCCTGGCGAAGGATGCAATCAAGCCGGTCCCTCCAGCCGAGATGAGGTATGGGCTTTTTAGTCTGTACTTCATCGTACCCTAAAAGAGCAGTGGGTTATGACCAATCCTAGTTCTGCGCATTTTGACTCGCTGCCTTACAAGCAGCCGCTCAGAATGCTCATGCAGAAGCACATCCCCCGGTGCGTCCGTCCTCAGGATTGGTCTGCAGCGATAGACCTGAAGGACACGTACATTCATTTCTCCATTTTCCCACGCCACCGTCTGCGGTTTGCGTACGAGGGTCAAGCATGATAGTACAAAGTCCTCCCTTTCTGGCTCTCCCTGTCTCCGCGGGTTTTCACGAAGCTCGCGGAGGATGCCCTAATGCCCCTTCGGCTCGCGGGCATCTGCATACTCCATTATCTCGATGACTGGCTTTTTAGCTCACTCGTGGGATCAATTGATTATGTACAGGGACTGGGTGCTCCGGCACCTCGACCTGTTGGGGTTTCGGGTCAACCGAGAAAGGAGTAGGCTCGCCCCTGTGCAGAGCATCTTTTTTCTCGGGTTGGAGCTGGACTTGATCACCATGACGGCGCGCCTCCCTCGAGAGCGCGCTGGGCTGATGCTGACCTGTCTGAGAGAGTTCGACAGGAAAACTGTGGTCCCACTGATATCATTTCAGAGGCTCCTGGGGCATATGGCATCCGTGGCCGCTTCACGCCGCTCGGGCTGTTCCATATGAGACCGCTTCAGCATTGGCTTCCCGATCAGGTCCCTAGACGCGCATGGCACGCGGGCACGTACCGGGTGACTGTCACTCCGCTGTGTCGCCGTGCCCTCAGCCTCTGGATGGACCCTGCATTTCTACAGGCCTGTGTGCCTCTAGAACAAGTGTCCAGGCATGTCGTCGTTTCGACGGATGCTTCCAGTACGCGCTGGGGGGCCGTGTGTTGCGGGCATGCAGCTGCGGGTCCGTGGAAGGAACCCGGTTGCATTGGCATATTAATTGCCTGGAGCTGTTGGCAGTGTATCTCGCACTGCACTGTTTTTACCGGTGCTAGAGGGGAAACACGTGCTGGTCAGGACGGACAGCACGGCGACGATGGCATATATCAACCGCACAGGGGGTATCCGCTCTCGCCGCATGTCTCAGCTCGCTCGCCGTCTGCTCCTCCGGAGTCATTCGCGGCGGAATCGCTGCGTGCCATTTTTTCCCCCGGCGAACTCAACCGTGCAGCCGATGCGCTCTCACGGCAGTTCACGCCCGGGAAAACTGAGACTCCACCCCCGGCTGTCCAGCTGTTATAGGTGCGCTCTGCGCGCTGGCTAACACAGCTGGCCCCTGGGCGTGCGTAAATACGCATTTCTCTCCAGTGAGCCTACTCGCAGACACTGTGTTACGTCAGGGAGGACGAGGACCAGATCTGTTATTGCGCCTCTGGCTCAATCTTATCTGTATTTCAGCTCTCTCCTCGTGACGGCCCCTCCCTGGCATATCCCTTTGAAGAAGCTCCTTCTTCTTTGGAACAGGCACCATCTGGCACCCGCGCCCAGATATCTGGAATCACGTGTAAGGTCCATAGATGGAGCGTGGAGGACTTAGGTGACTTACCGGTTCGGTGGTTAACACCGTCACTCAGGCTAGAGCACCCTCTACGAGGCATGCCTACGCCCTGAAGTGGAGTCTATTCGCTGTGTGGTGTACTTCTCTCCGAGAAGGACCCCGGACATGCCAGATCAGTGTGATGCTTTCCTCCTTCAGCTGGCTGAGCTAAGGCTGTCCCCTTCGCACTGAGGGGTTGGCGTTACGATCATCCCCGCTCTGAGGACGCGGGGATGGCGGCGCGCTGGGAAAGCATCGCCTCATCATCCAGTTCCCAGAGGCGCGAGACGCTGGTTGATTAAATCAATCCTGTCCCCCTCTCATACCCACTTGGAGATCTCTCTTAGGAGAGGTCTGCTCGATCCACTCGACTCAGTATCTTTAAGTTTTCTGTCCAGGTAGACAGCTCTGCTGGTCGCGTTGGCATCGGTCAAGAGGGTCGGGTATCTGGAGGCATTTTCGGTCAGCGAAGTGTGCCAGCAATTCGGGCCGGCCCACTCTCATGTTTTCCTGAGACCCCGGCCCACCTAGGTGCCCGAGGTTCCTACAGCGCTTCTTTAGACTATGTAGTGAACCTGCAATCGCTGCCCACGGAGGAGGCAGACCCAGCCAGCCCCTTTCTTTGCTGTGTCCTGTTCGCGCTCGGCGCCTGTGACCGCATTAGAGCTTACGACTCTAAGCAGCTCCTTTCTGTTATGATCGGCAGACGGGAAGTGCCGTATCCATTCTGAGGTTGGCCCACTGGATAGTGGATGCCATCTCCCTCGCTTTTCTATGCCAGGGTGAGCCGCGTACCCCGGGAGTGAGAGCGCGCTCGACTAAGAGTATCGCCTTCTCTTGAGCGTAAGCACGCGGCGCCTCTCTAACAGACATCTGTAGAGCTGCGGGCTGGGCGACACCTAATACATTCGTAAAAATTCTATAATCTTTGAGTGGGCTGATTTTCCTCACGTGTGCTGGATACGCCAGTGAATGAGGAAATTCAGTACGGTGTTGAAACACGCTTGCTGCGCCTTTCTCTCTAACACAGAGATTCGTGCGCTTATTCACTCTTCGGGACTGCACGCTTCCCAACGTACTGTCGTAATTTAAAATTCCTAGTATCTTAACTAGGTGTATTTTTTACGACTCCCCAAAAAATATAAATAAGCCTTTACGTGCTTCACAGGTAAGTAAGGTAAGTTAGGGCCAGGGGACACGTTGGTGGGCTGCGTCTCTGGTGATGATGGTGCGCTCACGCCGGAGCCTGGCAAACCTCTCACCAGCGACGTGGTAAGGTTCAATCACTGTGGCGTTTTCCATAGATTTCCCCATAGTGGAAGTTTCCACATAGCATTTTAGTTCCCCTCCCGCTGGGGAACGTAACGGTTACTAAAGTAACCCTCGTTCCCCGAGGGGGGGAACGGAAATGCTATGTTCCTTCGCCACAGGGATTGCGCCTTAGCTGACAGCTGTAGTTCGGCTTCTTCAGCTAGAAAAGGTGTGGTTGTGTGGCACAGCCGGCATTCTTATTCACAAGCTGATTATGATTGCTGCCAGCTGTGCACGCTGACACCGCCAACTCATTGGCATTTCATTGGCCCGTTTAATTACTCTTCAGAATGATTGGCTTTCTGACGAAATCCCCATAGTGGAAGTTTCCACATAGCATTTCCGTTCCCCCCCTCGGGGAACGAGGGTTACTTTAGTAACCGTTACGTTATCAAACATAAGCACCAAAGTTAAATTACTAGCGCATATTGTCACCTGACACTAAACATATGTCCAGAACAGAGGCCATGTTCCACTGAGTAGGTTACCATAGCAACAAACCCTTTTCCACTAGGAAACAAAACATGCATTACTGTCATTATCTTTAACTTTTACAGATTTTCATAACATTGTATTAGAGAAACAGCAATTTTACTTTCCAAATAGCAGATTTTGTAAGTCACAAAAGCAAAATATGTTTACAAAGAGGATGCTCTTGAGGCTCCAATTGTTAAAGAGGTAGAAATTGCCTGTGCAGAATTGTGCTAATAAAAATGTTTAATATGGAATTGGCAAAAGCCATAAAACTTCTAAGCATCCACTGATGTCCCTTTAAAATGTGAAGCATTATGAAAAACATCGTAAAACCTCACAACAGAAATAAGTTCATAAATCTTTTTTCATCCATTTGACATTTTTCCAGACTCCATTTTAATTGTTAGAATACATTTGAGCTGTCAAAACCAGATCTAAATCAGAAACATATTCAATTTAACAAAATGTACAAATATTATTTTGGAAATTTTTTAAAATAAATAAACAACTAAAACACTGATAAACACATTATAATTCCATAAAAAATAAAGTTGTTCATAATAACAATTATATTATTATTAATAACAACAACAACAACAATAATAATAATGGTAATAGGGCGTCACAGTGGCGCAGTGGGTAGCACGAAGGTGGACGCCTCACAGCAAGAAGGTCGCTGGTTCGAGCCCCAGCTGGGTCAGTGGGCATTTCTGTGTGGAGTTTGCATGTTCTCCCCATGTTCGCGTGGGTTTCCTCTGGTGCTCCGGTTTCCCCCACAGTCCAAAGACATGCGCTATAGGTGAATTGGGTAGGCTAAATTGTCCGTAGTGTATGTGTGTGAATGAGAGTATATGGGTGTTTCCCAGTGATGGGTTGCAGCGGGAAGGGCATCCGCTGCATAAAACATATGCTGGATAAGTTGCCGGTTCCTTCCACTGTGGCGACACCTGATTAATAAAGGGATTAAGCCAAAAAGAAAAGGAATGAATGAATAATAATAATAATAATAATAATGTTATCATTATTATAATTATTATTATTGTTATTTTATTATTACTTTTTTAAATGTATAATAGTAATTTTTGATGGGTTGCATTTCTGTGAGTTCATTACAGATTGTTTTCACATAACAATATAAAATGCTGTGTTCATGTCATGTTCCCATGTTGCAACACAGGCTCTTTGAGATGACAGATGCTGAAAGCACAACACGTCATGCACGATTGAATACGAGTAATAAAAGCAATGCCATTAATTCACAGAAAGAGACAGTTTTTTTGTTTAGTTTTTGCTCTTTAATATTCATAGACACTATCCATGTCACATTTTAATAAAGTATAAAGAACTACTTTTGATTTATTCCTCTTTACATAGCAAATGATGTTTTTATGACACAGATTATGTGATTCCTTCCTCATTGTATGCACTTTAGGGACCTAATACAATTATCAAGAGCTGTTAAAAGTTCCCAGACTGAACGAAATGATGTTTATCCATTCTTACTTTAACAGGTCAACAAACCAGCAGCATTCATGCTTAATTGCAATAGACAGGTAAGTCTCATGTGGTTCAGTCACCCTGAGACATCCGAAATTTGCAGGCTAACATAGCTTCATTTTGTCAACAGATTCCTGGAAAACGCATTTGAAAGCACACTGCCACATGGATTTTTTCTTGCAGCCTACAGAAAAATACAGCGTGAGCTCTAATGAGTGAGTCGTGACGGGTGTCTGTCCTAGCTGATATCAAGTCACAAAATAAAGCGATAGAGGTCAAAAGAAACCACCTCAAAAACAAACCTATAATATGCACGTTGGGACTGAATCACAGTCAACCAATTAAGACCGGCGCCCTACAATTGTGAACTTCCCAGTGGAAAGCACATCTGTTGCAAAACTCGGTGACAACACAGTCTTTGACACAATGATTTAATTTGGCTGGGAATTCAATCTTTCTGCAATCTGCTAATTGCTTTACTTGCATGTAGAAAAATGAGTTAGTTGTGCGTGCTGAGATAAAAAGTTTATGCAATCTCATTTCCCACCAATGCTTTGGTTCTCATTTTTATTCGCCTAGGTGAACTGTCACCGTTGCGGTGGCAATATTATGTTTTTTTCTTTCTTGTTTGTCATATTGGATTATCTGAGAGGCGTACATGCGCATGCTTTAAAATTGCATTTCAAATTGTATAAATTTCAAAAACCACACAAGGCAAGTTAATCAGCCACTTGCAATGCAAAAGGCCGATTTGAAAATAATAAACAACTCGGAGTAAGACAAATAATAATATATCGCCATTAAAATTGCATAAAACTTGGGTGTTTATCTTCTCGAAAAAACATGGGGATTATTATAACGGCCATCCTGGCGGTGCTCTGCAATCAGAAGTTGAAATAATGCAAATCATTCGGAACAGAAATCTGTTAACATGTCACTTTTCCTTATCACTTTTTTTTTCTCCCTAGGATCATCAATGCACTTTTTATTCCAAATCGTCTGTGATGTGTGATACAAAGAGAAGGCTTTGGAGATGAAACTGTGCCTTCATGGGTAATGAGATTTTAAAATGCTTTGTGTATGCTCTGACTTTGGGGGTGGAGGAGGGAAATGATTGACAGATAAAGATGATATTTATGATGTATAGCTTTTGTAACTAATTAGAATGGGGTTCAAAAGAATCACAGACACATGAATAACAGTTAATTTGCCTCCGCTGATTGCTGTTTTCTCTAAAGTGAAATCGTTGTCACAGAGTACCGTTGGAGATAAATTAGCTGAATTAATCCTTCACCCCCAAAAGCCTTGTTATGTTGTAGACAAGTTACAACAAACAGGTCTCTGTCAAGATAGAATTAAATAGATTCATGATACACATTGTGATCTTAAAATATGTAAGGACTAGAGTAGTCAATGAGATATTAGCCTAAATTAATCATATTAAAGATCTGTAAGTAGTTGTTGTATAGAGGTAGAGATCCAAAACTCAAGTGCTGTTGACACTCTAGCTTATAATTAGTTGTAAGAGAAACAATTAGCAATGTATTATTGTACCTCACAATACAAGTGTAGCCTTACATTGCTGCACAAGGACACAGTTTGCACTATTAGAGACTTACTTTAACATTCTAGAAAAGATTAATTATGAAAAAGAGCTTAGTTCATTCATTATATCATTATAAATTCTGTCATTTTTTTAAAATCATATTGGCGTTGTTCCAATTCTGCGTGCCCTTCTTTTTCTGATCACAAATAACAAAAAAGAAAATGTTCTACTCACTCTCATCCATATTATGGAAGTAAGTAGAAACCAGCATTCATAAAAATTATCTGATGCAACACGTATGTACCGCATTATCCAAGTGTTCTTGGGGAATGTATTATTTAACTCAAATTCTGACCTTAGCAGTTGGTCTTTGTGGATGATTTGCGCATTGAATATCACTCAGAATCGCACCATTGACAAATCAAGGTTAACAAAAATGCAACTTGAAATGTATAACACAGAAAAAAAAGTAAAAAAAGAAAAAGAAAAAGGTATGTATAACAGACATGTTTACCATGTTGTAGAGGTACAGCATACTTTTGAAAGCAATACTGTTATGCAATACCGCCATGTAAACTTAATATATATATATATACCCACGGTGGCGCAGTGGGTAGCACGTTCGCCTCACAGTAAGAAGGTCGCTGGTTCGAGCCTCGGCTGGGTCAGTTGGCATTTCTGTGTGGAGTTTGCATGTTCTCCCCGTGTTCGCGTGGGTTTCCTCCGGGTGCTCCGGTTTCCCCCACAAGTCCAAAGACATGCGGTATAGGTGAATTGGGTAAGCTAAAATTGTCCGTAGTGTATGTGTGTGAATGAGTGTGTATGAATGTTTCCCAGTGATGGGTTGCAGCTGGAAGGGCATCCGCTGCGTAAAAAATATGCTGGATAAGTTGGCGGTTCATTCCGCTGTGGCGACCCCAGATTAATAAAGGGACTAAGGCGAAAAGAAAATGAATGAATGAATGAATATATAAAATACTTATTTCCCCCACTGTATATGCAATGGGTCTGAAACTATATGATTTTATTATTATTTTTATTTTTTATGTTGCTAAGAGTGGTTGTGACACAGCAATACAGACAAATATTGAGTGAAGCAGTCATAGCTGTGGTTTCCTATGAATAAAACTGAGCTATTGAACACTTGATGCATGGAACTAACCATTTAATAAACTGTATTATAAATTACTCAAAGTAATGCTCATGTTCTAATGGGACCATCAATGCTAACGCTGCTTGTTGTAATATGTCATAGCAAAATGTGGTGTTAGTAATCTGTACATACAGGATGGTTGCTAATGCTATTTAAATTGCACCAGCCCAATTATCACATTAACTCATTCAGAGGGCTGAAAACATCAATGTTCCTGATGTCACATTCAGTAAAATCATGACAGATGCATTAGCACGGTCCTGTGACAGCTTTCGAAGTACAGAAATCTGTGCTCTTTGTTGGTTCCCCAATGCGTGTGTAACATCAGTCATGCCCGGAGTCACGTACATGTGATGCTGCTGACACTTTTCATATGCCACCTCTCTGTGTGTCAGAGCTTATAAAGGGAGACAGAGAACAGGCAGTCGCATGCGTAAAATATATTGTTGACTAGTGTGTCAGACTGCTAGACTCACTCGATTGCCTTTGCCACGTTTCATTATCAGATACGCGATGCCAGTTGGAAACGCTACAGATTCCACAGATAGGAATAGGAGTGGTGGAATGAACATTATTTCACTTAATTCTAATGTGGAATGGGACATTTTTTTCTATCATGTATTTCATTTTGTCTTTCGTGGAACAGGAAAGAGGGAAAAAATGTATGCCGTTTCATAGTATTTTCCATCTGATTTCAAAAGGACAGAAAATTAAGCTTTTAAGCTTTAAAAATAACTAAAAGGGTCATAATAAGTGCTCTTTATATGATATCACTGTAAGTCCCTCATGATAGAGATGTCACATGGGATCCGCAACACACTGTTCAAAAACTGAAGATAATAAGATTTGTTTTTTTAAAAGAAACTGATTTTTATCAGCAAGAAAATAAATCAAATGTGATTGGAAAGATATTTAAAATGTTACAAATATTCTACCTCAAATAATTGTGTATCTTTTCAACTTTCTATTTAAAAAATGTAAAAAAAAAATATATATACTAATATAAATATATATATATATATATATATATATATATATATATGTGTGTGTGTTAGTTGTGTTAGTGAGGCCAGTAGGGGGCGCTCAACCTGCGGTCTGTGTGGGTCCTAACGCCCCAGTATAGTGAAGGGGACTCTATAGTGCTCAGTGAGCGCCGTCTTTCGGATGAGACGTTAAACCGAGATCCTGAGTCTCTGTGGTCGTTAAAAATCCCAGGATGTCCTTTGAAAAGAGTAGGGGTTTAACCTAGTATCCACTGCCCTCTGTCCATCATGGCCTACTAACCGTCCCCATATCATAATTGGCTTCATCACTCGGTCTCCTCTCCACCAATCAGCTGGTGTGTGGTGTGCGGTCTGGTGCAATATGGGTGCCGCGTCATCCAGGTGGATGCTGCACACTGGTGGTGGATGAGGAGATTCCCCCCCAATGTGTAAAGCGCTTTGATTGTCCAGAAAAGTGCTATATAAATGTAAGGAATTATTATTATTATTATTATTATTATTATTATTATATACAGTATTAGTGACTTTTAAATAATAATGTGACATTACTAGAGTAATGGCTGCTTAAAAAGGTATTATAAATGCTTTATGTATTATAAATGTATTATATTTACAAATTAAAATATATAAAACAAATATTTACAGTATACTGCATTCATATTTTACCACAGCATTTCTTCAATCTAATAAGTGCAGCCTTGGGATTATACCAGACTGTATTTGAACATTTTAAAGTGTATATAAGTGAACCATATCTTATAATAGATCCCATAATTGTCTTCAGACAACTATGATATTTAACTGTCCATCTTTAATAAACAATGACTTTTCATTTCAGTTTTTCAGGATATAAATCACCATTAAAAATTGTAACTATATTATAACAGTTTCATTTATAAAATTAGACAAATTATAGTCATGTAACATTCACTATAACATAAAAAATAACTACTTTTCCTTCTTTTGATATCACTTCACCCCTAGATATCACTCCAGTAGTGACAGTGATTTCTAATTGGTTAAACTGGTGATGTTACAGCTCACTGCATCACTCACTCTTCATTCACCCTTGCTTAAACCACAATTTAACCATTATTACAAATGCTTGACTCTATCAAAAAAAGTAGTTAGCAAGGTCTTACGCATGTTTGCAGGCTACATTAGAGATATTAATTAGCATTTAATCATTAGCTACAAAGAACAAAGGGAAACTAAAGCAAAGAAAAAAACTGTAAAGTGAAGATGTGTTTTTGGCCACAAGGAAAACATAAATGGTGCAAAACAGTCTGTGAGAACATGTTGCATTGTCAAGACCCTTGACTGCAATTTTGGTCCAGCTGTGAATTTGAAAGATTCAAATTCAAACTCCTGAACCTTCTTAAAGAGCGCAGCGAAAGTGAATCGTGCCTTAGGCGGACTGGACCATTTGGTGTAGTGTGTAAATAGATGGTACGGTCAGACGATTTGTCTGGTAATAAAAGCAAGTTTCTTTGATACGTTCGGGCCTGGCTGGAGTACAGCTAAACCGACATCCCTCACAGTTTATGGTAATCTTTCAGGGGCCCCCATTATGTTTATTCCTCATTAAAATTTGATCAGCCACGGCAAATTGTGAAGATTAGGACGGGTGGGGAGATCTCTCTCGTTCAGCTGTCTGCTCACAGATTTATGTTATTCCTTACACTGATCCAGGCTTATCAGATTCCCACAACCAGATGTTCATAAAGCAAAGAGGAGAGGGCTTGGTCTGGTGCCCTGACCCGCAGAGCAAGGAGATGGAAAAAGAGCAGCCATCCAAACTAAGCTAAATGGGTGAGCTTTAAGACTAAGGCTTTTCTCAATTAAGGAATTTGGTTTCTGCTGATTAGATATTATATGTCATATACCAAACGGGCACATAATTAAATTATATTAATATATTCTGCACTGAAAAAAAAAAAATGAAAAAATATGAAAAAAATGATTTTTTTTTATAACAAAACAAAACACTACAGTACTATATCCACAATAATTATCTCTGTTGGCAGGTTGACTTGGCATGAATTGTTTGCAAAATAGTGTTGCAAATTATCATCACATATGGATTGTAGGTTCTAAGCAGCTATTAAAACTAACTAAAACCATACAACTAAAATAGTTTTCAGCATGTACACACACACACCCGCACACACACACACACACGCACACACACACACACACAGACACACAAAGACAGAGACAGATGGACAGACAGACAAAATTAAAACAGTTTTCAGCATGTACACTGAAAAAAAGCACGATTCGTTGACTTTACTTAAGAAAAGAGAGCAAACTTGTTGCCTCAAGCTGCGTTCACACTAAGAGCGACTCGCAGCGGCAAAGCGACAAGCGACCATTCATTTCAATGGAGAGTGAGTGACTTCTGGTGACCTTCGGCTATGCGAGTGGCAGTGACTGTTGGTGATAAGGTGGGCGTGTCGAGTGACACGACAAAGTTGAGAATCCTTCAACTTTATGCAAATGAAGAGCAACTTTCCTTAGCGATAGCCAATAGGAGTATCAGTAGAGCTCACGTGATCCTCTCTCAGCTCCTGCGGAGGCCGGTGTTCTGTCAACTTGTCCTACCTTGTCAGACTGTCCTACCTCCCATTCAAAAAGTAGGTAGCACACTTGATGACGCAATATGCTACCCATCAGATTTTGCTACCAGTGTAAATTTTAGTAGTAGTGTGATATGAAGCTGTAATATCTAACCTACCTAATCCCTAACCCCAACCTCAGAACCATTCAAATGCAGTGTTGGTAGCATAATCTGATGGGTAGGATAAAATGTCAGGACACAGGCTGTATTCTCCGTGCTGTAGACCTACACAGACCTGCGTTTGCAGCAGATAAATAGCCGCAATGACAGAGAACACACTTTTTTCTTGATCATCTTTGTTATTAAGCATTTTATGTAATAATGATTCCATTTATATTTAGTGTTTTCTCTGAAAAATGTTTACTTTCTGTGGCACGTAAACTCATTCATTACCTAAGCAACCTCAAGGTGGGAACAATCGCCACCCAGAGCGACAGGCAGCTAAAAAGTCACTGCTAGTGTGAATGAGGCATTATACAGTAATTATTAAGTAAACAAACTATGTTTATAAAAAACAAAAAAACTATAATTATAAAAGTTAAGTCAATGGGTTTACTGACTTTAAGTAAAATCAACTTGTTGCTTTTAAGGCAACGGGTTTACTCACTTTTTTAAAGTAAAGTAACTAACTGCTTTTTATAGTGTACACATGCACACACGCACACGCACATGCACACACACACACATGCACATAATTCAAATGATTACATCAAATCATTAAACTATAAAATAATACTGATTCTGAAATACTGATACTGGTTCTATGAGGCAAGCAATATTTTTTGTTTTTAATTTGGGAATTTTGATGATCTCGAAATGACAAAATATATTAAGTAAATAAAATAAAAAAGGGCCTCACGGTGGCGCAGTGGGTAGCACAATCGCCTCACAGCAAGAAGGTCGCTGGTTCGAGCCTCGACTGAGGCATTTCTGTGTGGAGTTTGCATGTTCTCCCCGTGTTGGTGTGGGTTTCCTCCGGGTGCTCCGGTTTCCCCCACAAGTCCAAAGACATGCGCTATAGGTGAATTGGGTAAGCTAAATTGTCAGTAGTGTATGAGTGTGAATGGGTGTGTATGGATGTTTCCCAGAGATGGGTTGTGGCTGGAAGGGCATCCGCTGCGTAAAACATATGCTGGATAAGTTGGTGGTTCATTCAGCTGTGGCGACCCCAGATTAATAAAGGGACTAAGCCGAAAAGAAAATGAATGAATGAATGAAAATAAAAAAACTCATAAAATGCATAACAGTTATCTTACAACAATTCTTTAGATCATCAGTCACAATGAGACAATGCGCTACTTTGTAATGTCTATTTTGCTTGCAGAGGACAACAGCCTCCTCTGAAGATATAACTGCATTGAAAAATAAGCAGATTACAGCAATAAAAAAGTTCTGATGGTAGCAAGTAATGCAATCTCTGGCTTTGAGGTCATGTATTCAGAGAGCTGAAATAAAATTAACACTTACAAAACTGTCCTGCAAACAAGAGGCCGGTTGTCCTGTATGCACTTTAGCATTAGAGTGAACTGCAATGAAAGTTTTATGTTCAAAGGTCATGCACAGAACTAACATAACTATTGTATCTCCAACAAAAATGGAAACAAAACCTTCCATATGGTGGTGTAAGGCCACGCGTATATGTTTTACATTATTTAAACGTTACCTCTCTAGCTGTTTCCACCTACTTATCCTGTTGTTTATCACCCCACATCTGTTGCATTATAATATCGTGCTAGAATGCTGGGTCAAGATGGTGAAATGTGTGGGTGTTCACGTGTCTCTATCTGTCTTTTCTTCTGTGACGTAGACTATAGCTCTGAAATGCTAACTGCCTGGCCTCGTGATTTCTCTGTTTGTGATGAGATCCTACACATTTCAGTGGTACCTCTCTGCTAAAAAGATAATGGTACAAATCTCCATTGCACTCACCTCATTTGATCCAGTTCTAGAAGCAACAGCTTTGGGGTTTCTGTTGTTTGCTTATTAAAGTAACTGCACTTCTCATTCATCACCTATTATGTTTCAACCAAGCTCCAGGAACTAAAAACATGTATGTGTAAAACATTGTGATCAGATTATAATTAAAATCCTAAATCAGAAAAAAAAGAGATCTGTTAGTTGTTTGTTTATTCATTCATTTTCTTTTTAGCTTAGTCCCTTTATTAATCTGGGGTCGACACAGCGGAATGAACCGCCAAGTTATCCAGCATATGTTTTACACAGCGGATGCCCTTCCAGCTGCAACCCATCACTGGGAAACATCCATACACTCCCATTCACACTCATATACGGACAATTTAGCTTACTCAATTCACCTATAGCACATGTCTTTGGACTGTGGGGGAAAGAGGAGCACCACAAAGTGCCTTTGTGTTAAGTTAAGTTAAGTTAGGTGGTCTGGGGAATGGTTTGCGCGAACTCTGGTTCACTTCTGATATGAATGCAATTGTACCAAATAACGGAAGTGACCCGCCAACTGTGCAACAAACTTTAGTTTTCATAATGTTCATTCGTGTGTGTATGTCTGTGTATCACCTAACGTTACCTTGGTGACAAGCGGGACTGAGCCAGGGCAAACACAATGATAATGTCTGCTTGTCTCCTCCAAAAAACGAATTCTGCAGACATTGCGTTATGTTCTGAATGATTTGTAATATTTTTGCAATAGATGCAGAGTGGCTCTCTGTATGTTAACAAAACCAAAAGATTAAGCAAATGCAGAACGACCGCGATGTGCATACATCTTTCCATTTTGGCGCCGTGGCTTCCATGACCGTCACCTAGTAACAGCTGTACACACAACAACAGTTTGATGATGCAAGCGTACCGGGGGTTCAGAAGGAAAAAAGACAATGTGAACACAAACCAGCCAAGAAGGTGGCAAAGGGGGCAGGGGGCAATCGAACTTGGGTTTGGACCAGGCAATCAACTCAAGTGTGAAGTTAAGTAAGTTAAGTTAAGTTAGGTTAGGTTAGGTTAGGTTAGGTTAGGTTAATTTAAGTTAAAGTTAAAGTTAAGTTATAAAAATGGGTTTTGCTTTAAATCAGTATAATTTGGACATTTATCTTATACTGTAAGTGGACCTAAGTAGAATAAAATTATTTGTTTTCACAAATCAAATGTTATTTGGTTCAGTCAGAAATTCCACAAGGCTTACATAACAATGGCTTGAACATATAACAATGGAAAGAAATACACTTTAAGCCTCCAAAAAGTTAACCATGTCAAGTCAGCAAACAATGTAATGATAACATAATGTGTAGCAGGTACATCTATGCTGTTAAAGGATGTCTTTGGAATATCAACAAACCACTAAGCCGCAGGCCACAGCAGGACAGAAAATTGTATACATTTCTCCTGCTCTGGGGCCTTTTCCTCTGTCTTCCTCTCTCAAGAAAATCGACTAATGGGCTACACCGCTTTTGTTATCTACACAGGCTAGACATACACACACACATGCACAATTGCCAGTTGACAAAGCTTTCAAACTATGAATCCAATTAAAGCCAAAACAAAAGTAATATTTTCAAGAGAGCTGCTGCACAGATCCTGGAGAGGCTGCATAATTTATGTTTGTCCCTTTTTCCCTTCCTTTCCTCTTTGAATCGAGCCTCATAAAACCACCACCATTTCAATAATGCACGACCTGTGGGTTTGTTAATAGGCTTTGTAGTTGCAATAATGTACTTTCCTACATGGCTGACGGAGATTATGGGTTGGCTCTCTGGGTTGCCAGCTATCGATCTCTTCTAATACCTCTTTGCTCCCTGGTTGCCATTATTCAGCCCCCACCCTCCACCCATCATGGCACAAACGTTAAAGCCAGTCCAGCTGCTCTGAGCATCAGCAGGGATGGAGTGAGAAGAAAGAGGAGAGAGGGGGCCCGCAGAGAAATAGGCTGTTGTAATCCATTAAATTCTGTCTCTCTGTCCTCTTGAATCTGATTATTTGAATAATTAAGAGAAATCACTCAAGCAGAAGTTCAATAAGCTTTTACATATTCAGTGTCCTCGCAGACTACCAGCCTGAAATAAGGGAAAAACATTGCATCTGTTTTGCACAACGTGATCTGATTATATGCACGTCAACTGCACCTATGCTAGCTGGAAAACAACAGCTCTCAATGTATTAACACGCACCCACCAACCCACGAACATGCACACGCACACACACACGGACGCACACACAATGAGGGTACATTTGAAGAATGTTCCATTCATTTGGCTTAAACTGGAATGGCACACAACAAATGTATAATTTGCACTGTACAGAATCCATTATTAATGTCCAATAATGCTTAAATGTAATAGCGAATTATTACAAATTGTTGTTTAAATTATTATTAAACTTTTTAGACCACAACAATAACAGAGTTGACACGTTCCACCATTTTTTGCTTTAGCTCACTTAGAGCAAGTCACATGCTTTATCTATTGGTGCTTTACAGATTTGTATGGCTCATTTTTAACAGATATAACAAAGGTGACCAGAACATAGGGACAGACACAAATGTTTTTTGAAATTACAAATAATGATGAAACTAATTGTTACATGCAAATATTTAACTAAGGTATGTAAACACATACAAATTTTCAAATTAGACTTGATTATTTCAGGATAATTGAAGCTGAAAGGAAGCGGAGACAGTCAAAATAGGTGTAGTGGTCTTTAAGTCTATTTTCAAGACAAAATATCCTTAAATATACATACAAACATTATGTGATATAATGTGTGTTATTATTCAAAACTGTTTCATTAAAGGTTTAGCTTCTGAAAAATAATAGGATTATTGTGAAGATATACATAAAATCTACCCGTATAGAATCACCCACATACCTGCAAATTAAACATACTGTAAATACATATGTGCATTTTGAACAGTTTTGTCATTTAAAAAACGTGCAGGTTTTGGTTGTAAAAGCCATAAGAATTTAGGGTTCTCTGATCTGATAATAAGAGATAATAATAGACAGTTTATGGTGAAGAAATAAACTGTACCCATATAGAATCACCCACATACCTGCAAATTCAACATACCGAAAATACATAAGTATACGTACATTTTTTTAAATGTGCAAGCTTTTGTTGTAAAAGCCATAGAAATCTATGGTAGGGTTCTCTGATCTGATAATAAGAGAGAATAATCCTACTGCTAAAAAACAGACCTTTAGAAAGCCAATAGGGAACCACTGACCATCCTCCCAGGTGCTCCCCTGTTGGCCTTACTAACTAATTAGCAGACAAAACAGTTCACCTCGTCTGGTTTTAAACACACGACTTCTGTGCTCAGTGCCAAACTAGAGTGCGGAGGTGGAGGAAGTAATGACAATTTAAGGCTAACCTCCAGTTCAGGACAATAAGTATGTGCTGCAACAGCCCGATAAAACAAGACAGGAATCAGAGAGGAGAGGAAGCAGAACCCAAGGCTTCAACTGTGTTTATCGGTTTAGCTGTCTTGATTAGCAACAGAGTGGTTACTGGGGATGAAGAACATGCACAGGTTTCTTAGTGTTGGAGAGAGGTCCAAGGTGGTACATAGAAAAGATTTCCCTGAGGAAATGTGCCCTGGGAAGATAAGGTGGAGGGCCAGATCGAACTCCAGGGGGCCAAGAATCACTGAAGTGTCTCTGCTGTGGCACAGGGCACCAGTTATAGACCAAATAGAGAGGAAAAATGAATGTAACAATGGGAGAATAGGGGCCTTGATGCAGAACGTAGTCTTCAGAATGGTTTCTTAAAATGAACAACAAGATTCTCTCCCGAGTCACCTAAGCTCCTTTTCCTCAGGGACGAGAACCTTCCGGAAAACTTGCACAGTATGAGTTCTGTCGCTGTGGTGCATGTAACTTTTGAAGTTTTTGTCTAAAGTATTATTGTTCTTGACCACTCATCCCTGGCTGGACCCGCCAGGCATGCTAATTAGTGCACTATCTACAATAGAAAAGTTGGATTATTGTTCCAAACTTGGCTTTATGAATGGAATGAAAGGCGATGGCGAAAGGGTTGATGGTGGGTTGAAGTCTATGATTCATTCTGTAGAAGAGAACGGAATAAAGACAATGAAGATGATTGAGATAAATGAGTGTCCAATGCACTGATTGCCTGGTAATAATGCGCTTCACTTATCAATGATTATGCCATTGTTTAAATCAGGTCCACCAGATGGAGGTTTGGCAGGAGAGTCCTTAGTGTTCCCAGAAAAAGCTTTGTGCACCAGTGTCACTTCTGAGAAAGCCACATTCAGACGTCCTAATAACTTTCTTGCAAATCATTGTTGCATTATTAAAGGGCTCATGAAATGTAGCTTTAGATTTTTATATTATGTTTCTAAAGGGAAATGAAGAAGAAAACAGCACAACCACAATGACTGCAATTATGTCAGATTTTTTTGGTGTGTGTACTGATGTTTGTTTTTTTTAGCTAGCAACGATGTGGGTGTCTAAATGGCAGGGCTTGACATGAACTTTTTTGATCACCAGCCACTGTGGCTAGTATTGTCCAACATTACTAGCCACTCACCATTTTCACTAGCCACAATTTGACTTTGACATGCTAAAATTACTTGATTTAGATTTTGTGTTATGTCCATATGCCTCCTCATTCGTTTCATTTTTTTTGTGTGTGTTCAAAGTGCATGAGCAAATGGGTTGTGGTTTCATAGTGTTTCATTACAAATGACTTGACAGGGCTCAAAATTAAGGATTTACCAAATTTATCTCTAATATATATATATTTCTTAGCCACAAATCTTAAATATGTGTGAAAACAAATAAAATATAGCTGTATACATGTACTTTTTATTATAATTTTTTTTTTTTTAAGAATTATTGTCATGTATCCACAACTATGCACAGTAATCTGTCCTGGCTAAAGGTCTCAGATCACCAGTCAACTACACATAAATGGGGAGTTAATCTCCTATTAAAGGGCACCTATTTTACCCCTTTTTTAAGATTTAAGATAAGTCTTTTGTGTCTCCAGAATGTGTCTGTAAAGTTTCAGCTCAAAATACCCATCAGATTATTTGTTATACCTTTTAGAATGTTAGGATTTTCTGCTTTGAACACTATGTAGCTGTTTTTGTGGACTGTGCCTTTAATGCTGGTTCTCCCCGCCCACAGTTCCCACATGCCTGTCAGAATGTGCCTCCGTCTCAGCCTCGGCTGCCTCAGATCAACAGACAGACACGAAGGAAGCAGATCTCACGTAACATTTGTGAGAAATACTACAGTAAGAACTTTCCCAATGATTATATGATGTATTTGTTGTGGAGTTTATTCAAGCCTTTCTGCGATGAGTCACACACAATGTCGTTACAAAGTTCACGCACACACAGCGGACACACACACATACAGCACGCGCGTTTAACTTTGCACTGTGTTTGCACAGCAAATGTGACAGGATACATGCTAATATCCACTGCTGTATGGATATCTGTTATGTTAATGTACAAAATAAACCTGATTTAATGTCCACAAACCGGGATTGAAGCGTCTTCTTTTATAATTGTACTGCTGAAGTCAATCGCTGTAATTCATTACAAACATGCAGTTTTAAAAACGTTTTAAACTTGTAAAACTCATTCTTGATTACATTTGATGATGATTGATGATCACAGCGAGCTGAACAAATCTTTTAATCCCAGTTGCTTTGCGCACGACCTGTTTTGTTGATATGATTATACGCGTTACTATGGAGACATGTTAATACGCGGCTGTCAATCAATTCGGTGGGCGGAGAAACCGCACTCCTACGTCACGTTGCGGTAGGCCTCAAAATGGGAGGGATTTGGATTCTATTTTAACTTCAGGAAATAAAAAAAAAGAGGCTTATTGGCTTTAAATCACCCCAATATGACTGTGGACACACTATACCTACACACGGTTCTGTCCAAACAGCTTACAAAAGGTGATTT
Source organism: Danio jaintianensis (assembly GCA_903798115.1). NCBI lineage: Eukaryota > Metazoa > Chordata > Actinopteri > Cypriniformes > Danionidae > Danio > Danio jaintianensis. The sequence continues at coordinate 12,530,300 of CAIGQV010016735.1, read as the reverse complement.
TCATCATAGGTGCCCTTTAAAGCAATGTTATTGTAAGAAATGATAATTAAACCATATTAACAAAAAATAACTGTAAGCAAAAGAAAGCAGGTCGAAAACATACCGTGTGTGATAATGAAAGGATGATCACGTGCACACAGTTAACGTTAGGCCCATTAATAATCTGTACAAAGAATGGTTAAAGCGAAAGTAGCAACCGCTGCTGCTGCTTACCAAAAGACATTTAAAAAAAAAAAATAATAATAATAAAAATAAAAATCGGGAGCTCTTGAGAGCAGCAGGACTGTGAGTGCACGAGCATAATTTTTTGTCCAGTCTATTTGAAAAAGAACCAATCACACCAGTTGCGTTTCCAGGCACGGTTGCTTCACGCAAGGAAACGGGAGCGTGCATGCTTTTTAAACAGTCGCGCGCATCACATCACCTCTGGCCACGAATGATCATCCTTTTATTTGGTACCTGCTTTCTTTTGATCGCGCGAACACAATTATTTTTGTTGTGCTGCTTCTCGATTCTAAGATCGCATTTGCACGCATATTGAGCCATTCTTATTGTCGAACTCTGCTTTTAAGAAAACTACAATTTAAAATTTATTTTCAACCAGCCAAAGTGGCTAGTGGGAGTGGCTGTCTTACCCGCCACAGCTGAAATCTACCTGCATTTGGTGGGTTGGCGGGTGTTAATGTCAAGCCCTGCTTAATGGCATTAAATGTTGTTAAAAAAACAAAACAACAACACTGTAGGATTAAAAGTAAATGTCCTTACCTGCAGAACAAAATGCTTTGCACCACTATATATCTTAATATGATAAAAAATATATATATAAAAAAAGATCTTCTCCTAATATTAAAAATGTGTGTCTGGGATGGCCCATTCGGCAATGAGAATGAACAATCTAGTCCCATCAGTCGAAAAACTGAAAGAACATCTCCCAACATTAGGTCTGATTGCATGGAGTTTGCTAGTACAAAGATCCCCCTCTGTTTGCCCTTTGTTATTAATATAGGAACGAATTATTGGATTTAATTCCACTGGAGGTATTGTCATCCCATTGTGAAATGTGAAGAACAAACTCAAATCTTGCCTTTGCTTAGGCACATCATTAAAAATTAACGGTAAGTCATATATTTCTAATATTTCATTCATTCATTTTTTTTTTCAACTCTCTCAATACCTTTTTTTGGATACTGACATCATGCACACCATGGACTTCCATATAGCCAAAGTTTTGCAAGTTCAACTGCGTTCTCAGAGCATTTTCCAATGCAATGACATTCTGACTGTTTATGGAACTAATTTTGGTTTCATTTGCCCTATTTGACCACTGACAATCTTTGTGCTAAATGTTTTACTTTGTACATTAAACTCTTCTGCAAATTGAATCATAATTCAAATCTCAAGCCTCAACACAAGACAATGTACCTGACAAAAGTCTTGTTCTCGATCCCAGTTGTAAGAGCAACAAATAATAACTTGACTTCTAGTTGATCATTTGGAAAAGTGTCAGAAGGTAGATTTTTTTCAGATGAATCATCTGTTGAACTGCATACCAATCATCACAAATACTGCAGAAGACCTATTGGAACCCGCATTAACTCAAGATTCTTACAGAAATCAGTCAAGTTTGGTGAAGGAAAAATCATGGTTTGGGGTTACCTTCAGTATGGAGGCGTGCGAGAGGTCCGGAGAGTGGATGGCAACATCAACAGCCTAAGGTATCAAGACATTTGTGCTGCCCATTACATTACAAACGACAGGAGAGGGCAAATTCTTCAGCAGGATAGTACTCCTTCTCATACTTGGAACTGAACATCAAAGTTCCTGAAAGCAAAGAAGGTCGAGGTGCTCCAAGATTGGCCAGCCCAGTCACCAGACATGAACATTATTGAGCATGACTGGGGTAAGATGAAGGAGGAGGCATTGAAGATGAATCCAAAGAATCTTGATGAACTCTGGGAGTCCTGCAAGAACACTTTCTTTGCCATTCCAGATGACTTTATTAATAAGTTATTTGAGTCATTGCAGAGATGTATGGATGTATGGATGCAGTCGTCCAAGCTCATGGGGGTCATACACAATAATAATTCTTTTTCCACTGCACCATGACTTTATATTCTATACTGTACATTATTTCTGTTAAGTCAGACCTTACTGTCCTAATAAAATAATTAAAAGTCAAGGCATGGTCATATTTTATTTTGATAAAATACGCTTAATCTAGAGGCCTTTGACTTTCATATAAGCCACTTCTGATACCAAATGATCAACTAGAAGTCAAGTTATTATTTGTTGTTTCTGAAAATTGGATAGGCGAGAAGTCTTTTGTCAGGTAGTGTATGTTAAGTGCATGCTTGTGCTTCTTTTTTTCTGGGAGGTTTAAAGGTATTTACAGTAGGTGTAGAAACTGAATAATAAAATACAAACTAACACTGCATAGTTTAAACTATAAAAATCAAATACAAATAATTAATGTAAATATACAAATGTTATTTTCCCACACCTGAATGCTTCAAATGAGCGTGGATGTTTTTAATCCCACTGTTTAATACATTAACATCCTAACAAAATGTGACTTATTAAAGTTAAATTTGGCAATTAATCCACAAATCCCTACATGACAGGGCACATAAAGCAACGTGACTATTAAAAATGCACAGCTTGTCAAGCTGAAACAATATACTTTGCATTCCTACTACAAAAAGTATTACTACTGTGTTCATTGCATAATTAGAAATTTGCCATGTGAAAACCTCTTCCTCACCCACTTTACCAGAGCTTTGCAAAGTGAACACGGACAGTGCACATGATTTGTTGCAGAGGATTTGTGGGAATATTAAGATTAATTGCTTTTCTAATTGCGCCACATGTTAGCTTAAAGAAGGTGACAAGTGTTAACATGACCTGCACTTGCCCACCGTTTGCCATCCCTTAGGAGACGAGAGATGTGAGGAAAAATAAACTTACTGTCAGGAACAAGTGCTATGAAAGTCTTTTAAAGAATGGTAATGCACTGCTCTTAACAACATCATTCTTCGATTTCTGACAGATAGTCTACGACAAAAAAAACACCATTATGGCCAACTTATGCTGCATTCCTGTCACCAACTGTGGTCACTTGTTAGACTAGTCTATGACACACTGATTTAAAATACCGCTGACCAGTCATGATATGCACACGCTGTCCAGACCACCAAAAAGACGAAACAGCCAATGAAATTGCGAAAGTACAAAAGTGCAAAAGAGGAGGCCAACGGAGTGGGAAGAAAGAGCCAAAAAAAGCCAGTCAAACTGCTGCCCATGTCATCTGCACTGTGTCAGCCACATTTTCTCGTGTTACTATGTGTATGAGAATGAATTTCAGTACTGGAACTACATAGGGGGAGAAGAATGATGTAACTGACACATACAGACTGCGATAAGTTGTGTAAAGTGCACTCCAACAATGCAGAAAGCAAGAAGCTGTCAATCTTGTGTTGACCTTTTGACTTATAGTGCCAATTTAGCTTCATTTTTCCTGGTTAAGTGGATGTTTTAAGAGTAAAACATCACATTAGAAAGCCTTTAATGCATTTTTAATTATTATCATCCTATTTTGTGGAAACTGGTCATTGGGGACAGAGAGTGGCGTTGGCTTATATAATCTCTCACTTTGGCAAGTGCAATAGGCGAGTGGCAGGTACAGTAGCCATAAAAACAATCTTCTCCTCTCCTGAGCGCAAGAGACATATCTGACAGGTGCCACAGACCTTGAAATAGCGGATGGATTATTAGCTTCAGCTCTGCCTCTACGTCAAATTATCCTCTACATCTCCCCTGAGACGGGCTGGCAATTAGCTCAAAATACAGACCACTGTCAGATATAGAGAGAGATACGGATGGACAGATAGTACGAAAAGAAAGAAAGAAAGAAAGAAAGAAAGAAAGAAAGAAAGAAAGAAAGAAAGAAAGAAAGAAAGAAAGAAAGTAAGATTTAGCCATTAGCAGGCTCTATAAAAAGGCATGTTTCAAAAATGTACAAAAACTAGTCTTATTCATTGTTTTTTGTCAACAGATTTACAGCCAATTACAGTTTTTATAGCATTAATAACCAACCATCACAGATTCAGTCATTTGTAACATTATGGCTATCTTGCTGCAGTAAACAAATTATGCCCCTAAATTGTAAATCGTTTGTGTGACAAGAAAGTAGACAAGAAAATCATGTTTGCCAACATGTCACTGTTTTGTCAGTCTTCATTTAATTGGTCTTCACTCTACTGAAATCACTGGCTGCAGTATTAAAGCGATGCTAATTACTGAAACGGCACTTCTCGGGATCCAAATAAAACCCATCAAATGTTCGTGGTCTATATTTAGGATTAAAAGGTCAGCGTCTGGGAAGATGCTCTGAAATTGTACTTCAAGAAATACAGTGTAACAAAGGCTATGCTGTTTAAATAAGCTACTATTAAGCTATTTAAGGGCATGCAATATAAAATAACAGCTTTATAATAAAATACAACATAATAATTATATTTTTAACGGATTTTTTTTTTTACTCCTGATGATGGTAAAGGTGTTTTTTTAGAAGCTGGGTTGAATAATTACATTCATAAGCACAAGTACAATCAAGAACCTTAGAACAGAATAAGCTGTTTATACCTCCCTGAAAAGTCATAATCCTGTATTAAAATCTGCATGAAATCAAAATGTACAATATATATTTTGTAACACACATTGTTAGTGCTAAGAATTAATCAGTGAAAAATGTATCCAAATCAAAACTATTTGCTTCCTCTCTGGAATGGCCGTCCTTCTCTGAAAGGAAAAAATATGCTTAGCCACATCCCTCCAACTGTTAGTTTGCTGTGAGTGAAAGATAAAGGGAGGAGCACAAAAACAAAACCCTGCCCCCTATTCAATATTCGGTTTCAGTATTATGTCATCATTCTGAAATAAAATCCTATAGCAATGTCAAGTTTATGCATACCTTAATAATTTACCATGCAGCACACAAAGATCATCCGTACTGAGCACAACAAATAATACCATATACTCATTTCTGAAATATTGTTATATATATGTTGCTCTTAATAATAAATCTGCATGAGTTAATTACCAGAAAATGTTTGGATCTGAATAAAAATTTTCATGTAACTGCACTCAACAGGGGCTTCCTGTGAAACCATGACAGAACAGTTTTAGATGAAAGCTAAACTCGGAGATTTAAGTTTTTAAAAGGTGATAAATTAGGCTGTCAAGCAGAAACAGAATTACATCTGAACCTCACTGGATAAATCATTCAGGCACCGGGACTTTTACTCAGCTCATTATTTTGAGATAAACACCTTCAAACTTCAAATGACTTCACATGACTGATAGGCAAGATTCATGCTCCTTGGATACAGTTGCTAAGCTGAAAGGAAGCAGTTGTGCTGATGGCTAATGTCTGAAATGACACCTTACGCTCCAATGTATTTATTCTAATTTCCAAATGGTGCTCGGTTTACTATTTAAAAGAAGTGTATATGTATAGACCATTTTGAGGGATGTAAACAAAAACAATGGTCCTAACGTACTTCCTGTTTTACATTTTTAATTTCCACAGCTTCTGAGAATCCAAAAAAGTCCAAATGTTGATAAATAATCCTATGGCGGCTGTTTTAACGTGAAGTTATTATTGAATTGCCTCTTGTTACAGTTATGAAATGGTTTGACAACAAGCAGGAAATTTTCATGGGCCAGTGACATCACCACATTGAAATGGTCTATATTAGACATCATGAAGTACACTGTATGTAAATATGCAAATACATAAATAAATAAAGATGAAGATGCCATTGTGTGTTATGTCTTTCTTCATTCTAAAAATCTGCAATACCTCAGGCTGTTCCAAGGATGATATTTATCAGTATTTTAAATCAATGCTTCATATTGATGTTCTATATGGAAGAATCAAGGGCAGGTCTTTCTGTTTGTTTTTACCATTCCCCATGGATGCTGAAGATCACAGCATGTGCCGACCAAAGCTCTACTGCAGATGCCTTTCTTCTGATTGGTGCAATACAGCTGTGGATGATTTTTTATTTTCTATTTTTTTCATTTTTCAGCTGCTTCTAAATACATTTTTGTGCATTTATTAAACATACAGTTTGTACATAAAAGACTGATTTGAAGTTTCAGAAAAAGAAAGACAAAAAAAGCAGAAAGAATGTGTGCAAGCAGCTGCAATTTGTCATGCATTTCCACAAACAGACGGTGTGAGGGCTCTGTGTGAATCATACATATAGCATCTTGAAAGCAGAAAATAGTGTGTACAAAAGCATGTAAAGCAGTTTGACAAGGAAAACATCCCTGTAATAACTATTATCCTGCATACCCAAAACATTATTGCATAAATATGAATAATATCATGTTTTTCAATGATTAGCATCATGCACATTTTATTTATACTATTATATAGATATTCAAGAACCCCAAGTCAGACCACTGCACAAAAACACAAAACAAAAAAAAACTGACAATGAATGTACAGTCACATTTCAAAAATAAGCACAATAAAAACAGTCCATGACTATTTACTATACTAAGGAGTCCCACTTTCTCTTATCACTAAACTCCCATTATTTTGTCCATACAGTTGTTTGTGAGAATAT
>CAIGQV010016735.1:12493206-12505319 GCA_903798115.1 Danio jaintianensis | reverse complement strand
CACACACACGCACACACACAATCAAATGTCATGCCTATAGTTTTATGAGGCCACCGATGCCATTGACGTTCTATATGTGTCCTCATGGATGAATGATAGTATGTTCCCGCTGACCAAACACGTCTCGCCACCCGAGGCCAAACGGATCGATGCACAACTGTTGGCGTTTCCTATCCTAACGGACTCTTCCTTTTCCCTGACCCACCCTGCTCTTATATCAACATATAGAGTGACTTCTCCAGACACACGTCTAATACGATCCCCGGAGCCAGACAGTTAACGGCGATGAAATGATCTCACATGAAAAACACAAGCTCAATCTTTTTCCAGAGCAAGCTCTTTAGGGTCACCACAGTCTCAAGGCAGCTTGATGAATGTCACTCTACCTGTAGGACATCGGTGCGATGCTGTCACACTAGTCCTAAAAGCTTTCCCTGGGGTTTTGACATGCTCCCTGCACATGCTAACATGTATGCCTGGAAACTGCTAACTGTGTAATGATCAGGGATGCTTGGTAACTACTGGAAAAAATGAAACTTAAGCCTTGTGTGTGGGCTTAGAATTTATTCATTCATTCATTTTCCTTTGGCTTAGTCCCTTTATTTACCAGGGGTTGCCACAGCGGAATGAACCGCCAACTTATCCAGCACATGTTTTACGTTTTAATGCTAACGTTTCCGTTTTAAGATCGCTTCAGCCCATGCTGAGCCAATGTCGCTGAGCAAACAAATGCTAAAATGTTTGTTGTTATTTCGTTCATATTCTTCTGGAAAAAATACTCTCCGTCAGTCTGTTGTTTGTGCTAATTCAATTCAATTCAATTCAATTCATCTTTATTTCTATAGCGCTTTTACAATGTAGATTGTGTCAAAGCAGCTTCACATAGAAGATTATAGTGAATTGGAATGGTGTCCGTTCAGTTTTTAGAGTTTAAGTTCAGTTCAGTTCAGTGTGGTTTAATTTTCACTGCTGAGAGTCCAAACACTGAAGAGCTAATGTGTCCTCTGAAACTGTCTGCATCACTCTCTTGGTTCCCTTCTCAACCAAAACCTGCAGCAACACCGGTTCTTATGTAAATAAATAAAATAAATAGATCGTTAGTCAACTGATAAAAAAAAAAAAAACTTGTCCTAACTATCCATAGTAAATTTAAAATTGCAAAAAAAGAAATTAAAATATGACGAGAACGATGGCTAATAATCATCAACAGTCTTATTTAAAGTAATAGCAGTGTCAATGCAATAAATTAAACAATTAAATATATGTTAAATTTCTCAAAAGTCCAAACCAGAGAAAATAAAATTAGCCAACTTTAACGTTATATGTTACTTCGTTCTATACTCATCCACAAAACTTTCTGTAAAATGAAAGCTTACCAGCTTAAATATGCCAGCTTACCATAGTAAAGTTTGTTAAATCCAGCATGTTCGTCAGGCACGTTGATAAAGTTGTCCTCCAGAATTGCTCCAGCGTCCTTAGAAAAAATTTGGCAAATCCTGTGGTGCACAATTGTCGAATCGAAGACGTCGAAGCCATTATGAAAATACAGTATAATACACAATTTTTAAAAAATAAAGTAAATCGCTGTATAAGTTGTTTGACGTCGCTGAAAATTCCCATAATGCAATGGTAAATCCAGTTATTTACTGTAAAAAGAATTTGCAGTATTGTACTGGGTGAAATACAGTAAATAACTGCAAATTACATAAATGTCTAAAAGTGTATTACAGATGGGCTGTCAAAGTTAATGTGTTAAGGCATTAACCTAAATTCATTTTAACCACACAAATTTTATTAATGCTTAATTAACGCAGCACATTTTTTGGTTGACATGTGGTCTTAATGTGGAAGTTGGAAAAATGTGAATCACCAATTAGAAATGATGGAGAATGAAACAGGTACAAACATAACAAAACATATACATAATATACATAATGATGCATGATCTTTCTGTCAACAAGACAAAAATTATCTGCATTTATTGTCGATGTGAATTAAGTTATCACCGCATCACTTAGAGTTTAAAATACCATTTAATGGCAAACAGATACAGATAGTTTGCAAGGACAACTCCTCAAGCAATTAAAACACATGCATGTAAATGAGGGCTGAATCCTCGCTGAGTGCTCAAATTTATCTGATATATGGAGTCTTAAATCATTTTTATTTTTTCTGTTCATAGAAAACGTCATTAAGCATTGTTTGTAGCACACCTGGCATCCAAGGTTATTTTCAATTTGAAATAACATCTCAGCTTTTCATTTCTGCCCATTTTAAATGTAGTTTTGACCATCTTTAATGTTCCATGACAGATTGCTTTGTGAACATTAAAAAGTATTTATGAAATAAATTGTAGAATATTTAATATAGTGTGTCGTATTGAAATGCAGTGGCAGCACGGTGGCTCAGTGGTTAGAACTATAGCCTCACAGCAAGAAGGTCGCTGGTTCAAGTCCTGGCTGGGTCAGTGGGCATTTCTGTGTGGAGATTGCATGTTCTCCCCATGTTCAGGTGGTTTTCCTCCGGGTGCTCCGGTTTCCGCCACAGTCCAAAGACATGCGCTATAGGTGAATGGGATTAACTAAATTGGCTGTAGTGTATGAGTGTGTGTGTGTGTGTGTGTGTGTGTGTGTGTGTGTGTGTGTGTGTGTGTGTGAATGTGAGAGTGTATGGGTGTTTCCCAGTACTGGCTTGAAGGGCATCCGCTGCATAAAACATATGTCGGAATAGTTGGAGGTTTATTCCGGTGTGGCGATCCCTGATATATAAGGGACTAAGTCGAAGGAAAATGAATGAATGAATATTGAAATACATCGCATTTCACCTCATCACTCAATTTAAAGAAAAATGAATTTGAACTTTTGTAATAATAAAAAAAATAAAAACAGCTAAGACAAAAATGTGAAACAATTTGAATGTTTAGTTCATGGCGTGGTGAAAAACCTTGTCAAATATATGTGAAAAACCATCATCATCAAAGAATCATGTTTGGTATTCTGTTGAACACAAAAGAAGATATTTTGAAGAATGATGGAAACCGGTAACCACTTAAATGTAGGAAATGAAATACCATGAAAGTCAGTGGTTACAGGTTTCCAACTTTCTTCACAATATCTTCTTTTATGTTTAACAATATGAACTCATACAATTTTAAATTAAGTAAATGACATAATTTTCATGTTGGGGAAACAATAGCAAAATGTTAACAAAAAACTGTTCAAAAACTGTGAATAGTTAAAACAGCAAGAAATTCCTGCATGTGCCCCATATTTGGCCCAGTGTCATCATCAACATCTCAAAATCGGATATAATCCAAGCATTCAACACTACTTAAATATCTGGATGATCTAGACATACTACTAAATCACAGAAAAAAATAAAATAAATTTTTTTTTTTTTTTTTTTTTTTGCCATTTTACTTAACTAAATTTAGATTTTTTAATTTTATTTAGTAAAACAAGATGCTGTGCTCCAAGGCAAGTTGTCAAGTTGTTTGAGTTCATTGCTATTTTAACATACCTATTTTCAAAATCTACCATCTTATAGCCTTGCAAGATTAAACAATATGATCTTTTAGTTGTGAAAGTGCAGTCTAAGAGAGAAAAAAATATGTGCAGATTTTTTTATGTACAGCTAAAACTGATGTTGTAATATTACAATAGTGGGTCTTACAGGGTCAAAACCCTGTACATTACACTTTGACTCAAATTCGGTTGAAAATAGCACATTATGCTTTTACCGGAGTGATATTTTAACTGGGTATTTGCACTTTTACTCAAGTGTTTGATTTGTGTGCTTCTTGGCATAATGATTGTAAAAAGAAATAAGTTGGGGAACGTGAGGAAATCTTCTCAGCTGAATAAGATGTGCTCGGTCTATTTGGAACGACAGGTCAGAAGGATGAAGGTGACACTAATTTGTTTTCATATGGGGGCTTTCTGTTCTCCCAGAGCACTTTATAGCCAAGTGGAAGATGTCTTGCCCCCCTGGCTACATCACAGAACACCTCATCTGCCAAAACAGGCTTCATTGCCAAATGCTTAGCCAGATCAGACAATATCCAGACTTCTGTCAGCTTTCGGCATCATTAGCCGATGCCCCAGCGTACTAGCAGCAGGTATCGCTGTGGGACTTATATGATGAGAACGAGAAAAAAGGAGTGGAAATATTAATAGATTGACATAAAATGTTTGTGAAAACAGCTCCAGCTTTTGTGGTGAGAGGTGTCATGGGGCCTTTTTTAACAGGCATGTTTTAAAATGTGTTCACACAACTGTAACTGTTGTTAAACAGCATCATTTGCTAATTGACTTCTGGTGTATTCAGAAATGACATGACGGTAATTGACTTAAAAGTTAGCTTGATTAAATTCGTTGTGCCGTTCTGCGGCGGTGATTCACTGATGTCAATTAGGGGAAGATAGCATCTCAAACAGTCTTAAAAAAAGAAAACTTCATTTAATGTGTGCCTCTTCACATAAATAAACATCTTGCATGTTTATAAAAGACAACTGCTAACACTTTCTGGTTAATTATATACCTGTGGTGTGGAGGCTTTTATGGTCTTTGGAGACACCTGCAATTTATAAAACTCCTCTATAGAAGGCTATGAAAAAAATTAACACTAATCTATGACTATTTGCCAATAAAATTTGGATAACATCCAAATTCAAGGACCTTTAAAGAACTTTCCATGTCCAATACCCTCAAACTCAAGGACTTAATGTGGGGACACATTTCAAGTGAGAGTAAAGTTACATGTGCCAAATAAACAAATTTTCCAGGCATCAACTTTGAGAGATGTCAGTCTATTTTTGCAATGTTCTATTTGTTTTGTACAACAAAACATACATAAAATGTACCTCATGTGGGAAACACTTAATTCAATGCATTAATGAGCGTAACTAATGTAAATCAAACAAGCTACTATGCATATAGGACACAAAGTGTTGCTGAAAAAATAAATTAGCAGACCAAAGGAAAAAAAAATTGAATCTTTTCCAGAAAAAGATTTGGGACATGGAAATGTGTCATGTTCACCAGCGATCAAGGACTTGTGACGCTGGTGAACTACAAATCATAATGAACTACATATCCCAGCATTCCGTCACACACACCCAGTCTCCACTTACACTGATCACTTCCGCAGCTGCATCCCGTTCACTACAGATTTGTTGGACTATAAATATACCCTGCACCCGTCTTGTCTTTGCCCGTTCGTTATATGTCTTCATGAGTTCCTAGCCCTGTTATTGTTGGTATTGTATAGTTTGTTATTGCTCATATTTTGTCTTAGTTCTCGTTCTTAGTTTATGCTTTGTTATTTTGTTATTTTGGTTTTGCACGATGTCCTGTTTTTGTATGACGACTCACCATTAAATGCACATGGATCCTATTCATCTTGTCCTGTCTGCAATACCTCCCGGTAACGTGACAGAACGACTGAGCCCCATTATGGATCCAGCAGATGGTGAGATCATCCAACTCCGTCAGGGTAATCGCTCCGTTGAGCGATACATTGCGGAGTTCTTGAACTTGGCTCCGAGAAGCAGCTATGACGATCTACTCTTGATGATGTTTTTTCAAGGAGGACTTTCAGACCCAGTTCGCTCTAGGATGCCCACTTTTGAGGAGGACTGGGGTCTATATGTATACATGGAGTTTGCACTTTTGTTGTTGGGTTCTCCCTTCGCTATCTCAGTTGTGGAGGAGGAGCAACATCAGGAGAGCAAAAGGAGAAAAGCCAACCTTAAGCTCCGCGCCTATCCTCGACAGTCAAGTTCACGACCAGTTTTTTTTTTAGTCCCATGAAGGGCTGGCAGAGCCGTGTGACTCCCCAGTGCTGCCAGAGCAGTCCCCTGAGTCCCACAAAAAGCCGGAGGTGCCACTTGAGCCCCATGAAGGGCTGGCAGAGCCGTGTGATTCCCCAGTGCTGCCAGAGCAGCCGTTTGAGTCCCACGAAAAGCCGGAGGTGCCATTTGAGCCCCATGAAGGGATGGCAGAGCCGTGTGACTCCCCAGTGCTGCCAGAGCAGCCGTCTGAGTCCCACGAAAAGCCGGAGGTGCCACTTGAGTCCCACGAAAAACCGTTTGAGGCTTGTGATTCCTTAGTGCCGCTGGGGTTCGATTAACTGCCAGTGTTTCCTGAACCAAAGTTTCCTGACCAGCTGGGGTTCGATGAACTGCCAGAGTTTCCTGAATCAAAGCCTCCTGATCCGCTGGGGTTCGGTGAACTGCCAGTACCTCCTGAATCAAAGCCTCCTGACTCGCTGGGGTTCGGTGAACCGCCAGTACCTCCTGAACCAAAGCCTTCTGACCCACTGGGGTTCGGTGAACCACCAGTACCTCCTGAATCAAAGCCTCCTGACTCACTGGGGTTCGGTGAACCGCCAGTATGTCCTGAACCAAAGCCTCCTGATCCGCTGGGGTTCGGTGAACCGCCAGTATGTCCTGAACCAAAGCCTCCTGATCCGCTGGGGTTCGATGAACCGCCAGTACCCTCTGAAACAAAGCCTCCTGATCTGCTGGGGTTCGGTGAACCGCCAGTACGTCCTGAACCTAAACCTCCAGACCCACGGAGGGCGTTTAACCCATATCTGCCTGCTGATCCTAAACCCCCAGACATACCACAGCTTCATGCTCCAGATCCGCCTGAACTCCATGCTCCAGGTCCTCCACAGCATCATGCTCCAGATCCGCCTGAATTCCATGCTCCAGGTCCTCCACAGCTTCATGCTCCAGATCCGCCTGAATTCCATGCTCCAGGTCCTCCACAGCTTCATGCTCCAGATCCGCCTGAATTCCATGCTCCAGGTCCTCCACCGCTTCACGCTCCAGATCCCCCTGAATTCCATGCTCCAGGTCCTCCACAGCTTCATGCTCCAGATCCGCCGGAGTTCCACGCTCCAGGTCCGCCACAGTTCCTTGTTCCGCAGTTTTTGTATTTCTTGTTCCTGTCTAGTCACTGTGTTATGTGCCAGTTTGTTTTAGTGTTTTGTTTTGGACCCTCCATGCCCTCCCCCTGTTCCGCTTCACCTCCCTCCGGGAATATTCTGTCGCGTCTGGAATCCGCTCCTTAGGAGGGGGGTACTGTCATGTTCACCAGCGATCAAGGACTTCAGAGATCGCTGGTGAACTACAAATCATAACGAACTACATATCCCAGCATTCCGTCACACACACCCAGTCTCCACTTACACTGATCACTTCCGCAGCTGCATCCCGTTCACTACAGATTTGTTGGACTATAAATATACCCTGCACCCGTCTTGTCTTTGCTCGTTCGTTATATGTCTTAATGAGTTCCTAGCCCTGTTATTGTTGGTATTGTATAGTTTGTTATTGCTCATATTTTGTCTTGGTTCTCGTTCTTAGTTTATGCTTTGTTATTTTGGTTTTGCACGATGTCCTGTTTTTGTATGACGACTCACCATTAAATGCACATGGATCCTATTCATCTTGTCCTGTCTGCAATACCTCCCGGTAACGTGACAGAAATGTATCTATGTATTATTATTTTCAAAAACATTTTGCTTTGTCATTTTCTTTTTCAGATTCAAAAACTTTGAAAAACAATTTCAAGTTCTCATGGGAACCTGCAATAATAATAATAATAATAATAATAATGCTACTACTACTACTAATAATAATTACTACTACTACTATTATTATTATTATAGTTGTTATTATTATTGCTATCATTCATTCAATTTCTTTTCGGCTTAGTCCCTTTATTAATCTGGGGTTGCCACAGCGGAATGAACCGCCAACTTATCCAGCATATCCATAAACATCCATACACACTCATTCACACACATACACTACGGACAATTTAGCCTACCCAATTCACCTATACCACATGTTTTTGAACTTGTGGGGGAAACCGGAGCACCCGGAGGAAACCCACGCCAACACGGGGAGAACGTGCAAACTCCAACTGAACGCCAACTGACCCAGAAACGCCAACTGACCCAGCCGAGGCTCGAACCAGCGACCTTCTTGCTGTGAGGCGAACGTGCTGCCCACTGCACCACCGTGCAGCCCATTATTGCTATTATTATTATTATTATTATTGCTATTATTATTATTATTATTATTATTATTTTTATAAATATAATAATAATTATTATTATTATTATTATTATTATTATTATTATTATTATTATTGTATTACATGTAATAATAACAACAATAATAATAATAATAATTATTATTATTATTATTATTATCATCACCATCATCATCATCATTATTTTTATTATTATATTAGTAGTAGTAGTAGTAGTAGTAGTAGTAGTAGTAGTAGTATAATGCATAATAACGATTATTGTTATAACAACAATAATAACAATATATTAAAATAATAACTGATCATTTAATATATCTTTAATATATAATTTTCTTTCATTTCTACAACCACGTGATCTATTGTGACACCCACAATTTATAAAACCCATTAAAACAATACATGCATCATAGGTGTTATTAAACTACAAGTACAGAGGCAATAATGAAACAAAATCCAGGAGAGCAAGAGCGCCAAATGACAGCCAAACACATTCAGTCCTGTCATTGCTCCTGCCCGGCTTGAATATTGATGCGCCGCAGGAGGACAGAGCGAGTGGGAGGACGGCGTCCCTGACGGCCCCTCCGAGCCCCTGTTACCACTCAGGCCACGTCTCCTCAGCGGGGCGGCAGATACATAATTGACCTGCATAAGAGCCATTTCCCCTCATTTGATTACAGCCACATTAACCAGATCAGGCAGGCAGCACTGGCCGAGTTGCCCTTGGAAACTGTTGCAAAAAATACAAGGCTGGTATTCATAGTATTGGGCTGTGCCAGGACTAGTTTTTTGTCCGAGGGAGGGGGGCAGACCCAGGGGTCAATCGCTCTTGATGCGACATTTGCAATAAGGGACTAAATGAAACCTAATTGGAGGAGCTGTTTTGCTGGACGCTCCATTATGACGAGAGGCTCTTGCACAAGTGGAATAGCAGTTATAATCAGGGCTGTAATATCACAAACTGCCTGCAGTAATTGCAGTATGGCATGGAGGGGAACAATAACAAAGGGGCTACTGAAGATGTTTGTGTTCGCTAGCTAATGAGCAAACGGCTTTCATTTACCAGAAAGAGAGAGATGTGCGGAAGTTCATCCTCGGGTGCACTTTTGACCCAGACTTTGTACACACAGCTTCAAATCGGGATGCTTTGTATGTCGTGTTGAGGATTTGTAATGGTAATGAGAAATGCATAAATAGACAGAGACCTTCTACTAGCCTATTTTCTTCTTTTGTTCTGGTGGGAAAAAAGAAACAGTGAAAAAATAAGATGCTCATTTAACGTTTATTTTTATATATTCACTATATTGGCAATAGTTTTACAACCTCAAATCAGAAAAAGTTGGGACAGTATGGAAAACACTAATATAAAAAAGAAAGCTCCGGTGCTCCGTTTTCCCCACAGTCCAAAGACATGCGGTATAGGTGAATTGAATAAACTAAATTGGCCGTAGTGTATGAGTGTGAAAGAGTGTGTATGGATGTTTCCCAGTACTGGGTTGCAGCTGGAAGGGCATTCGCTGTGTAAAACATATGATGGATAAGTTAGCAGTTCATTCCACTGTGGCGACCCCTGATGAATAAAAGGACTAGGCTGAAGGAAAATGAATGAATGAATGAATGAAATTGGCCTTAGTGTATATGTGTGAATGAGTGTATGGATGTTTCCCAGTACTGGGTTCCAGATGGAAGGGCATCTGCTGTGTAAAACATATGCTGGAAAAGTTGGCGGTTCATTCTGCTGTGGCAACCCCTGATGAATAAAGGGACTAAGCCGAAGGAAAATGAATGAATGTCTTTCATTGCAGACAATACAAAACGTCATGTTTTTTTTGTTTTTTTTTTTTTATAAACACGTATTCCGATTTTGGTTCTTGCAACACATTTCAAAAAAAGTTAAAAGAGTAAAGCATTTACCACTTTGTAATGTTGCCATTCGTTTTCACAACACTTAAAAGACATTTAGGGACTGAAGACACCAACATATGTAATTTTGTCCCAACTTTCCCCTTCAAATGATTGATTTCAGATGAATTCCAATGACTTCTATGGCCACAGGTGTATAAAATAAAGTACATGTATGCAGAATACTTAGCAATCTTTCTATTAGTAACATCACTTTAAAGAGTTACTGTGAATCTTATTCAGGTTTGTCTTCGTAGTTTGAGTGTTTGTTATACATTTTACATAAAAACACACAACCTATTAAATGCCCTCTGGCTTATTAAATTAAATATTTTGAAAGCTGCACAGCTGAATGATTCATTTCCCTTCGAGAAACACAGAATAATTATGAATAACATTGCTTTGAAAATGTAAATCTGCCTCTTCTTTTCTTTTATCTCCCATATGAAATTAAATCTTGAAATGCAGCATGCAAGGCTTCTACCATGGTGGTGGATAACCTCATATATACATGTCAAGGAACTACACACAATCCTGTCGAGTGGCTATTATTTGCTCTGCTAATCTGTTTTATTCATCCACAAACAAAAAAAACTGCAACACTCTTCACGGGGCGCTAAATGCACAAAATACAAAATTTAAAAAGCCACAGAGAGGCTGAGTAGAATTACAGTTGAGTGTATGAGGGTGTACTGTACATGTGGGTGTGTTTTAGCACTTCTTAAATAGTGGGATGAACATATTAAACACATATTTGCTCATGTTTGAACCTCATGTTTGAGATACTCTCAGGCCAGCTTTCTTTCTTTCTTTCTTTCTTTCTTTCTTTCTTTCTTTCTTTCTTTCTTTCTTTCTTTCTTTCTTTCTTTCTTTCATTTGACATGATAAATGCACATTAATAATACAAACATGTACAAAGTGCTATAATTTGACCAAAGGCTATTTTGTAGGGGTGGCACGGTGGCTAATAGTCTACCTAAAAGTATACAACAATTAATCTATACATAATAAATACATATTCCAAAATACATGTGGGATTTACTGCATTTCTAAAAATTAACAATCCAACCAAAAATAATACTATACCTATAAATACATGATAAAACCAACAGAACACTCACGCTCATCTCATTTAAAGAAATACACAACTGTCAGATAAAATTACCAATAAATGGAATTATGTGCCAAGGGCTACATTTTTGAGAACTGAGTATGTACCCTGGACTATGTCTTCTTGAAGTTTTTGTTTTCACAAATCGACTAGAGACCACTGCATACATTTTTGACAATCTCAAATATGTACATTAGTGGGGGAATATTTTCACATATATGCCATTTCTTGTAAATCCACCAGAGGCTGCTGTGTACATTTCTGTATATCTTAACGTCCTTCTCGTGTGCCTCTCGTGAGAAAAGCCTTGTCGCCATGCATAATATATCAGCTTGATATTGACTGACCCACACACCCGGAAATAACAGTAGCATTAATCATTCAATCACACAACCAAACATCCACATGTATAAAAAACATATAAAAACAGACAAGAAAGCAATACAATTTAGTTTAACATTAAAGTTAATGTTGACAAAACTGACTTTCAATTAACCGTTAATAATTTACAATTATACCAAGCTAAAGTTATTATTAAACATACTTCATCCTAAAACACACAGTTAAGTGGATAATTATTATTATGCTTTATCATAAAGATACAAATAAAAATAATTAAAAAACAATATAGCGTCACGGTAGTGCAGAGGGTAGCACGATTGCCTCACAGCAAGAAGGTCGCTGGTTCAAGCCTCGGCTGGGTCAGTTGGCATTTCTGTGTGGAGTTTGCACGTTCTCCCCGTGTTCACGTGGGTTTCCTCCGGGTGCTCCGGTTTCCCCCACAAGTCCAAAGACATGTGGTATAGGTGAATTGGGTAAGCTAAATTGTCCGTAGTGTATGTGTGTGAATGAGTGTGTATGGAAGGGTAAAACATATGCTGGATAAGTTGGCGGTTCATTCTGCTGTGGCGACTTTAGATTAATAAAAGGACTAAGCCAAGAAGAAAACGAATGAATGAATGAAAAACAATATATGCACATCATCAACATATAATAATAATAATAATAATAATAATAATAATAATAATAATAATAAT
>CAIGQV010016735.1:12361997-12493196 GCA_903798115.1 Danio jaintianensis | reverse complement strand
ATAATAATAATAATAATAATAATAATAATAATAATAATAATAATAATAATATTTCAGCCTCATGTTTGAGATACCCTCAGGCCAGCGCTCTCTCTCTCTCTCTCTCTCTCTCACTCTTGCTTTGAGCATTTCATGAGCATCCTGAGCTAAACTGCTCTCCATGAAAAGGTCCCAGCAATTGATTTCTAATGAAAGCGCTTCCTGCGGGTCATCGCCAAGCTGAGGCCTGACCTTTCCACCAGCAAAGAGGGCTCGCTTATAGGGGAAAGAGAAGAGAGAGATAAGCAAAGGATACACCACTGAAAATGCTTTCATACATTTATGCAGTAAAACCCCTGATGAAACTGTTAACTGAGTTTGTCTTCTTACTGAAGAAAAAAGGACTTAATGTGCTGGAGAATTTGATGTGTGACATTACAACCAAGATGGAAGCGGGTTTGGAAAGCTCCAAAGAGAAATTAGGAGGAAAAAAAAGATGAGTCAATTAACGGAGGAATAAGCATGAAGCTTGAAAAATAATCAGCGAGCCAGATCTAATGTATTAATTCATGCTCACATGAAGCAAAATATTCCTGGTTTTTAAAGATGAAACAAGCCAAGCTTCTCTAAAACAAGTGATTAAGAGGAGAAAAATAAGTCGCCTTAATTGAATATTTAGGCTATTTCTTTGAGGAGGATTTAGTATAACAATTTCTGTAGTATAGATTTGGCTGGTTGATTGGTCCCTGCTGGTGGATGTCAGAACTACACCATCTGCTGCAAAAGGCAGCTTTCTCCTTTGACACCCTCTGAAATGTGGACAGATGTTTGTTTGTTTGTTCACTTGTTATTTTTTTTGTTTTTAAGAAGCAAAAATAAAAAAAATAGATGGTAACATTAAATATTACCTTAGATGGTCAAAAAATTTATATGTAAAATAATGTTAAATGTGCCTCATTACCAGTGCTAAGTTAATTTCTGTTTATGTATTTATTATTATTATTGAAAGGAAGGAAGGAAGGACAATGAAACAAAGGAAAAAAGGAAGGAAAAAGGATGGAAAAAGGAAGGGAAGGAAGAAAGGAAGGAAGGAAGAAAGGAAGGAATGTTGGAAGGATGGATGGGCAGACAATTTCATTTTTTTCACTTTTTTAAACCATTTATGGATGCCTCTTGAAATTTTACCTGAGTGAGCGAGTGAATGAATGAGTGAATGAATGAACTGTATATCTGAAACTAAATACCTCTGTTGAATTCTGTGCCAGATATCTTACACTTTCGCATTATAGATTTTCTTTATCTGTTTATGCCGCACTTTGACATCGCATTGACTATCAGTAGATGGAGCAAAGGAAAGGCGGAGGTTTTATTGAAAACATGTGGTACTGGACCTAAGACCACCTACTTAAAGATTTTGAGCTCGTATTTAAAATGAATTTTCTGTGGGATTACATTAAGCAAAGCCAAAAAGGCCATCTGTTTTTCTGATCCTGCAAAAGGCAGAGGATACAATAGTAATGGAGGGAAAGATGAAAGGACAGTGACTGGTTATTATTATCATTACAATAAGAAGGGAAGATAAAGCTGGCTGAGTTCACCAGATTGGATGAGATTGCAGGAAAGGATTAGTTCTTGCGCTGCCTAAGATTACCAATATAAAGTTACTCAAAATGAGAAAACAAACCTGTCTGCAGGTACTCTTGCACTTGCATTCATTTTTTACTTCATTATTTAATGTATGGATGTTTCCTCAAAAACACTGTAAAAAAAAATGCCTGGTTCCACACGATCGATTTGTGTTGACCCAACATGAAGGAATTAAGTTATCTTATTAGTTTTTTCACAAATTCAATTGGATTGAACATAAAAAAATTAAGCTGTCCCAAAAAAACCTCAATAATTGTGTTGTTTCAGCTAATTTTAAATAGGTAGTTTGAATAAAGAGCAAATGCCATTTTTTTTTGTGTATGGACACTTGATTGTTTACTATTTCAATAATATTTTATGCTTAACCATCACTTTATCATTTACTTGTTATGCTTAATGGAATAAATTGCTTTATCTTGCTATAAAAGGTTTGAGAAAATATATATTTAATGGTTTAAAAATTACATCTGACTGCATTTTCCTAAAAATATGTGAACATGACTTGTTTTATAAATTGCAAAAGATACTGTAGCAATGCTCCGTCACCTTTGTGTGTTTGGTATTCGTTATTTTTGACCAAATTACAGCCACCAAAGACTCATTATGTTCTGCCATTTTAACAACAATTGTTTGTGCTTGGAAGTTTGCTTCACAGAGGTGCCATATCCCCTTATTATAAAATAAAATGATACAGTTTATGGAGTTGTTAAAGTAGGCACGGGTGGCCAAATTTGTCTTATTTCCGAGAGAATTCTTTTTATAATAAGCATTTATAATAAACAGAATGTTATCATGTGTTTGTGCGGACATGAACATAGTTGTTATTACTATAGTTATCTTTAGTTATATGCTAGATTTATTCTAAAGTTGTCTTTCTAGGGCTTGTCCTTGTACATACTGTAGTTCAACTTTTTCCTGTGATTTCATTCAGAAATGAGAGACAACTGTTTATTTAAATGTGTAATTAAAATGATAGTTGACCTAAAAAATAAATTCACAGAAAATGTACTCACTCTCAGTCCACCCAAGTTATAGGTTTAAGTTTTTGTTTGTTTATTTATTTATTCATTTATTTATTCAGAACATTAAAGAAGATTTTAGCCTGAAACTGAGGTCATTGGTGATTCATAAAATGTAATTTAATGGATACACATTGATAGTCTAAAAAAACAACAACAAAATATTAACATATCTTATGGTTTCTAAAAATTTTAAAGGCTGAACATCAAAGGTATTTGCTTTTTATTGCAAACCATATCTTTCTTACCTAAAAGGTCAATACAAATTATAAGGCTATATGTTTGCACAACAACAATGAAGACATAGGCAGAAAAGTTTTTTCTTTCTTACTAGAAAAGTAATTTTGAGTCAGATTTATTGTGGTTGTTGAATGTGATCATTAGTCCTGTAAGTGTGAGTGTACAGAACAAGCACTAAACTGTGAATTGACAACCACATTTATTTGCTGTTGCTGTGTATTTGCCTATGTTTTCATTAGGATACTGTTAGCAGATGAATTAAATAATTGTGCCATAGAATGCATTAAAATCATTATGTTTAAATTGTTCTCTGATATCGACATCGAAGGTATGTTTATGGGGAAACAAATATCTCCAGAAATAGTTTTACAAGCCCATTTATATAGAAATTGGCTATAAAAAGCTCAGTTTTTACCTTATTTGGAAGGGTCATGAATATTAATGAGCTCTCCTTTCTTGCTTCTTTTGCTTATGTCTCTGACACTCGCACAGCACGATGTACTTTGAAATACACATGTGCAAAATAATCATACTTCAGTTGTCATGAAGTATGATGAACAAGCTGAGAGGCCTTATCAAATGCCAGGTGTTTCAAATGACACGTTTCATTTGGAGAAGAAGATTACTTGAGGAGTGAGTGAGCTATCTGTATCCAACTAAATCTGCTTCTCCATTACTGCTGAGTTATGTGTTGTGAATAAAATATAGGCTAAATTATAATTATATATCATAAGACGGGACAGACAGAGATGTATTTAGAGTTGAATTTTGTGGGTTGAACGTATGAATACAAAGCCATGAATTAATATCAACCTCTGCAAAACAGATGAGTTTGTGAAGTTTACTGCTGTCACATCACTCTAGAAAAAAAATCATAGCAAGAGCTGAGAGATATGACACAATGCATAAACGTGCACTAAACATGTACAGTATATTCAGCAGTGTTTGTTGCCTCGTTACAAACATACATATCAAATTACACAATATACACGTTCAATTAACAAAATATACAGTTAAACATTATATGCCTCTTCAGGGTGGTGATGAATACACTTTTTTTTAAGTTTGTGGTCTGACAAGCTTTTTTTTTTTTTTTAAATCTCCGAATATATCATACTTGAAGAAACAACTGCATATGAAGTCCTAATATACAGCCTGCATGTGCTATGTATATTAATATCTATACGCGGTGTGAAATTAAACCTTATGAAAGCAGAAGAGTCTGTGCATCTCAAGCTTTCATACTGCCATCTGATGATTCATGTTCCAACAGAGCAGGTGTTGTGCTGAACTCTCACACTCCTCCGCCTGAGCAGGTGTTTATGTCTACATGTTGCTATCTTTGAGCTGTTATTCTGCTACAACCTACTTTCGATTAACCCTTTTATTCCCAAACACTACATATCAGGAACCTGTTCAACATATCTGATTTGTTTGTTTGTTTATTTATACATGCATGCATTTATTAATTTAATTTTAAGTTAAACTTTATCTTTAGTTGTAACTTTTTACTTTCAGTAACTTTAGCCTAGGTGAAAATGTGTGAATGCTTACATCTGTTCGATACGTTACACACATCTTATCAGACACAGCAAAACTAGACGCTCCCATTATAATCAACATATTTGTAAACACCAGATTAAACTGTTGTTGTTGTTTTGCAAATTCACACTTGTGAGTTGACGGAAATCAACTTTTTAATTTTATTTTTGCACTCCGCAGCAAGAAAATGTTATATTTGTCTTGTGCATGACTTGTGAAAAAATATTAATGTCTATGCTTTCCAAAAAGAAATGACTACATTTTACCATTAATTAGAAAGATCAGACAGGTGACCTTTAATTACATTTTAAGCTGTTAAGAAAACTTTTTTCTTTTCTTTTTTCAATTATAATCAAATTCTGAAAACTCACAATTATCTTAAAATATCCTAAAAAAACAATCAATCAGTCAGTCAGTCTGTCTAGCTCTCTGTTCAATTTGTATTGTATTGCATTGTATTGGATTGGATTAACAAAACAAATATACAAATAAATACACACACACACACACACACACACACACACACACACACACACACACACACACACACACACACACACACACACACATATCCATCTATTCATCCATCCATCTACCCATACATACATACATATACATACAAAATATATATACAGTCGTGGCCAAAAGTTTTGAGAATTAAATAAATATTGGAAATTGGAAAAGTTGCTGCTTAAGTTTTTATAATAGCAATTTGCATATACTCCAGAATGTTATGAAGAGTGATCAGATGAATTGCATAGTCCTTCTTTGCCATGAAAATTAAAATCCTGAAAAAACCTTTCCACTGCATTTCATTGCTGTCATTAAAGGACCTGCTGAGATAATTTCAGTAATCGTCTTGTTAACTCAGGTGAGAATGTTGACGAGCACAAGGCTGGAGATCATTATGTCAGGCTGATTGGGTTAGAATGGCAGACTTGACATGTTAAAAGGAGGGTGATGCTTGAAATCATTGTTCTTCCATTGTTAACCATTGCACCTAAATCAACAATTTATAGGATCATCAAGAACTTCAAGGAAAGAGGTTCAATTCTTATTAAGAAGGCTTTAGGGCATCCAAGAAAGTCCAGCAAGCGCCAGGATCGTCTCCTAAAGAGGATTCAGCTGCGGGATCGGATTGCCACCAGTGCAGAGCTTGCTCAGGAATGGCAGGTGTGAGCGCATCTGCACGCACAGTGAGGCGAAGACTTTTGGAAGATGGCCTGGTGTCAAGAAGGGCAGCAAAGAAGCCACTTCTCTCCAAAAAAAACATCAGGGACAGATTGATCTTCTGCAAAAAGTATGGCGAATGGACTGCTGAGGACTGGGGCAAAGTCATATTCTCAGATGAAGCCCCTTTCCGATTGATTGGGGCATCTGGAAAAAGGCTTGTCCGGAGAAGAAAAGGTGAGCGCAACCATCAGTCCTGTGTCATGCCAACAGTAAAGCATCCTGAGACCATTTACAATTTTGCCCCAAAACACAGCCATGAATAAAGAATGGTACCAAAACACCCTCCAACAGCAACTTCTTCTAACAATCCAACAACAACAGTTTGGTGAAGAACAATGCATTTTCCAGCACGATGGAGCACCGTGTCATAAGGCAAAAGTGATATCCAAGTGGCTCGGGGACCAAAACGTTGAAATTTTGGGTCCATGGCCTGGAAACTCCCCAGATCTTAATCCCATTGAGAACTTGTGGTCAATCCTCAAGAGGCGGGCGGACAAACAAAAACCCACTAATTCTGACAAACTCCAAGAAGTGATTATGAAAGAATGGGTAGCTATCAGTCAGGATTTGGCCCAGAAGTTGATTGAGAGCATGCCCAGTCGAATTGCAGAGGTCCTGAAAAAGTCCTTTGCATAAATGTCATGCAATTGTCGATAAAAGCCTTTGAAACGTATGAAGTGCTTGTAATTATATTTCTGTACATCACAGAAACAACTGAAACAAAGATCTAAAAGCAATTTAGCAGCAAACTTTGTGAAAACTAATATTTGTGTCATTCTCAAAACTTTTGGCCATGACTGTACATTCATTCATTCATTCATTTTCATTCTTAGTCCCTTTATTTATCAGGGGTCACCACAGTGGAATGAACCGCCAACTTATCCAGCATATGTTTTACGCAGCAGATGCCCTTCCTGCCACAAGCCAGTACTGTACACAGTACTGTACACCCATACACTCTCACATTCACTACGGCCAATTTAGCTTATTCAATTCACCTATACTGCATGTCTTTGGACTGTGGGGGAAACTAGAGCACCCGGAGGAAACCCACGCGAACACACGGAGAACATGCAAACTCCACACAGAAACACCAACCGGCCCAGCAAGGGCTTGAACCAGCGACCTTTTTGTTGTTGGGCGACAGTGCTAACCACTGAGCCACCGTGTAGCCACATACATACACATATACATATAAATACAGCAACAAGTAATGGGTTTTCACTCGTATTCAAACAGAATTAAACCATTAATGCATTTTAAACCCTGTAAACAACCACGGTACCCCTAATGATCCATTGAGAAGGATCAGCACAGTGTGTTTTGTGAAGCTAAAAGCTCTGACAGGTTTTACCTAAATAGCTCCTGGACATGTTACTCCTCCTCACGTTGTTCTGGCTGTGACAGAAAAGAGCACAGGGACTGTAGCAAACAGTCAAAATCACACACAATCTGCTCTGCTACAGTGGGAGGCGGGTCTGTGCCAGCTGTTTTTTTGGTTGCCAGTCCCTAAAAAAATAATCCCCCTCAGAGTTCTGGAGTGGGATTAATTAATTATTCAGACCGCCTTGTGTGTACATGATTACAATCTTCAGATCGGATTTTACAGCTGCGAACTCTTCCTTCTGCAGAAAAGGGCCGCTGTGAAATGTTGTCTTGGTTTAGAGCGTGTCAAGTGTGTTTCCGTGTTTTTCACTTTTTATTCCCCCTTCAAACTCTGATTATTTTGCGTCATCATCATGTCTACCGCTGATGATCTTTGTGTATAAATAGACATGTTCGAGCAGTACATTTTATTATGCTTGCAAATCTATTCATACTGACAGTTCTCGCATCATTACGTGAGAAGTTTAGCAAATTAACATTGACAGCGTTTAACATTAATTTGTTATGAATCGCAATGCAGCATTGTAATCATATAGCAAATTAAACTTTCTTATCTTGAAACTTTTATGAGTGTTATATTTGTAATTGCATGAGAGACTGATTGGAAATTTCATTGAGTATTTTCTCTGCCAGGCGGAGAGAGAGAGAGAGAGAGAGAGAGAGAGAGAGAGAGAGAGAGAGAGAGAGAGAGAGAGAGAGAGAGAGAGGAAAGAAAATTATAAATTGCATCAAAATATGAGCTTGGTTTTAATTATTTAGCACCAAGTTATTAGATGCCAACAGTCCTCCCACAGCATGCAGTTGTCTACCAAATTAATTAATATGCATTAATATATTCTGAAAACCAAGCAATTTAATTTGGCTTGCAATAATTAGTAGGTGTGATATGATTTCAGGTTCAGTAAACTCATTATGTTGCATTTACAGGTATGCATTATGCATATTTAAGCTCAATAAATAAGGATTTCTGTCAGAAATGCTGACAATAATTCTTATGTTGAAAGACAGATGATGCAGAAAAGCCCATTATCAATATTAATGGAATCAGTATTTTTTTTTTAATCATGTAAGTCAGCAATAATATGTGGTCTATGGTTTCAGTTTATCTTAATTATTCTTGTCCATTAACATTATTAAATATTGGGAAAAGGTACATATGTGGAATATACTGTGCAGTATACATATGTGAGGAAGGGTCACTTTTAACTGCGTTTATAATAAGTTCAGTTATTTAAGCAACTTCAATTATGTAAATCAGTTGTAAATTATCTTTTCGATCCACTAAACCGCTTCATACTAGTCATTTTCTTCTGTAATCAGACAATGTTGTACAGTGTTTTGTGAAAGAATGTTAACATATTTCAGCTCAAGTGCTTTCTCTGTTCACATGTTATATAAAGGTTAGTGGCCAGGGTTTCAATTGGCTTGTGTTGCCAGACCCTCAGACTCAAAGCAGAAGATCTGGGCTCTTTTGAAGCTTTCATTGTTCAAGCAACCAATTTCAGTTTGTGTTGTTCAGCATCAGTGGTATCCTATTTTTACTGATTTATTTAAGGGGGGGAAAAAAACTGTTTGTTGTTTCCTACACATTCTAATCAGTGAAGATTTTTTTTGTTTAATTTGAATTGTTTCTTTTAAAGATGCCGTGAAATAAAAATTTACAGTTCTTATTGTTCTATGAAATGTTGTAGTGATTATTATAGATAATCAATCAATGCAATTAATCCATGCCCTTGTAATCTTTAATCAAATACCTCAATGGTGAAAGCAGTGTGTCCGGTGGAGGTCATTTTTTATTACTGGGTGCAAAACTGTCATTCAAATCTACCTACATTTTGTTAGCAGTGCACAACATTCAATGATCCGATCCATTCTAAGGACAGAAAATCCCTGCCTTACACACACACACACATATATATATATATATATATATATATATATATTTCTAATTTCAAAAGCCAATTCACTCAGATATACAGTTGAAGCCAAAAATTATTAACCCCCCTTTGAATTTTTTTATTCTTTTTCAAATATTTACCATGTGCTGGTTAATGGAGAGAGTGATTTTTCAACACATTTTTAAACATACAGTACAGTAAACGTTTTAATACCTAGTTTATAATTAATTAAGGATGGTGCGGTGGCGCAGTGGGTAGCGCTGCCACCTCACAGCAAGAAGATCGCTGGTTCGAGTTTGCATGTTTTCCCCGTGTTCGCGTGGGTTTCCTCCGGGTGCTCCGGTTTTCCCCACAAGTACAAAGACATGTGCTACAGGTGAAATGGGTACGCTAAACTGTCCGTAGTGTATGTGTGTGAATGGGAGTGTATGAGTGTTTGACAGTGATGGGTTGTGGCTAGAAGGGCATCCGCTGTGTAAAACATATGCTGGATAAGTTGGCGGTTCATTCCGCTGTGGCGACCCCAGATTAATAAAGGGACTAAGCCGAAAAGAAAATGAATGAATGAGTAATTAAATGATCTTGTCTTTGCCATGATGAATGTCATTGTCATAGTCTGATAGACATTGATTGAAGATTACTAAAACTTTTTTTTTTTCAGTAGATTAATTTGCATGGATAAATTGTTCATCAAAAGAATAACAATGTGCGCTAACAAAACAAACATTGTAAATTTGCATTTCACATGGACTTGAATGAACAACACTAAAACACAGTGACATAAAATAAATCCAAAATAAAATAGATTCCTGCAATTTCACCTAGGCTAAAACTCCCATTAATTTGTACTTATACTTTCGCCATCTCTGTCCGAAATACCTAGCATTTCTCAGCTTTTAATAGCCTGCCATTTATGTCCAACATAATAATATACAGTAAAACCAATGGATATGGTATACAGTTTCATCATTGATCAAACAGCCAAATCCTTGTTTTAAAAAAAAGAATAAGGTCAGTGTCCTTTTGGCCATAAAACTCCATCCAAAAGTGCATCTTTAGTCAGTGATGCTTGGACTGTCTTAGAGAGGCTAAACAAACATTCGGTCCAATCTGTTCTCCGCAGGAAGCTTTTTAACGCATCCTCAGTTCCACTCTCCCTCACAATCGATATTCATGTTCAGTCTTCTCCTTTTTTCAATAAGTACTGCTTTTCCAAATACAGACGTCAATAATGGGAAGAAGACTGGCTTGTTGATGCCTTGTGAGGTTAATTCTATCAACCTTGCAGTTGGCGACAAGGTGGCCTACGCTATCCTATCAACCCAGCCACAGCAAGAGATCTGCTCACACCAATCGTGGCGGCCTTTCTTTGTGGATTTGCAGCACAGATGTGTGTGGGGGGAGCAGATCAAAGATATCAGATTATGAGGACAAGTGTGGATAAGCGTGTCTCACATCAGATTATCAAACTTAAGGAGCTGATGGGGACAACAACAAGTATATGTTTTTTCATTTAGCAGAGGATTACACGACCAAACTATCATGTACTGTTTTTCTTTATTTTTTCACTTTTGTATTAGGCTTTCATGTGTTTTCTTGTTCAACCTCATGCTTATATGAACTCTAGTACATTTTGGACTTTACTTTCCTAAAACAATATTATATAAATATTTACTGTTATAGCCTAGTTGTTTCCTAAAATAATCATTTACAAAAGAAACTTCAAACAGTTTCTGCTTGTCTCAAGTACAGTTGGGAGACCAGTTGAAAGTTTTTCACACATTAATTAGTATTGTTCACATTTTAAATTTGTATTTTGTTAGCATTTTTATGCAAATAATCAAGTGGCAACAAGGTGGCCTCACAGCAAGAAGGTTGCTGGTTCGAGTCCCAGCTGGGTCAGTTGGCATTTCTGTGTGGAGTTTGCATGTTCTCCCTGTGTTGGCGTGGGTTTCCCTGGGTGCTCCGTTTTCCCCCACAGTCCAAAGACATGCAGTACAGGTGAATTGGATGAACTAAATTGGCCGTAGTGTATGTGTGAATGAGTGTATGGATGTTTCCCGATACTGGGTTGCAGCTGGAAGGGCATCAGCTGTGTAAAACATATGCTGGATAAGTTGGCGATTCATTCCACTGTGGCTGCCCCTGATGAATAAAGGGACTAAGCCGAAGGAAATAATGCAAATAATCAAAAACTGTCTGAGACACAAATAATAATAATAATTTACATAGATATACTGAATTATTTCTGTTGATTACACCTTTCCTCTTGTCTCCATATTTCAAAAAATAAATAAAAAACTTACTGTAAACATGCAGCTTGTAGTGTAATTTGTTATTTTTTTCTAATTATTTTGAACAACTGTTGTTTTGTGAGGCTAGTCATGTTACTTAGTAAGATTTAATGACCTTTAGGTTGTGTTTTTGCTCAAAATTATGCTAATTATAATCATTTTCCTGGAGGCTCTTCAACAAGCATTTTTTAGACATCTCCCTTTAAACAATATAC
Source organism: Danio jaintianensis (assembly GCA_903798115.1). Lineage (NCBI taxonomy): Eukaryota > Metazoa > Chordata > Actinopteri > Cypriniformes > Danionidae > Danio > Danio jaintianensis. The sequence continues at coordinate 12,481,743 of CAIGQV010016735.1, read as the reverse complement.
TTACCCAGACCCCTTTTATACCTTGTAATATAATATTTTTTTTCCATCAGTCCATAATTAATTACATTATATACAGATGTTACCATTGTCTGACATGTTTTGAATAAAATATCCACTCTTGACTACTTTTAAAGGTATTGTAAAAACTTATTTGACTGGATTCTTCTTCTTTCCTACTGTCATTATGGCATGTGTTACATCAGCCAACATTTACCAAACCACACAAACAATCAAAACTGTAGCTGCCATCCACAATTTCCATTCACTGGTAAAACACCTGAAATGGATTTTGTTCATTGAGTAGTACTCGTGTGTCACACTGTGCACTTCTGTGAATGTGATTTAGAGCATGACAAACTAAGAAGGAAGGATATTAATAAAATCAGAACATAAGTGTTTAAAATACATGCTAATACAAGAAAAAAATGCCTTACATGTAGGTGTCTTTACACTTTAAAATGCATGTTTTGCAGTGGTGGAAGTAGTACTGAAAAATCATACTCAAGTAAGAGCACCATTACTTGCCCAAAAATGTAGTGCAAGTAGAATAAAAGTATCTGGTGTAAGCAGACATGTGGGCGGTGGGGGGGTGAGTGGCGGGGCTTTGGGTCCTTGAACACATGCCCTTTTTTCTCTTGGTTAAAAAATGAAGGAAAGTGCTCCCCGCTTCTCAGTTCCCGATCCCAACCCCCCCGTCTTCAGTTAGCGATCGTCCACCCCTAATTAATTTTGAGATCGCTCACCACCTCCCCCCGGGTCTTCACTTCGAGCACGTGCCTCTCAAAAGGTCTCTGCACGGCCCTGGTTGTAAATATTACTCAAAGTGTGAGTAAAAAGCTCTTTTAGAAGTACTTAAGAATAGTGAGTATTATGCTGTGAAAGGCTGATATGTTTACATGCAATTTGTGCAGGGATGTGTAAACGTAACACTCTGTAGTGCATTTAGTGCAAGATTTTGGACATCTTCTTGGACACTTTTAATGCTTCCAAACGGTTTGCTGCATTTATAAAGTCTCCATGTCTTAAGGTAGTTCAGTATGATGCAATTTACTTTCTATGTTCGATTTGATTGGACAGGAATGACAGGACTGATTTTTCAACTAATCCTATCCCCACAGACAATAAAAAAATAAAGTAGTGACTGCAGGTTGAAGGAAATAGTGGAGTAAAAGTACCGATACAGCACCAAAAAATTCCTGAGAAAAACTACTTAATTACATATAATTTGACTATTTGTCATTTGTTACTTTACACCACTGATGTTTTGTTATGGTTATGGTTTTGTTGTCTGGCATACACAAAAAAGGGAGCATTTTGAAAATTTGAGTTGATTTTTGTCTGGAAATGTTGGTGATCACTTTCAGCATAAACTGAAACACAGATTTTGAAAACAGGTTGGTTGTCTTCAGTGGTCTTCTGGACCTTTTTAGGTTGTATAGTGTGGACGGAGATTGTTTTTCTGAAACACAGTAAAAATTAGGGCTGCAAGATATTGGAAAAATCTGATATTGCTATATTTTCTGTTTATGTGGTAAATTTGCAATATGAATAATGTTTCACATGATAGTTTGATTGTTTTGGCTTTGAAATGTAGATAATTGGACTAGAAACAAGACAAAAATTCTAAGTATTACATTTTTTTTTTTGCATAAATCATATGAATTTCGTATAAACACAGTAATTAAATACAATTCTATAGTCCTGGTCAAATATAATTCAAACTCAACATTGCATATCTTGTGACTATTGAGGATGTGCACGTTGCAATATCGGTGCTGAAACGATATATTGTGCAGCCCTAGTAAAAATGTCTAAATGAGAAGTGTTTTCAATGTTAAACAAACTACACTAGTACACTAGTACAAACACACGTGTAAATACCCCCATAGACTTGTGACAATTTGTTCCAGTCTCCCTTATTTGTACAATTCATTCCGAAAGATAACAATACGGCAAATAAAAATATAAATACAACATTTGGAATACTAGTTTTGCATCAACATTTGCTTTCTAGATATCATTAATAAGACTTATAAGGGTTAGAATTGTACTCTGTTAAACCTTGCATTTAACCTGCAGCCGAGTCAGAGCCTTGCTTTGCTCTTGCTTGTTTGATATTCTTTAATGGTCTCAGAGATATATCATCTGTACAAGCAAGAGTGGCATTTTCTTTACATCAAAGCTTTCTCACGTCACCGCTCCCCATGTGTCCTCGGTGATCAATGCTCTCTCTCTCTTCCCTAAAGGTTACATGACCAGTCTTTTAATTGTGTGAAGAAAAGAGTTTTGCAGTCAGAAGTTGGACTCTTCTCTCTTGGGGGTGTGGCATTGATGAGCTCCTGGCTCGGTAAGAAACAGCAAATCAATGCAGGCCTGGGTAAATGGGGAAGAAGACGGGCACTCAGGGGGAGCTCACATGATTAAACCAACAGAAAGTGGTGCAAACGAGTGTTTACTCACACACCGCCTCAGGAAAATGTGTTTTTACTAACTTTTACTTCGAACCCTCTTTCTCCCAGGTTATCTCTCAAGATAAATAGAAAAACAGCTCTTCAAAAGGGATATATAGGTGAAAATCAAGAAGCCAGTAGCTAGAGGTGTGCTGTTTATTTTAGATTTATGTTCACACCTACACCCTTCTCAGATCCTTTATTTAAGAAGAAATATTTGTTTTAATAATTGTGTAACAGCTATTAAAATCAGTTATAGAAATTAAGTGACATCTCAAAATTTACCTCAGCGCCATTTGTGTTTGTGAAGATGTCATTTAATTAAAATATAAACATTTCTTTGAATAAACTGACTTTAGAAAATAAGTGAGTCGAGTATTTTACCTATTTACAATTAAGCTTTCTAGTGTGCACGATCATAGCGGTAAAATACGCGTCTGAGCAGGACTCTGACAGTGTAATAAGGCTTAACGTTAAAGCCGTTCAACCCCTAAATCCTAGTCATAACAATCCTGTTTTAAAGGGGTCATGAACTGAGATCTCAACTTTTACTTGAGCTTTTGATATATAAGTGGTCATCGTAATAAAAGAATATCCTGTTAGTTTAAGGCTGAAAACATCACTGTTACTGAAATAACAGCCTTTATAGACACTAGGCCCAGAAAACACCAGATCCTGGAATGAAGCCATCTATGACATCATAGAGAGGTTGAACAACACATCCACAGAATATCAAAACCTCATTCTTTAGCTCAGCTCAGTGGTATTGTTCCAGTAATAAACAAGCTGTTGAAAGTAAGATTGTGCAAAGCCTGGTTGTGGATAGACTCATTCGCTGCATAAGCTTCCTTCAGAAGGTACACACACACACACATACAGTCAACATAACGGAGAGGGTTGTAAATATTCTGTCATAATCTGTTGATTTATTCTTATTTTAAAATGAGATATTTAGTATTTCTTTATTTTTGTTTACATTTTAACATCCATTATTAATAAAAAGCTTACAGGACAAGGCTGTAGATTATACATTTATTCTGAAGAGAACAGATGAACAGAGAATGTGCTTATCCTGCTTGTCAGAACACTGAATAAATTAAAATTAGAATCAATGGCTGTCTTTGACTCATTTTAAATACCAATGTTTTTTTAGGGGTTTACTGTTATATGTGCAAATAGTAGCAGCCTAAACACCTCCTCACTTCGCTGCATTTCTGTGAGAGGAACAATACAATTATTTTATGAAATGAACAAATGTTTCATTTAAATAACCCTAAGAAAGTCAAAGGAATAACTGCATTAACAAGTATTGCAGGCTAAAATATGTTGACACTCTGCATTCAATGAGACAAGGAGAAAAGCTCTGGTTTTATTAGTCTATTTTAGATGTTTTGTTGTTATTGTGATTATACAGAAATAACTATTATTAATAAAAATGTTACAGTATTGAATTATATTTTACTCTTATCTGTACGACCAAAAATCACAAGTATTTTGAGTCGTTAAATAAAATGTTTTAAGCTCGTCAGAGACTCATACACACAATATTTTGTTTATTCCATTGCAAAAGTGACATTAAAAAAAAATGCTAAAAACTTTAAGCAAGTCTTAACATGAGAGAGATTTCATGGGACTTTTCACATTGCAAAAATTCTAAAAAAGTTCATACAAAAGGTTGGAAAGGCACATTAAATTCCTTACAGGAACTAAAGGGGGATTTGAATACTAGTTTACTATGCAGTACTGTTATCCAATCATAGCAGTGGACAATTTTCAAGCCGTGAGTGCAGACCAACCAGAAAATCAGTGTGTTCTCAGAGATGACCTCAAAAAGGGGTAGAAAAATACTTATTACTTACTGATTTTGATGTTTTCAAAAGGAAAATCCACATGAGGGTCATAAGTAGACCTCAGAAGACAGAATACAACAATAAAAAAATCTGATTTCCATCCAGTTCATGACCCCTTTAAAATCCTAAAATCCTAAATAACAACATATAAGATATGATTAGGGCAGCACCGATGTGTCTACGAGCAGATCAGGAGGTTTAATATTCAATCTGTAAATGGCTCAGGTATTAGATTGTACATCAGAACTGACCAAATTCCTGAACATTTTTTTCTCTGATTGTAGTGAAAGTTTCATTGGGAAAAAAAAAAAAGTCCTAAAATATGCATTTCTGCTGTCTCTAACGAACTGTAATAGGCAACGTTGTGACTATGAAGAGACAAATCAAATATTCTCTATCATTTTTATTGGTTCCATCTTGTGATATCATGTCCTGTTTTGGTTTGTTTACATGTCTTTGGCCCACATTGTTTTTGTATTTAAGTTGAATTGTTCCAGAGCTTATCAAATGGCAATAAGCTAGAGAAGAAAAAAGAAAAAGAAAAAACAAACAAACAGCTTGTTTGGATGGTAAACATATTTAAGTATGCATATAAGTGTGCATATACCCTAAATATTCTACATTTTCCACTTCATAGAAACATTTGTGCAATGGATGTTAAACGTTCTACATTAAACCATCAATACCAGCAATATAATTTGTTTTAAAGAGCCTCATATCAATGCTAATAGATGCACAGATGTTTATGTATATTCACTCTATATTCCTTGGATATATGTTCTAAATTAAAGGGGACCTATTATGCAAAAATCACTTTAACAAGGGTGTTGTGTGGCAACAGTGAGTGAATATAGCCAGCGTCTATATGGTAAAATTTAATTAATTCTATTTTTTATAAATCACACTTGATAAAAACAGCCTGAAGAAACACTATGATTGACATTCTCCCTTTGTACATGTCATTGGACGGGAATCTCTCTCTCATTAGCATAGACAGCCCTGCGTGAGAAGCAGCCGTCCACCATTAGAGTTTTCACATCGTACCTGCTAAAGGTAATGTCAAGGTAAATTTAGAGTTTTAGGATGACCAAATGAACACCATAGTCTCCATAGACTACCCTCTTCTGACCCACTTCTTTTGACATTTTCAGTTTTCCACAGAGATAAAATTAGTTCTGTTTTGAATCTGCCACTATGCTGAGGCACAGGTCTTTGTAGCTCCACCCTCTTTTGAAAAGAGCACAATCTCATTTGAATTTAAAGGGACAGTCACCAAAACGGCACAATTTGGATCAAAGCCTAAAAGGGTCAGCTTCAAAGAGTTATAAAAATATTTGTGTGGGGCATTTTGAGCTTAAACGTCACATACAGATTCTATGTGCATCTTATTTTGCATCTTAAAAATAAGTGCCATCTTTTGCAACCTTTAATTACAGTACTTCTCCATTCACTTCCAGGCAGAACATAAACATTTGGCTGGTTTTGTTGGTTACATGTCATTGTTGATTTCGGCAGATTCAATAAGAGAAGAAAAAGAAAAAAGAAATGCTGTTATGTTGTAGCTGTCCAACAAATCAATGTAGTTGGATTAAGGAACGCCATTGTATTGTTTTCCTCTCCATGTTCATTCAGCAATTGCCTCAGTGATTGATGTAATCCAATGAAAAGGACTTAGATATTGTTTATAAAGTAATACATCTGCTATATTTCAAAATCGTATTGAGGGAAAGAAGGGGGAAGGGGGTCTATATACAAGTCTCAGCCCCCACCCATCTTTATGACTCCCAGAAAAGCAATCTGTTTTCTAACTTTCAGCATCTGGATCCACACGTCTGGTGTAAACCTTTACAATACAGGCTTAGTGTATTGAGCGCCAAGCTGCTCAGGGGCAGCAAAGAAGAGTTAAGCAGGAATACGATGGCTTTAAGAAGTGTCATAAGCAGCATATTTCATTGCTGTAAGAAAAGATTTATGATAAAAGCAGCTTCTGGAAGTGTAATGAGAAATTAAAAGGATAACATGTCTCACACGCGTGACCGAGGTCATGGCTGGCCACGATGAGTGAGTGAAACGAAAACTGTAGTTTTTCCACTAGATTATCATTAGTATGACCTTTCATATTGTGACTTCACATTTACTGTGTTTTTGCAGCATAACAGAGTAGTAGCTTTTTCAGTTCTTGCACCAATGCCTTTTTTATTAACTTGAAAATAACAGTAACACCAGTAAGGCGTAACAAAAGCTACCCAGACTCGGTGGAAAAAATATGCCTCTACCATCATTTTTCTCCAAAAAAACATTTACATGTACATATAATATGCTCAGTTTTTAGATTTAAAATGGTTCAATAAATGCTATGGTCAAATAAAAGGTAAAATGACATGATTGTAATGCTTTTTTTTTTAGGTAATAAGTTATTTCCAAGCACAACAAAGCGAAAAGCAACCTTTTCGTGACACACATCAGTAGGCCCTCACAGAATCTGCGCGTGCAGAAATCTGCAGATTTATGCACATTTTTAGCCCATTATTGAGTCTATTTATTGTGTAAATGTGTCAATTTGTATTTATTCAGTTTTAAAATTAATTTCAGTAGAGTTATATTGACTAATATGAAAATGTTAATTTGATTTATTTACAACACAGTTTGTAAAGTAATATTTGCTTTATTTTAGTAGATATATTATATTAGAGACTTGCTTTGTTTCACCAAATAAGTGGATCTAATTGGATTTGCATTGTAAACATGAAATAAAAGCTAAAAAGGTATTATCTTATGATACTCCCAAAATCATTCTGCATAAATCTGCAGATTTTTTATTTTATTTTTTCTCAAAATTCTGCACAGAAATAGCAAAAAAAAGTCTGCAGATGCTGTCTGGCTTTACTCATCAGCCATTCTGGCACTGTCATGTTTGTTTAATCACTGAAATTTTCACTTTGATACTCTTTTGAAATGATACAAACATTCAACAAACAATTAAATATAGATTTTTACAGATATATATTTTTTTATTATTGTGACCCTGGATGACAAAACTTTGTTGTATGGGTCAGAATTATAGATTTTTATTTTATGCCAAACGTCTTTAGAATATTAAGTAAGACCATGTTCCATAAACACAGTTTGACTGTAAATATATCAAAACTCAAATTTAGTTAGTAATCCACATTGCTAATCACTTAATATAGATAACTTTAAAGGCATTTTTCTTGGTAATGTTTTGAACCATCCGATTCCAGATTTTCAAATATTTATACCCCACACTCAAAAAAATGAACTTTCGCTATTGTTAGTTTTACTACACCCACCTTTGTTCACTTTACATGAAAGATAAAAGTAGCTAAATTAACACAAGTTAACTATGTTATTTCTACAGAATTTTAGTACTGTAAGCTTTACTTAATAAGGGTTTGAATGGCCAACTTAACATTGTAGAGCAAATACTTAAGTGAATAAAAAAGTGTTCACCTTATGTATTGAAAGTTCATAAATCTAACATAACATTACTAAGTAAAATATACATATAACTAAATTGCACTAGTGACACATCTGAATGGGTTGTTGTGGTGAGGGGGCGGGGCCGAGAGCCGTGGGAACGGGTGAAGGAAGGAAGGAGCTCTGGACTATAAGAGGTGGAACGATGGCAGAGGAAGCGGAGAGAGGTCCAGGCCTGGACACTTATGTTTTACTTTTACTTTCAGTTTCAGTTCCCTTTTATTAATAAATTACTTTTTAAGTTTCGTCGGTTCTCCGCCTCCTTCTTCCCGATGGCCAGGCGGCCATCGAACTTTATTACATTGGTGCCGAAATCCGGGAGAAGGAAAGACACGTTGTCCAGACGCCCTCGCCGCTGAGAGGGGGGGCGAGTGTTCGGGAGTTAACCCGAGTAAGGGAGAAACCCGTTCGTCTGCCCAGAATGCCGGGGCGGCCTGAGGCTGGCGAGGAAAGGATCTGCCTGCTGCCGTCTCCCAGCATGGGGAGGAGCAGGGGACGCGGGGCTCACCAACGGAAGGGAAAGAGCTGAAGGGAGCCATCCCAGAGAGCCCGGGGTGAGTCACCGCGGTCCGCCATGATGCCTGCGTCCTCCACCGAAGCGGAGCAGGAGACCAGAAATACCGCCAGCCAGAAGAACCACCGCCGGACATCAGAAGACGGACGGGTGGATAGATTCCTCCACAGGGCTCCCAGCACATCGTCGGACCTTTCAGCTGGTTGAGGACCGAGTGGCAGCGTGTCTGGAGAACCGAACCCCAATTTATTTATTTTTTTTTCCTTCTGCCTCTCTCCCCTCTCTCTGTCCCTCTTCAGTCTCTCCTCAGCTATCCAGCTCCTTTCTTTTGGCCCTGTTTATTCACAGGTATTCGCTGGCCACCCCCCACCCCCCCCCACCCCCTGGGAGTAAGCGCCGACACGGGGTGTGAACCCGAGTGGGGGAGAAACCCGTCCGTCTGCCGAGAGCGCCAGGGCGGCCAGGGGTTGGCGAGGAAAGAGTCTGCCTGCTGCCGTCTCCCAGCATGGGGAGGAGCAGGGGACGCGGGGCTCACCACCGGAAGGGAAAGTGCTGAAGGGAGCCATCCCAGAGAAGCCGGGGGAGTCACCGCGGTCTGCCATGCTGCCGAAGCCTGCTACCGGCCGCCGAAGCGGGAGCGGAGCAGGAGAGCGGGAATGCCGCCACCCGGAAGAGCCGTCGCCGGACGCCAAAAGACGGGCGGGTGGATAGATTCCTTCACAGGGACCCAGCACGTCACCGATCTCTCAGTTGGTGGAGGACCGGGAGACAACGTGTCAGGAGAACCGAGCCAAGAATTTTTTTTTTCTTTTGCCTCTCTCCCCTCTCTGTCTACTCTGTCTTTCCTCCTGCTTTTTTCCATCTCTTTTTCTCTCGGCCCGTCTCATATAGGTCTCGCCGGTGCTGTGGCTGCCCCCGACCTGTGATGGGTGATGGGGGTATGTGGTGAGGGAGCCGTGGGAACGGGTGAGGCCGGTGCGTAAGTGGATACACCTGTGGCGCACACCGGCCTCGAATCCCACGGAAGGAGCTCTGGACTATGAGAGGAGGAACGATGGCAGAGGAAGCAGGGAGAGGTCCAGGCCTGGACACTTTTGTTTTACTTTTACTTTCAGTTTGACGGCAGTCTCCGTGAGGAGCTGCCGTCCGTTTTATTAATAAATTACTTTTTAAGTTTCGTCGGTTCTCCGCCTCCTTCTTCCCGATGGCCAGGCGGCCATCGAACTTTATTACAGTTGTACTAAGAAATATTTTGTCAACTTTACCTGAATTTCTTAAGTTCATTCAACTATATTGTTGCTTGTAGAAACTACTCAACACACTTGCGTGGAACCACTTAACACTCTTTTTTTATGTAAGTCCAACAAATCAGTTTTTTGAGTGCAGCCAAATAGTATCATAACCAAACAAATATACACAAAGTATAAATAAAAATAAATAAATAATAATAATAATAATAATAATAATAATAATACACATATGATTTTTATGGTCCATATTTTAAACCCTTTCTCTTGTATAGGATGTTTTTATATCTGTTTTCACTGTAGGATATTTTGTGAAGTAATAATAATAACAACTGTAAAACTATAAGAAACATGTTGTAGTGGAGTTGGGTATATTTGATCCCATCTGCATTTACAAAATGTACGAGAAACATATTTATATGAATAATAATTATGATAAATGGATGAGTCATGTTTAGTTAAAAATAATTATAAGGCATTAATAAATATTTACCTAATATTTTTCCTTTTGTGTTAATTTGCTGTCTGTACTTCAGTGTATCTCCTGCAGGAGATGTTTGTTTCTTCAGAGCTGTTTACAGTGATGAAAGCAGAGTTCACAGTTATGATCTCCCACCTTTAATTCATTCCTTCCCATACAACCTGTTCAGTTGCAAAAATCCAGCCAACGCTCTCATCTAAGCTTGGCAAATATCCGAAGAAAGGAGCTTACAATCACGCTTACAAGCTGTTTCCCCTCTTACTTCCTGCTGTTTCATCCGCTTACTCACTCTTTAACAACAGAATGGGTCGGAATATGCATCTAAAAAAGCAGAAGTCCTTTTCTTGAATTCTGACTTCTTCAGTTTGTGTGTTCCAGTATGTCACAGTGTTGCATTGTATGGATGTTTTTCTTTTTTTTTGTCTGCTTTCAGATTGTTTTTGGCAGCCCAATAGCTTGTTAAGATTCTGTCTGGCATCATAACAAGTGGGTTTGTTGAAAAGGTTTGCTAAGGCTCTTGGTGGAAAGTTGTACAGTGCAGCAGATTCACAGGATCATTTCAAAAGGAAAGGAATGTAAGGGCATGCTTCTTAAATTTGTCAAAGAAAAAAAAAAATAGGGAATAGGTTTTGGAAAATGAGCTGATCTCTTACGTGTTGTATGTTCTTGGTGTGTCATTACTCTTGCGATTTGCTGAAGTTTCATTTCTGAAGCACTTTATGTTTTGCCAGGCAATACATTTCTCACCTGTAAGTGAGGATGAAATGTGGGAACCTTGAATCTTTTCAGGTGAGGTTTAAAATGTGAAAGTTATATGTTTACATTGACTTAATGTGTTTATGTAAAGTTTGAGAACTCAATATGAATTGGGGAATTGTTTTCAAATTGATGTTTCGATAAAACCTTCTATAAAGCTCATGCTTATAATGAATTAGAACTCTGTTTGTAAGTATTTCAGCCATTAAATGCATCTATAAAGACACAACAAACATTACCTTGTATTATAATGACAGTTATAGCTACATAATAATACTTATTTTAATAGTATTATTACTTAAAGCCATCAATGATGCATTTATAAAGGTTAGTAAAAACTGCATTATGACCCACATTAAGTATTTATAAGGTATAGGGCTCTTATCAAAAATCTAAAACCATTAATTTATTTGACAGACGAAAATCTGTCAACTTACTAAGGAGTCTGTAACTGTAGCATAACAACATTTTACCATTACAGAATGCACATTTAAAAAATCCAATAATTACTCACTAATTATTACTCATACATCAGTGCATAATGCATTATGAACATGTATATTGGAAAATTAAATGCATCACTAATAAGTAACACTATTATAAAGTTAGCTATTACTGTCATTGTAATACAGTATAAGGTTTGTTGCGTCTTTATAGATACATTTAGAGAATTGTTATGATTGATAATAAATAACTATAAACAGAGTTATAATTCATTATAAGCATGAGATTCATCACCACTATCGCACGGCAATTTGTAACATTTTGATTTATTGTATTTTAGCTTACTTTGATATCTGTCAAAAGTACAAACACTTAAAATAAATTAAATGTGCCTTTAAACCTACAATATATTATCCCTTACAGACTATATCCATGATCAGGTTATTTTAGTTGTAGTTAATACTGACAATTCAAAAATGTGTTCAAATTATTGATATCTGTCCGACATCATGTAGGTGTCAACCTTCCTCTGTCATAAAAGATTTAGCTGACTCTCTGAGAAGCTGTTGGGAAGCTCCCCATTGGCCTTATTTTAGCAATAACCAGGAGGTCTCGACCCCCTTGAACACCCCCTGCCGCAATTCAAATACTATTTAAAGGTAACAACTGTGACATTCAGACAGAGATATCTAAATAAGTTTTCTCCTACTGTTGCTATGTCAGTACTCAATGCCATATAAAGATCCCTTTAGTGTCATTAAGTCAGCAATGAGTGCTTTGTTTGTGTACATTTTTAAAGTGTATAGTCTTCAGTGGTTTTTATGTTGTAACTGTTTTGTGCTCCTTTAAGCTCAAGAGTGACAAGTGAAGATCAATGCTTCGAAATACTTCTTTTCAGGTGAGATGATACACATATCAAAAAAGGTACCTCAGCCACATCCACCTACGGGGGCAGTCGTGGCCTGGTGGTTAGAGTGTTGGACTCGTGATCCGAAGGTTGCTGGTTCGATACTCGGTACCAGCGGGAATTGGGGGTGGGGGGAGTGAATGACCAGCACTCTCCACCACCCTCAATACCACGACTGAGGTGAGTCCCTTGAGCAAGGCACCGTTCCCCCCAACTGCTCCCCGGGCGCCGCAGCATGGCTGCCCACTGCTCCGGGTGTGTGTTCACGGTATGTGTGTGTTCACTAACTGTGTGTGTGCACTTGGATGGGTTAAATGCAGAGCACAAATTCCAAGTATGGGACACCATACTTGGCCACACGACACTTCACTTCACTTCACTTCACTTCACTTCACTTCACTACATCTTTGCCATGTTGTGTTTACAAGCCAGGCCAAAATTGTTCTGTAAAATTTGCTTTGACAAATTGTGAACTTTTTTGTTTAATATATATGCGTCACGGTGATGCAGTGAGTAGCACGATCGCCTCACAGCAAGAAGGTCGCTGGTTCGAGTTGCCATTTCTTTGTGGAGTTTGCATGTTCTCCCCGTGTTCGCGTGGGTTTCCTCCAGGTGCTCCGGTTTCCCCCACAAGTCCAAAGACATGCGTTATAGGTGAATTGGGTAAGCTAACTTGTCCGTAGTGTATGAGTGTGAATGAGTGTGTATGGGTGTTTCCCAGTGATGGGTTGCAGCTGGAAGGGCATCCGCTGCGTAAAACATATGCTGGATAAGTTGGCTGTTCATTCCACTGTAGCGACCCCAGATTAATAAAGGGACTAAGCCGATAAGAAAATGAATGAATGAATTAAACTAATATTTACACATTTTATACCAAATGCACATACTATACAACTGGAAAAGACATAATAACAATAATATAAATATAATATAATATGTATTTACCGTCATTGTTCTTTAAAGGGTCATGAAACCCCCCTCTTTCAGTTCAAATCTACCTCAGAATTAAAAAAAAAAAATGCTACATGATGGGCGTGGAGCTCTGTGAGCAGAGATGGCCGGCAGAGCAGGGGAAAAAGAGGGGGGGCACAAAACATGAGGAGACCCATGGTTTTATAGTTTACAAAGTTCAAATGCAAATAAATAAACAATAAGTAATTTAATGCCCTGCTACATATACAATATGTTATCTGTAATTTCATATAATATATACACATAACCACAATTTTTTACATAAACATGAAAGATAATCATGTTTATATAAACACTTTAAATGAGGAGACTCCCTATCTATTTCTACCATTAGCACTGCCGGTAATCTGGAGGATTTTAAACGGATATAGGCGATGTGTCTGAATGGTAACAAACTCAACTGATAAAAGACAAAGTCTGCCATTCTACAGCTACAGCTCTCCTGACAAAAATGCTTGCTAAACACATACAGCTTTGTTGTATCGGCCCTAACAGCATCGCAGGAAAAACCATGCAACAAACCCTGTGGATCATAGAAAGAAACACATACTACCCTTCATGAACGGCTAAATACTGTGTGCTGTGCACGGCCACAGTCTCACAGCTTGGCAGGTCTGTCATCGGAAAGCACATGCTGTCATGAATAATTAACAAGCAGGGTCTTCTCATAGGATAAGAAAACTCAAGTCTATAAATAATAATGAGAAACCGACGCATCATCTCTGGACAAGCAGAAAGTGCTACGTCGATTTTGATCCCGCCCCAATAATGATTTTAAACCCGGAAGATAAAATTAGCTGACAAAAGTTCAAAATTATCCAGCTGTCTCAACAATTAAAGCTAGCAGGTGCTAACTTTGTCTCAATTCATGCTCAACACACACAAATCTGTTAAAATCTGTAAAAAGTACTGAAGAGTTTCTTGAACCTTTAATTCCTTCACATACAGCATCACATATGATATTAGTATTTGAAGTGCCAAAAAGGTATAAATCATTTTCTCACAATGTTATTATTATTATTATTATTATTATTATTATAATTATTATTATTATTATTAGGCCTATTACTATTAGGTATATTATTATTATTATTATTATTATTATTATTATTATTATTACTACTATTATTATTAGGCCTATTATTATTATTAACAATAATAATAATAATAATAATAATAATAATAATAATAAATAAATAAATAAATAAATAAATAAATAAATAAATAAAGCAGATAAATGTACAGTTTGGCTTTTGCTGCCAGCCAGACCAGATTTTTCACCAAAGTTTTTGAAAAATTGTAAACTCCTAATGAACTCCGTTGTGAGTAAAATTAATTGTATACTATACTATTAGTTTTCTATATACCTTAATTTTTCTTCACTTTTTGTTCTATTGCAATTAACAGATTCTCTCTTCCCAGTGCTGAAAGATATTTTTATGCATATTTAACCGGAAAAGACACAATAACATATTTAATAATAATCTACCTTGATTGTTCTTTAATTTCTTCACATATCTAAATTTAATCAGTAATCTAAGTGACAAAACATTTTTTATATAATTTTATTTGTGTACATTTATTTTCAAGATTGAAGGTCTGGTTCTGAAGTAAAGAAAAAAATGTGTATAAAAGGTACTAAAATGTGTATTAAAAGTCTGATGATGCATTATTGAGCCAGCGCTTCCTCTCAACAGAATGTAAATAGCAAGCAAATTAATGGTGAAAAATCCCCAAGGCGGGTGGAAAGGCCAGCATTTGATCATCAGATGCAAGTTTGATGAGTGTAGTCCACGGACAATACCTCACCATCAATGCATTGCACATTGTTGATTAAGAGCTGCCAGTCTCCCCATGTGGTCTTTCAAATGCTGGCCATTATCCATAACACAACAAGACGATGAATATAAGATTGAACAACTTTGTCAGTGATGCTGGAACGTGACCAAGTCTCGGTCAAATCTCTCATATAAAAGACTTCCAGAATCTCTTTGTGAATAATCTGAAAGTTTAATCCATCAATCTTGTGCTCTGGCAGTTATAGGATAGATGTTGTTTGTGGCATACCTGTGTACTAACAGCATTATTATTTTTTATTACAAAAGTAAGATAAAAGAGACGAACAGAACAGAAAGAAAAGAGACAAACAAACATTTTGGTTATGCAAATGATTATCCAAATAATAACCGAAAGGCTCCAACAGAGTGTGAGCAAATAACCAAAAGCAATTACAGCTGCACTCCAGTGGAACAATAAATCCTTGTTTAAATTTGCTGTGGTATTCCCTTGTTTCGCCATAGCCATGTTTCAGTACACACTTATTGCCTGAAGAGTCTACAACATTAAACAGATACAAAGACTGATTGGAAATGTACGTCACCAGAGGAAAAATCGGGTGTTTTTACTGGAAAGTTATGACAATGTGATCTATAACATGCATTTAGAATACAAAAGCATTACTTTGCTACAGCAATCCACATGTTTTATAGAGGCTAAATGAAAATCAAATACCACCAAACTGCCCATACTACTTTACAAATATTGTCAAAAATATAAAAAAAAACATGAAATTAATAGAAATGTGTCCACTAAACTAAACGGAAACTAACAAAAAAACATTAATAAAACAAACTATAACTATACAGACAATTATAAATGGAAATAAAATCTCATTTGAAATGCAAAATTATAACAACCTTGTTCTGGTGTACTTTTTTTTTTTAATTCAACAACCCAGGGTCAATTATTCCTTAATGTACATGTTTCAAGACTGAACTGTCCACCCTTAAGTGAAGCAGGAATAATGTCAGAACCTGCAATTTGCCTTTCCCCCCCTTGAAGATCTTATTAAGCTCTTTAATTAATGAGTAAAATAAGATTTATGCTAAACATAAATTGACAATTCTTTTTTGTTCTACAACATAATCTACATAAATTCACTCCTAAAATTTTCTTATCGTATTACTTTTCAGAAACTAACTTAAACATAAAACACCCAGAATAAAAACAATGTTTGAATGGCAGCTGTAGCATAAAACATATGGTGGGAACATAAAATAAATGGCTAAATTTAATGGTAAATTACCATATTTCTTTTTTTTTTTTGTACCACATACCAATGTTTTGAAGTACTAACATCTACACAACATAACTTTGTAAAAGACAATAACTAACGTTCATCACAAACAACCCACAAGCAGAGAATCATCCTAACATATAGAAGGTGCTCAGTGTCATTCACACAACTACTAAACACCATCATGGTAACACACATAACATTAAAGTAATGCAATGAACATTATTTAGCAACATTAGATGAAACATAAAAGTCTAATGTGCATAACTCAACAGAGAGAAAAAATAAAAACGTCAACAAAAAGACATACAAAGTGAAGTGTCATGCATTGAATTTACAGTTATTCACCATATACAGTACACTGTACAAATTTTTTTAACAGGTTTAGTATTTTATGATTCACTGTTTCTTTTCTGTTTATTTACAGTTATAAATTGCATTATGGGATCTTGATCTCTGCTTTGTCAATGTTTGATGTTATAAATACAACTCCGCAGTTGAAGAGAGTGACTTTTATTGACATGTTAGTAGTTTGAAACAATATAAGAAATAATACACAGAGAGAATTATGTCTGTAAATAAAGAGAATAAGTACTGGCAGATTATTACCAGGTTTTTGTACTGTAATTTACAACACCAGACAATATATCACTTTAAACTATTAAAAATTTCAATAAAAGTCACTTTTTCAAACTTTTCAGCATCAAAAGTTGTTGGAGGAAAGATCAAAGTCCCATAATGTCATTTGAAAGCATAAATAAAAGGAAAAAATAAATAAAGCACGAATAAAAAAAAAAAGTTAAACTTAATTTAAGGATTTTTTTTTACAGTGTATACTAAGAAAACGTACTGTTAACTGTCTTTTTTTTCTCATAAATTGAAAACCCCATCGCAAAAGCCCACAGTTTAATCTAAAAAGAATTCCAGAACAAAATATATTTTCAGGGTCCTAATGTCCTTCCCATTTAGCAAAGTCAACAAAACAGAACTTTGTTACAGAAGTGAACACAAAACACAACTGAATAAAAGCCTTACGGAGTGTCAGTGTAATGTCATCATTGTGCCTGTACCATCTTAAAGGGGGCTGTTTTTGAGTCAAGAGGTTGTCAAGGTTTGTGATGAATGTCCGTATTGATTCCTGTAAAAGATGCTGCATTGTTCTTTGACCTTCACTGACAGAGTCTGCAAAAATGCTCTTAAACTGGGAACGGAAAAACTAATGGAGTTTTTATTCAATATACAGTTTCAAAAAAAATAGTAATAATCACACCCATTATTATATGTAAAACCATAATGTTTAGATTCAGTTGCGCTTTGATATGCACTGAAAAGTCCCTGAACTTTAGATCTTGTTTTGTATCATCGCAGACAAGATGTAGTGCTGGAGGACATCAATATGTCAATGTCCTTGTCAATTAAGAACATGAATATTAATGATGGTCTATAATGAAAATGGTGGTGGCCCTGGGATACGTTCACAGAGAGAGAGAGAGAGAGAGACGCACAGATAGAAATACAGCTAGCATAATGTATGCCTTTTAGTCATGCTGAAGATCCCGATTGACATTTTGTCATATCAAAACACCTGTATAATTAGACTAAATAACACCAAAGTCATTTGTCCTTTTGGTAGGACAACTTTTAATTGCAATCCTCTGCAACTAAGAAACCAAAAGAATAATTAAATTTTCATATTTTAGTCTCTATAGCCAAAGTCTTACCAAATTAAATCAAACCTCCAAAGTGTTTGCAATATTAGTAATGACTTGTTCCGGCCTTTTTGCTTCACTGAGCCACCTTAAGATAGTTTAAAAGTCCACTCTATAATTTAAATGGAGTAAATACCATATTCCAGAGACATATGTGTTTTGAGGAAAAAAAGAATGAAATGTATATGGCTGTGAAAATAATGAAACACTTGAGATTTATCTAATTAGAGTGCAGTGAGCAAGCCAGCTAATTAAAGCACAGTGAATAACAATATATGGTCTGGAATCAGCAGCTGGCATTACTTACCGTATTTTCATCTGAAGCCATTTCATTAGTAGCTGTCTCTGTGTGTTTCAGACACTTGAAATATTATGCTTATTTTCCTTTTTATTCTGGAAATATGTTAACAATGGAAAGCCAGTTGGAAGGTCATTGCTTTTCTTTTCTCAGTTTTTGTTTTTCACTTCGATAATGTGGGCTATTGTCATTTAGACTTATAGTATTACATGTTTTTTTAGGATTTACATTTAGACCTAATGTTGCTAGTTAATTTGTTTTGTGTCACCAACGCAAATGTAAATAATAATAATAATAATAACAATAATAATAATAATAATAATAAAACATGATAGTGGTGTTTCGTTCCTGAATGATTCAACTCATAATTTCTCACTCGGTTAAACTGAGAATTTAAATAAGTAAAAAAAACTTTATTTTATTTTTATTGTTGCAGTTATTGCGTCAAAATCATGCTTTATGTCATACAAATTGCTACGATTTATTTATTTTTTTTCATCTACAATATGCATTGAAGAAATTTTTTTAACCAGAGGATTAAAAGAAAGAACTGCCCAAGTTTTTTTTTTGTCACTGTTAGTTGTTTTTTTTAATCTTTTTGCAATTCTGAGACAAAACCAAGCTTTTTTATTGTATCTGAATTGATTTTATGGGAATTTATATCTCAATGTATATATTTTTCTTACAATTTTGAGAATATAAGTCAGAGTTATAAGTTTATAACTCAGAATTATCATCATTTTCTTGCAACTATACTTTCTTGTAAGAAGAAAAAGTCATGATTCCAATTTTATAACTCATAATTTTGACACTTTTCTTCCAAGTCTGATAATAAAGGTGAGAACTTTAAGTTTACATCTTATAATTCTAACTTATAATTTCATAATAATCTTATATCTTATAATTTTGCTTGCAATTGTAAGAATGGCAGCAATTATAACTTTGAATTCAGAATTTCTATTTGAAATCCTCTGAATTTGATCTCTTTTCCATGCAATTTTGAGATTAGGAGTCTAAACTTATGAATCAAGCTTGTCACTATTTTGAATGCATACTAATACATTAAAAAAGCAAATTGAAACCAACAGGTAGATATATTTGTAAATACCGCATTAAATAAATTAATCCAAAATGATTATTTGCTAAAACTCCTTTTTTTTTTGAATAGGCAATTCCAAGTGGATATCAGAAGTGTTCAATCCTCAAACAACAGCAGATTTCAGAGTCTTTGTATCATATGCTCCAAATAATAAAGTTATCTAGCACCCGACTCTCATATAAACCAAAAGAGGGAGCTGCAGAGGAGATGTGGGAGGTTTGTGCACAGGAGGATGCTAATCTACAATGTTCTTTCTCTCCTACTACAGTAGTTGCTCACTTAAAACACTTGTGTAAAGTTTTAAAACATTACAAAAAAGATTTTTTGTAGTAAAATAACTGTGCTTTGTTTCTAAGGTGTTAATGTTAATTAAAATCAAAACATCATCATGTTATAGTTTATAATGTATTATAAAACCCTTCATGCATCATTGTAAAGTGTCTTGCTTGCAAAGGTCTAACCCAGTGGTGTCCAAACTCGGTCCTGGAGGGCCAGTGTCCTGCTGAGTTTAGCTCCAACTTGCTTCAACACACCTCTCAGGAAGTTTCTTAATCTAGTATATCTAGTAAGAGCTTGATTAGCTGGTTCAGGTGTGTTTGATTAGGGTTGAAGCTAAACTCTCCAGGACACTGGTCCTCCAACACCAAGTTTGGACACCTCTGGTCTAACCCAAAGACATTCCTGAAATCGGCCAAAACCCTGAAGTACTCTACTGTTATCGTTTTTTGTAATCTTTTCCTTCACTTAGGACAATTCAACATGTGTCACTCAATGACAAAGAGAATTCAGATTTCTTCCCATGATAACCAGACAGTGAAAGCAGAGTTAATAACATTCCCATAGTTGGCTCGCAGCCAGAACCCCTGAACCGATAAGGGCTGAAATCTCATAGCGAAAAAGGAACAAAATGAAAGGATGAATGGGTGGGAAAAAAATTTAACAAAAAAAAGAAACAGATTTTATTGCTTGTGCCAGCAGGTTGAATAATGATTATCAGCGGTCTATCTTTTATGTCTCAGTCTCAGAGGACGAAGTGAGATTCACAACTCCTCAAAGACTCCTGCAACCGCTTTGTTGTGTTTCACAAGTCAAATTTGATCTCATTAATAATGAAACTGATTTCCAGACAAACACTTTGTTTGAGGCACAAAGAAATATTGAAATGACAAATAACTCGGAGCCACATGTTATCATGCATGCATATTTCTCAATATAACATGTGCACGTTCACTTTCCATTTAAACATTTATTTTTTTCCACTCTTGTCCAGCTGCAATAACGATTGTTGTATGTGAACAATAATGCAGGAAGAGTGAGAGAAACAAAGAAGGGCCTTCTTTTTGTGCTCTATGACGGCAGGAAGACTAATGTGGCAATCTTCCCTGGCTAATTGTATTATGATTCTGCACTGTAGCGCGCTTCCTGCTCTGTTCATTTTCAATCAGGCACATTAGGGTCTCCCGCTGGGTCCTGCCTGTCTGTGCACCGTGAGGGAGATCATTCATTTAAATGACTGATATGTTTCTGTTCTCGTGAAGAGAGAGGGAGAGGAAAAAAAAAAAAAACTTCCTGGCCTCCACCCTCTGCTCTGCTGATCTGTGTCTGCTGACACTTCTGCAGCAGGTAGATCTACTGCTAGTCTACTGTACGTCTACTGGTAGAAGGATAGATAATAATAATAACAACAATAATAATAATACTAATAATAATAATATATATTCATTTTATTTATTATTTTATTACAAATAAAAAATATATATTTTATAATAAATATTACAGATATTAAATGGAATACTACAATATAAAACTATTTAAAGTCTATTACCTTTTTTATTTATTTTAATTATATTTCATTTATTATTATTACATTTGCATTTGCAGTAACATTTGCATATATTTATCATTTTTCATAATATGTATTATATATTTATTTTGTTTTGTATTTGTTGTATTTTATTACAAATGATTTTTCTTATATTATAATAAATATTAAATCGAATATTGCATTATAAAGTCGATTACCTTGTATTTTATTTTATTTTACTTTATCTTATTTAGCACACACCAACACAACTTAAAATTGAGGGATCCAACCGATTGTGCAGTAGTCAACATCTGAAGTGAATCAAAATAGTTTTTTCAAAATTGTCCTACAACAAGAATGGGTGTTGTTCAATAGTTTAGGACAACTTTGACAAAAGGTGATGATTCACTTCAAGTGTTGACTACTCTATATTGTCTATTGTATAGATATGTATTGTGCTGAATTAAGGGATACAATTCCACATCTTCCAATGACCAGTGACTTAAACATTTACTGACTATATTCATTTTTACTACCTTTAAATCACTACCATTAAAACCTTTGTTTATTATTTTTTTAATGGACAGGCAGAAAAAAAAAAATGGTGAAACACATTTTTATTGATATAACTTTTTGAGCGAATCACCAAATCACCCACACAATTTGTTTAAAACATTGGATCATTACTCACATGCAGTAACAATCAACAGTTTTTCCCTTTAGTTGAATAGACTATTCATTCACTTCACAAATATAAATTCACTTAATCCCAGTTTGATTTTCTCTTTTATTTAATGTTAAAGCTTTCATTAAATAAGTTTCAGTGATTCATCTCTCATCTGCCATAGTCACCAGAATCAGTGCAAAACATTAATTGCATTTATATATATATACAGTACTGTATAAAACAGCTCTTTAAAATCTACACTGTACAAACAGTATACAAAAATAGATGGTACTGTAGGTACTGAAAAAGACAACATATTCAGACATTGTGAATAATGTCAACCTTCCTGATGTAAAAATAACATGTTTGCTCAGTAATATGAAACTAAACTAATTACAAAGTCCTCCAAGTGACTTAACCTTTCCTACTGTGTTATTATATTTTCAACACTTTTTTTTTATTATTGTTGACGGTTACTTGTTTATGATCTGAGATGATTGAATACAGACAATAAAATAATATATACTAGAACTTGTCTTGTCCACATAACTTTACACTGATGATTTATCAGATGTGGACAGTTCACTGGAAGTTCACAAGCATTTGTTATGCGAGTGATAAAAAAATATATATATATCACCACAGGCAAATTCTGGACCACCATTTGCACCCATTCTCATTTTTTATAGCCTGACCTCTCGATCTTTTAACACACACACATACACACTCTCTCTCTCTGGCCATGTCCACACAAATTCATTTTTGTTTTAAAAAAACTCATTTTTTCTCTCCATTTTGGCTTTCCGTCCAGACTGAGTTGTCATTTTTAGGAAAAAGAAAATGTAACTTTTTAAAAATGCTGTCTTAAGTGGAAACATTTGAAAATTATGTTTTCGTGTTGCAGTGTAAATGGACGCTTCTGAAAACGATGAACCGTTTTAGTCATGTAAAAACAAGGTGAAGACTTGTTTGACAGCCTTTATGCTTCTCCCCTGAACTTGAAAATATAATTGACTGAATTATAGAGATGCTGGATTAAGATCATGTGATCATGTGTCCAATTGTGATCGCAATCTTTTTTCTATTAATTGTGCAGCTCTAGTGTGGATGACCATTGTTTCGTAAATAATTGAAAACGATAGTGTGGACATGGATTGTTTTTAGATGAAAACACCATTTTCAAATTTATCACATTTTCGAGTTTCTCAGTTTCAGAAGTCATCATAGTAGGGTAAACTTAGAGCGCAGTGAATGGGAGAGTAAAACATTTTTTTTTTTTACAATCCTATTTGTTGAAATAATAAAAGAAAAACTCCACAATGGTGCTATCAAGACTTTCAGAAAAAGAAAAACAGTGTGAGACATATCGGCAGCCAGAAGAGAGAACAACGTCAAATTGACTGTCCTGCCTCCATAGACACTGCATTAGAAACACCTTGCAGAAGCAGTAATTTGTTCTTTGTAATTTTATGCAAAGATGATATAATACATACATAAATACATTTAAATGTCCATACGTTTTTTTTTTATTATTCAAAACATTAAAAACGATGCTGATTTAAGATGCTGATGATCATTAAACACATCATAACAGTCTTGTGAAAAGGGTCCATTAGTGTAAATGTAGCCTCTGTCTCTCACAGACCCATACACACAGACACACTCTGAAAAACACATACTCTCTCACACTGATCCTTCAGCCCAGGCTAACTAACACTAGGTTAATATGTATGGTGCCAAAGTTTATTTTTATTTTTATCATTATTATCGCATAGATGTGTAGGCATCCATTAGGCGCAAAAATATGCAACGATATGCTGATGCCTCCATTTGCATGGATCATAAATCCCTGGAAGATACATTCTGCATAATAATCTATGATAATGGTTTACCACAGCAACCCCTTTTGTCATGCAACAAATTGAACTTTGCTAAGTGTAAATTTGTTTCTGGCCTGATTCGCAAAGTGAGGCTTTCATTAATTTTCACCCCTGGTGCAAAAAGACACTAAAGGCTTTATATAAATACGCATTGCCAACAACAATAATGGGCATGTCAGCTGTGCCTTGGTTCAGTACTTATGACATTGCCCTGAGTACATGACAGTTCTCATTTCACCAAGAGTAATGCAAAGGATAAAGGAAACGTCACTCTGATACTGTGCAGCTTTCGCAAGTTGATTTAAGGTTTCAAGACCATCTGTGCTGAAGAAACACATGCAAATCCGCATATTCTGTAAATGTTTGACAAGATCGTTTCGCCTGTGTATGGGTCAATGATGAATAAGGATGAGCCAAATTATGCAAAGATCTATTTAAAGTCAGTTTTTAAACAGGTAATGCGTCTGAAGATATCCATAGAGCAAGTTGCTAATTACAACAAAATCCAAGAATAATAAAAGAGAAAGAATTGCAGATAAATTTCAATCATTTTCTAAACATGTTCCTTCAACTGGGATGATGCCATATACAACAAATGTATAATTTACAGTAAACAAATACATTATTAATGTAAAAAAATGCTAAATCCTTAAATATGAAATGGGCACATTTGATTCTGTTACATACAGTTTTTTTTACATATTGTTAAACTTTTAAACCACCAACAGAGTTGACAATAACAAAATTTCCACCACTGGCATTATCTCCAGATGCTAACCTCAAACCAGGTATCACATGCCATGTCTAAAAAGAATTGTATGCATTTTCATCATCATATTATTGTTTTTAAAAAGTGAATGAGAGATTCTGAAAATAATGCTGACAAAATGTATCTATTAGTACATTTTGCACAAATCACAAAATATGACACACAAAAAACGAAAATAAGACAAATATTACATAATCAAAACTGATGTATGATTCAGAAGGTGAAGACAGCCAAAAATGGGTATAATAGGAGTCTTTAAGTAATTATTTTTTTAAGATAAATGTCCCTAAATACACATATATTTGTAAATATTTTACAGATAACCTGATACAATTTGTGATATTATTCAAAACAGTTTCATTAGGGTTTTTAATAATAATAATAATAATAATAATAATAATAATAATAATAATAATAAAAGAAGCAAAATGTACCTGCAATTCCAAAATTACCCATTCACACATGTAGACACATGTTTTTGTATGGCAAGATGTAATGCATAGTAACTAGTTTAAAGAATAGCATTACACAGATGTAGTGCAACTTTTTACATTATTTTGCGGGTTATATATTACATATACTATCGTGTATGTGACAAATAAAAATCTTCAATGTTTCACTAACACTAGTAGCCTACCTATGACATACTGTAGGTACAGTATCACTTGACATTTTCAGTTGATCCCTTCATGTTTCTTTGTTTCTTTCTCTCCTCATTCCATTCAGTGCCTCAGCCAGCATGCAAATGCTATATTCAGTTGTCCCATTAGACACTTTGAAAAGCTTTATAAAATCACCACACTGGTGCCACTCTCCCAGTTTCACAATTAAACCAAAAGCATCATCCAGTTAAATGTGCAAATCAAGTACCAACTTGCTCATCCTTTTTAAAATGCAGTGGTTTTAGTATTGGTGAAGAGTGCTAAGCAACTAAAAGAACATGCAGTTTACATCACTTCATCATTTACACCTTTTATTTGATTTCCCCTTTGATCGTAGCTTACGTAAAAGTTTAAAACACCAGCACAAACTCCCCTGGGCAGCAATGTTTATATTCCCCCAATATACATGCATTGAACAGCACAACAATGTAATATAATAACAGTACATTAATCCCACCACTGTTTAATCAGATTCCTCTTGGAACAAATGCGCACGTACCTTTTTTTCTTTCCTAATTGCCAGTGTAACTGGATGACACTCATCATTGAAGAGAGAGTTGATGGAAGGGGGTGGATGAAAAGAAAAGCATGTGGCCCACAGTTGGCATCAATATGTAAGTTGAATTGGTGTAGCTTTTATGCGTTTCTCCACATTGTGGGGGCGAAGTGTAGAGCGGGCCATTAGCGCAAACACATCCATCCTAATGTGCCTGAAAGAAAGCGGATGTTACTGAGGGCAGCAGACATACAGCTATATGCATCAGAAAGGTACAATGGTTGAGTAAACGGCATGGCGTGCTGGATGTCAAACAACACCATAACATTTCCCTTTGAGACAAGAATTATAAAAGATACTGCATTTAAATGGTAATGTCATGGGAGGCCAAGCTAAAAAAATGAAAAGCAGCATTTTGGTTTAATGGTCTCATATTACGCTGGAAATATTGTCACTCTGAGACGAATGCATAAAACACAATGTGCTCCTCTGGAGGAGGCTGGAGGACTGTAGGTCAGTGACATCTCGCTTTCTCATCACTGAAGGAGCTGAAGCAGAAGAATGTCTCAAGAGCGCTCTTGAAAAGAGACTTTTTTTGGGTATTGTGGTATCATCTTGTATCCCTCGCCTGAACAAGTCTTTTAGTGTTATTGATTTCTACCCATCATTCCATAGTTCCCTCACTTACAATTACCCATCTGTGAGCAAGGGTGGACCATGTCATCGTCGCCTGTGGCAATGTTCGAGGAGAAATGACAATGAATGGGAAAAAAACACAGCATGGCCTTGCTGCTTTTGGGAATTTGAGTCAATAGTTTTAAATTTAGCAGATTTAATTGAGTTGGTTACTGTCCTTTTGATAGCTCTGTTCATGGAATGAAGGCAAACGTTCTTTTTATAGAACGGATATGAAGGGTTTGATAATTAGATTAAAAAAAGGAAAGCTTGTGTAACACTTATTGGAAAAAAGTGTTTTCACACTAAATTAGATTTATGTATAGTTTAACTTATGCAACCAGTTCTTGTTTGTGATTGGTAAATAGCAGATCTATATAATGCATTTGTGTCCATCTTATTTTCAGAAGTGCTGGTTCTAAAAGTTTATTATTATTATTATTATTATTATTATTATTATTATTATTATTATTATTATTATTATTATAAAGGGTTTTTAAAACAAGGTCCCAATAGTTAAATGTTAGATAATGTATTTATTAACATAAACAATACATTTATTACAGCATTTACTCGTCTTTTTTAATGTTAATTAATGAAAATAAAAGTTGTTTGTTGTTAGCACTTGCTAACTTGTTTATTTCTATATTTGTACTGTTTTCTTAAAATTATCAATTGCAAAAGACCATATGGCTTAACAATATAAGAATAGATGTAATTTTAGCACTTTACCAATGAAATAATTAATTGTTTAAACTCGTCCCCTGAGATTCCCATTGTAATGTATTATAAACATGCATTTGTATCCTCCGTGTGCAACTAATTAAGCCAAGCATCCAACATTGTTCACTTTCTTCTTAATGTTTACTTTCTTGTTATTTTGCATGCCTGCTATGATTGTCTTCTCTTTTTAATCTCTCTCTCGAGGGTCATGTTCCACCCATCTCCCTTCTAATGCAAATTGGCTGAAATATTTGTGATAAACTGTAATTGGTCTTTTGTTTTGAGATTTTGTTAACTTTTTTCCTTTGGTCAGTAATTGACACCAGTGGGATCACTGCGATCATAACTACTCTACTAACTGTCACTTCAATCGGCTTTCATTAAGGCAAGCACTGAAATGTAAAAAAAAAACAAAAAAAAACAATAAAATAAAATAAAGAAATAAAACTGTGCTCATAGACCTTTAAACAATAAAATCGATATCTGCATAACTTTTTGAATATTAATTAACTTGAATATTACGTTATGTGATTTATGTAAATCAGGGATTTACATCCTAAACACAGCCCTGGTTTTTAGTATGAGTAGTAAGAGCTTGATTAGCTGGTTCAAGTAGGGTTGGAGCTAAACCTTGCAGGACACCAGCCCTCCAGGACTGAGTTTGGTCACCCCTGATCTAAATGTTTATTTTAAGGCATCACATAGAGCAAACATATTGATGTATAGATCTTTAATATGACAAATGTAAAAATTTGCAGATTGTTTTGAGGAGAGGAACAAACTCACCCTGACATCACAAAACAACAAGTTACTAAACATGACAGCAAAATCAGCAGCGGTGTAAATAATAATGGCAAATGTTCAAACACTATGCCACTATAATTAGTCATGGCCCACTACATGCCGAAGACCCCAGAACCCTGAGAAAATAGTGTCCATGCTGCTAAGTAACACACTGAAGAATCATCTGCATGACAGCTACTCCTTAATATATATAGTTTGTACCGTAAAATGTAAGCATTGTGCACATTAAAACCCTAGAGAAACATAAATCATGTTAGACTCATTATATACAGAAATCCAGAAATTAAAAAGCTGATTTGTGTTACTATATAATTATATCCAATGACATCATATTTAATTAAAATGTAAGCGTCATGACCAGGGTGCGAACTACAAGGGAGCTGGTGGGAGCTTGGCTCCCCTAAATAAGACATGGGCTCCCCTGAAAACATGATTTCTGAAATTTTGGGGGGCCTCAAAATATATTCACAATGTGTCATTTTGATGAGAGGTTTCAGTATTGTGTAATGTGATCATGGATTATTATGTGTAAAAGTGCAAAAATATCATTCATTCATGCATGACGGCGATTTATACCTCACTTAAAAAAAAAGATAACTACACATGCTATTCTTGTCATGAACATCAAGGTGGGGGGGCGCTGTGGAGCAAAGTCCAGTTATGTGAAAGACTGACAGCCAGATGCTTTCATATGGACGTGGAGACAAATGATGTGACGCTGTGTTTCGTTTTATTTGCTTTATACAGTAAGCCAATACAATGTTCTTTTTTTAAACACCGTGAAGTTGCTGTAAACATGTTGGACAATTAAGCTGAAAGCAGGGTAAACTTGACCAAACAGAACCCCTTTCAATGCTGTTTCTTTTATTTTCGAATTCGCCATTAGAAAAAAAAATGGGCTCCCCCAAAGGCCATGGTATAGTTCGAACACTGGTTATGACATTACAAAGGGTTGATTTTGTATTTAACTCATTTTAAAGGATTCCAGTTTCATCCTTAAAATATAAATATATTACGCTATTTTGTAACACACACATGCATATAATATAATACATGCAGTACATACACATAATATTCAGTATTTATCTGTATTTTGGTTTTTAAAAAACTGCTTTTTAATACAGTATTCACTATCACTTCAGTATCAGCTTTAAAAAGTGGTTAATTGTGTGTGCGCATCTGTATGTTTAAAACAGTAAGGTATTCCAAAGTATCAAAAGGTGATTAATTAATTTTTGCTTTTTCAACTGAACTGAAATGGCTCTCATTCAATAAATCATGAAAGAGAGCGATGGTCTGCATCTGTGACATTACTCCCAGTGGAGCCGGACTCATGATAAAGCAGCGAGGAGGAGACCACCCCATCATTCAGACATGAGCTCATTTGATTTGAAGACAGGACCCATTTAGATTGACCATCTATCTCTGCGTCACCCCATTACATCATTGCCGGTGTGAGTTGTAAGCCTAGAAACCAAGAGGTTGCCTTTAGTAGCCAGACTGTAAATCATAACCCGAGCACCTTTGGGAGCCCACTGATCCAAAAGAGGGTTTGCATCAGACTTCTTTGATATAACCTTTATGAATCGCACATACAGGAGTCATAAGGTGAGGGAGTGGTGCTAAGTGATTTAAAAGTGCTGAAGGAGACTACCGCGGCCTTAACAGATCGATGTGCGGCCTGCTTGGCTACACGCATGCAGCCTGTTCAAAATGCAGCATGTTGCGCGCCACTAATTTAAAGTCTCATACAGTATGTGTCAGTACTCGGTAGAAAACACAACATCTTTTGGCTTAGCTGAGCTGATTGTAGCCTAAGCAAGGTTATTTGAATCTTTATTACTTTCCCCCACCCACTTGTGTATCTTGAATCCTCTGTCAAAGTCTGTTAGGTTGCCTCTCTGTATCGCTGGTAGAACATTGAATAATTCATGTTATCTGTGTTATTTGTGCTTTTGCTTATTTATGAAGGTGCTATGGAGTGTCTCTGGATTGGTTTCAGGGACTAGAGGCAAATGAAGACATCTTGATGTTGTGTTGAAGCCATTGGCATGAGTCGGCCCACTTGATTGTAAAAGTGTAATAATACAGGATTCTCAACGAGTCGTCATTTCTGCCCACTTACAAAGAGCCATGTCCAATCGGTGCTACGCGGCACAGGGAAGCGATTGTGCTCGCCGTCCCTCGGCATCTCCGTCTTTCTCCTCGTATCTTCTCCTCTCACAAACCCTGGCCCCCTGTAGGCAAAATCCACCAACACCAACCGCAGTAATCTCATTTCAACAGGGTCCCTCCAACAAAGAGAAGTCGAGAGGGAACGGAAAAACATGAGCGATTGTCTTCACTGTTTGTGAAATGAGTTCATGAGGACAGGCAATTGGAAAGCGTTGGCAGAGATTTGAGCTGTTAGAGATTGTTGTAAGTACACGAGCCTCGGGCTGTGTGAGGGTTTGAGGTGTCTCTCGTTTTCTTCCAGTTCCTGGCTTTCCTATAATCAGGACTTTGTTCTCTTGCGTACTCATAGCTGTTTCTTCCACTGAGCTTTGCAAGTTGAACGCAAGCGCTCGTTCGCTTCAAAATGTACGCTTCTGGCAAGTCTCGCTGTCGGTGTGTGTGTGCGTGATTGATAGATTTAACTAAAGGAGGGTGACCCAAGGGGAACATTGGCTTTAAAACTGTGCTTTAGTCATCAATAACAGACTGTAATTTTGCAACGAAGCTACAAGAAGAGAGGGAGAAAGAGAAAGTGAAATATGTGTGGGAGCGAAGAGGAAGAAAAAAGATGAAAAAGGCAATGGAAGGAGATGGAGAGAGTGGGCTGGCACATGAATAAATGAGAAATTTGGGATTCCCAGGGATATGTGAGCTATAAGCCTCAAGAGAGTGGAAGAGAGAAAGGAGGGGAAAAAAGGGAAAAAGCAGCACAATGGTTTGCCTCAAAGAGGGGGTGGAGGTGGGATATCAGGCAAGTCAGAGTCAAACAGCTGAAGTACAAGTTTGCCTACGGCACCCAAATCCTAAACATGAATGCCACACAAACAGGCAAGCAGCCCACGGCCGACCTAAATCTTTGATTTTACCTGAGGCCCTAAATGTTCAACCAATCACAGGAGGGGATACAACCGCTGCAATGCTTTTCCGTCGGTAGCAACCCTGTGTTAAAATATGCCAAAACCTTGAGGTTTAATCTAGCTTATGTTATAATTCTAAAAAGATCTATTTTGCTGTTTTTTGTTTTGTTATTTTACATGTTGACTATGTAAATGTGTCTGTTAGCCTTGTCTTTCAAGTAGATTATAGCCTACATTTGGGATTTAGAGGTTGTCTGCTTTTTTTCAAACTTCAGCCATTCAAAGCTTTGGTGTCCCTTTGGTGACAATTGATACATTTATTCGTACAGTATCGGTGTAAAATGTAAACTACTATCCAACCACCGAAGAGTGCTGATATACAGTTCAACACCACTGGGACATGTATAACTCTTTTTGGCACGTCAGTCTCTCGAACACAGTTTTACTTACCACACAGAGCAATATAGTGCAATGCTATTATATTGCTCTATGGGACTGCTGTAGACAGCATCAGAATTTGTCTGCCCTCCCTGGTTCAGTTTGAGAACAGCACATTTTTAGAGCTGTAGATGTCTGGAACCCCCTCTTCTATAATGGAAAGAACCTACACCAGCACTGTGTTGGTGTAATATAGGTGTATGACTCTTTCAAAAGTTTACGCCAGTAAATGGAGATCACTGACTTTAGTCATTTACTTAACCAATTCTTTCAAAACAAGATTGAAATGTGTAACTTATTGAATCCGTGATTCAATCAATTTAGTCCAAAACAAGACATTAGCTGCATCCAAAAATTGCATATATTTTTTTCTATATAGATGAAAACTAAAGTGTGTCCAATTATGCAGTACTCAGTAGGTAAAAAGTACTTGGTTGACCTACTATGTCCAAATGATTCTGAAGACTACATAGAGTAGGGCTATATGTCTTCTTTTTCCCAGGACATGTCCTCTTTTTAGGAGTAAATAAATCTGGGTGGAATTTTAAAATCTCCTAAATTGTCTGGGATTTGGTCTTTGCTGTAATTTATTGTATGTGTTTTTTCATTACATTTAAACCTTTGTTAAATGCCATCATTGGTCGCTCATGTACATAAGCAAACATTGACCAGTGCATCTCAATCCCTAAGCATGAGCTTTTACCTGTCAGCGGGTGGCACATGAAGACCAACCCTATCACCCTAGCATAGAATAAATGATTTACCATCCAATCTGACAAGGATACTATTTGTAAATGACAGTGACACAATGCAATTAATGCAAGTCATGTGATAATGACAACAAGGTAAATGTATGTTTAGATTTATACACCCAGACTCTAGAAACAAGCATACTACACACATTAATGCTATACAAAACATCTCAAAATATAATTCTAAATAAGCACCACAAGTGTGCATAATGCAGTTTCTGACACACCCCACATATTCACGAGTCACTCATTGTATTATTCACTCAAGCATTTTGTCAAATAACAACTGTTTATTCTGAGAAAATAAAACAAAACAAGAGATGATTGACTGATGTGTTCAAAAACACACTGGACAGAAACATTGCTACTGTACAGTACAGTATGTTGCAGGGGATGCACAAAACTTAGATTCTTAAAGGCATAGTTCAAAAAAATAAAAAAATAAAAAATTATATATATATATATATATATATTAATTAAGTAGTTCTAAACCTTTATTTAGTCTGTTGAACACAAAATAAGACATTTTGAATATAGCAGAAAACAGGTAAGCATTGACATCCATAGTAGGGAAAAAAAACTATGGAAGTCAATGGCTGTCAGTTTTCAACTTTCTTCAAAAAAATGAGACCAGTTTTCCGGTTTGGTTCTTGTAACAGTGTTTTTTAACACTGATTTCCAACCAAACCATTAGTCTTGCCCCATATTCAGTGGCTGTCTCTGTAAAACTATGTGCATATTAATTTAACAGCTAAGGATAAAGCATCATAAGTGCTGAATAATTCTTTTTCAGTAAGCTGCATAACATATTGTGTTTCTGAATTGGTCAGTTTGGAACTCTTGCCAAAGGCAGTGGGAAGCATTTTGGCTGTGACAGTACAGTGTTCCTATTTTGAACATTTTTTAAAAGCAAGAAAGAGAGATACACTCAGCCATTAGCCTCAAACACATAGCCTATTATTGCCTAACAAATTCAAATCAATATGAGACTTTGATCCCTGCAGTAGGTGAGCTTAAGCGTATACCCAATTCATAACCACGGAGTGAGCTGGAGCTATTTCAGGAGGCTTAATTGTCACTTCAGAGTCCTCACTGACAGATACAATAAGCTGGCAGGCCGCAGTGACTCACATTTGAGAATCTTGCCATAGGGAACGAGGGATAAAATGAGAGAAGCGCTGAATAAATGAATCACCGGTACGGTATGTGTGAAAGAGAGCGAGTCAATGAGTAAGGTCTCAGACAATGTCTATTATTTTATTGCCAGCGATAGACACAGTGTGGTATTTTTTATTTATTTATTTTTTACAGTAGGAAATGTGTCATTAGAGGCTCCAATGACTACAGCATTCATATAGAATGATGGATTTAGGGGAATGGAAGCTCAGAATCCAAATCAATTTTGATAGATTGAAAATAAGTTGGTTAATAAAGTTCAGTAAGTCTTTTGGTAAATTTTTTTGGAAAAAAAAATAAAATAAGGTAGGTATCTTGGTAAGTTTATAAGATACTTCATAAAATGCCAATTTTCAAATGCAAGTTATTGCCTTTTGAGTAAACTACAAAAACAGAAATTTGAGAAAAACAGGATTAATGTACACATGTATTACATATTAATGTAATAATGTCTAATAATAATGTAACAATAATAATAATAATAATAATAATGTAATAATAATAAAATAAATAATAAAGTAATAATAATGTTTCCATGTCTCACAGAAACATTGTGCATTTCAAATTGTGCTTCATACAGGTGAGTGGGCTTGACAAACCACCTGCAGAAACAATCTTCTCTCTTATGCACCTGACACTTTATTTAAACTCCATCTTACAAGGACTCAATAAGGAAAACAATGTATACTATAAATGTACCACAATCATGTTGCACTGCTTGCTTCAACCTTAAATAACTATTTAGCACAATATTCAACCCTAAATACTTTTTTTGCACAATATTCACCTCTCTTGCATTATATACTGCACAACATTGTTCAGTCTCATGTAAAAATACTTGCATAGCCTGTCTCATGTGTATAGTTAAGTATCTTATAGTACATGTTAGTTATGCATAGTTTTTTTTAAATAGCTCTTATGTCCAGTGTTGTGTTTGTATTTATGATTAATTTATGTAGCACCGTTGTCCTGCGAGACACGACATTTCATTCCTCTGTATGTCCACAGATGTAGCGGAATAACAATAAAGCTTGACTTGACTTGACTTGATTGACTTTAGTCTTTAGGCATTTTGAGGGGTTATAGAATTGGTTTGTTTTCATGTAAACATGCCAAAAAAACTTTAACTAACAATTGACCACTAACTATTGAATACATGTATGTATGTGTCAGGTTCTGTGTTGTTTTCCCATGCCCCAGTGTTCCATGTGCTTCTGTTGTCGCCATGTAATCCCTTTGTTCTGTTTTCCCGCCATGTGTTAATGTTCATTAGTTTCACCTGTGTTCCTCCCCTGTATGTTATCAGTCCCATTAGTCCTGTGTATTTAAGTCCTTTGTTTAGTTCAGTCCAGGTTCCGGTATTGATTGTCATTTCTGTGATCTGTCTCCCTGAGTGTTCCTACATGTGATTCCTGTGTTCCAGTTGTGAGTGTTCTGTTTGTAATAAATCTGCATGTTTTGATAAACTCCTGCGATCCTGTGACTTTCTGTAAGAGCAGCCGTGACAGAATACCGGACCAGAAACCGAAAGTTTGTGGCGTGTTTTCTCCAGTTTTTCTTTTTATAGTCCTTTTTCCCCAGTGTTTTTTTTTCCTTTCCCCTGTGTTCCCATGGACCCCATCTACCGCCCGAATTTCTTCTCCTCCTGCCGGAGCGGGGGGAAAGCAGCCTCGAGGACCATACGAGACTGTACTTGTCCATAGCGAATATCACCAGCTATCCAGACGATGTGCTCTGCGGGTTTTTCAACAACAGCCTTAACACCGCTTGCAGAGGTCATCCGAAGATGGTCCTCGGGCCAACTTTGCCGCTTATGTGGATTGGACACTGGCGAGGAATGGATCGGAATTCACCCTCTGTGTGGAGGAAAAGCTCGCCAGTGCCTCTCCCAACCCAGGGACCAGCCAATCACCACCCATCTGCAGGGAGCGCTTGCCAGAGCCCACCGCAGATGGAGAGCAACCCGCGGTGTACGAGCCATCGCCATTTAGAGCGACAGAGCAGAATTACACCGACCAGAGGAGCTCAATAGACCGTCTGACCAGGTGTGTGAGCCCGGCAACATCGCCCATTGTGGGAGTCCTGGTGGACCTCGACGAACTGAGCGAGAGTCCCGCCCACCTACACACCGCTGAGGGTGAGCTGTCCCTGGACACTGAGGTGCTGCTCATAGACTTCTGGAGCGAAGTCAAGCCCCTTCCGCTGTTCCCAGGCAGCAATGATGTAACTCCGTGTCCACTGTTTCCAGACAGTCCCCTTGATCCCCGAGGATGTTGGCTCCAGGGTTGGCTCCAGCCTCCTGGCTGGTTCCTGGGTCTCAGTCTTCCTGCTCCAGCTTCCCTCCTGGCTCCTCCCCCCAAAAAACTCCTTCCACGTTTCCTTCCCCACGCCCTTCAGTTCATCTCCTGGCTCCTCCCGGCTCCCTGCGTCTTGTTTAGAAGGCGCGAGGACGCGCTTTCAAAAGGGGGGGGTAATGTCAGGTTATGTGTTGTGTTCCATATGCTTCTGTTGTCGTCATGTGATCCCTTTGTTCTGTTCTCCCGCCATGTGTTAATGTTCATTAGTTTCACCTGTGTTCCTCCCCTGTATGTTATCAGACTCATTAGTCCTGTGTATTTAAGTCCTGTGTTTAGTTCAGTCCAGGTTCCGGTATTGATCGTCATTCCTGTGATTTGTCTCCCTGAGTGTTCCTACGTGTGATTCCAGTTGTGAGTGTTCTGTTTGTAATAAAATTGACGTGTTTTTGATAAACTCCTGCAATCCTGTGCCTTTCTAAAAGAGCAGCCGTGACAGTATGTTCTTATGCAGTAAAAGGATACATGGACAACTATGCAAATTTCATACAGTTGTAGATATAATTATATTCAGCATATGTTTTACACAGTGGATGCCCTTCCAGCTTTAACCCAGTACTGGGAAACATCCATACACACTCATCCACACACATACATTATGGCCAATTTAATTTATTCAATTCACATATTGAATATTGACCGGAGCACCCGGAGGAAACCCACACAAACACGGGGAGAACATGCAAACTACACACTTGAATGCCAACTCTCCCAGCCGGGACTCAAACCAGCGACCTTCTTGCTGTAAGGTGACCGTGTTAACCACTGAGCCACAGTGTCGCTATACATATTTCCTGGAGGGCTAATAGTTTTGCCCTCAATTGTATATGAAACACAATATATTTTAACATATTTGTAATTCCAATGATTGAAAAAATATGTATTTAAGCTGCCATTTTTTCCATATTTTTTTGTTATATGTTAACATATGTTAACCGCTTTCAGGCATATAAAGAACATTTTAGTTTTACATTTTGTAAAAAAAAAAGTATTTTTGTTTTCTGCTTGAAGGCTGGTTTGACATGAATTTAAATTGATTTAACTTCTCTTAATTCAACATAAAATTAAAAGTTTGTTGAACTTTGACTCTATAGACTAATCAATACTTTTCTACCGAGTGAGTCACTAATGCAGCGCTGATCTTAGCTTGAGCAGACTTGAACTACTTTGTGCACTTTTGTATACATTTAAAAACCACTGCAGAGAATGATATGATTTCACTGTGAATAGCTGGGGAGAAAGAAGCTCAAAATATCAATAATACATGACAAGATTCAATCTGTGCGCATTATGCCATGTGTTTTCTTTGGTGAATGAGAAGCGGCACACTTGCCCTCCACTTTAGAAAACAGATCTTTTCAGAAGACGATGCCATGCCGGAGTGTTTCCTTTCCCTATAGGTCTGATGCAAAAGAGGGGCTGTCGGGGGGCCACAAGAGGCTGCTAAATGTTTGTTCTGGGATCTTTGAGTAAAATGGAGAGCATTGATTTCTTAAAACTGAATTGGCAGACATCACAACATCAAAAAGCATTGATGAGACTCCTAGATGTTGGAGAGAGATGCCATGTGTTAATTCATTGCTTGGCTTCTGAATACAGCGCTTGGTGAATGCGTCTGGTGGGGATCATAGTTATCGCTATTAAGTTTTTCAAAAACGAGCTGTGTTCAAGTTTGAATGATGTGGCAAAGACACAAATCTGACAGCATCTTGAGCACAAAGATGGATCTGAAGTCTTTTGATTTGAGTTTGCAGAATCACCAACAACAAACCTTATTTTCTACGTTACATAAATAAAAAGACCTCGTGCTTAGAGTCTGCACTGAACTAAATCAGGATTATTTTGGTATAATTGTGCAATTGTTGTAGATTTTTATAAAAAATTGAATGAGTTTTTTGGGGTTATTATATATTGTTTTTTTTTTCATACAATGTTTTTTTTTAATTTGTTTTAGTTATTTTGTTGTGTGAATTGAAATGTCATTTATGTAACAGTTACTTTTTATTTAAAGGTAAATAAATCAAATTAAAACTTTCCTTAACTAGCTGAATTAAATACATGTTATACATTTACTATATACATAAACATTTATTTATTTATTTATTATTTATATCTAACTTTTCATATTTATTTATTTATTTTATTTCAAGAAACACAAATATTTAAATTTCTTCCAATGTTCAATAACAGTATTTATTCCTGTGAGGGCAAAGCTAAATTCACAAATATTAACAAAATATTCCTTCAAAAATCGTTCTAATAAGATGATTATAAAAGCATTACATATCAGTTGAAAGAATTGTGCTGCTAAACATTTTTTTGTGGAAACCACAGAAATAGAAGTCATTTTTGATCAATAAATTGTATCCTCGATGAATAAAAAAATATCTGTTTCAGTCATAAACAACTTTTCAACAGTAACATCTACTGAGGAAGTTCCCTTGAACTTGCAAGTTCACCTCCATTTCCACCAAAGGGGATTTTTTAAGCAGACTTGGCACTCACTTCCATGAAACAGACGGAAAACAATCAAAGAGCCAGAAGAATAAAACTATAGTGCATTGCTGAAATAGAAAAAATGTAAAGAAAGAGGGAGTGAATGAAGCCAGATGACATTCCACAGGGCTTTAATAACCCTTAAGAAGTAGGATTTGGGCAGCACAGAGTGCATACTTGCCTCCAGGGCAGGGATATGACCTTCTCTCCAAGGCCTCCACAATCAATACAGGCCTTTCAGCCAACACTGGACCTGATCCCAAGCTAGTCCTGTCCACACTGGGACAACAAGGGAGCATGCAGAGCAGCCAGCCCTAGGCCATGCATCTGCTCTGGAGATGGTCCTCACAGACAACCCACCCCCATATTAAAAGCCCCTTTTGAGGTGGTTATGAGCTCTACGGCAGGAAACAGAGACTCCATCTATCATGGGAAAGCCCACGATACATTGAGGAATGAGGAAAATTGAGGTGGTCTCTCAAACTGTTCAAACAGATGAGGGCAATCAATGAAACATGAGGTGTGGAAATATACAGTCTAGGCCCTATAGACACAGGTATCCAGGCAGAGATGTGGAGTTTGTTTTGTCTTAAAGTGATAGACTCCATAGTCGGCAGGTGAGGAACTTGCTTAACATACTTTACACTGTTTCTACTTGAAAGGTGCCATAGAATGAAAATTGGGATATAGATGGCCATAGGTGACTAATAAGAGTTCAGTACATGGTAATTACATACCATGAGTCTTAAACACATACGTTTCCTCATTCTCATGCATAAGTGTAAAATCTAAGTGAGAAAACAGGCCAATCGGAAACAAAAATGATAGTGATGTTTCACACAGGATCATTAATTAGCATGCCCCAAGCAGCTTTTATTGGCCAAAATGTTTCCTAGTGTAATTACAATTTCCAACGTATTTTCATACGTATAACAGCATATTTCCTAAAGTATATATGTGTGACTTTTTTTTCATTTAAAAATACTTTGACATATATTTAACTGCATTTTCTAGGTAAAATTAATGCTTAATTAATGTGTAATATGACGTCAACAACTTCTGTTCCTTAATTATTATTTCCTTGCAGTTCTTTGCACAAAACCAAATAAATACCACAAACAACTTAACAGTGTTATGATTGTAATTGAATATGTTTGTCTCACCTTTCTATCTCCACATAGATAACTTTTCTGGTGTGGTCAGTTTGCTCAGTAGCTCACTTTATTCACGGTTCAGAGTGTTGAACTTGAGATCCAGAGTGCTCGGGTGCTCTAGTGAAGTGCAGTTCTGCGAAAGAGATGAAAGCAATGAAAAATCAAGGTAAAAATATATGATTGCAATACACTTTTATCTTACGTTTGCTTTTGAAAACACTATAGATAGGGTTTAGGTCAGTGGTTTGCTAGATGATCTGTATGACAGTCCCCACCTTCTTGTGGGGAGTAAATTGTATTTCTCCAAGAAGGACGCGTATCTGAAACGCACAACAAAATATACTCTAAGAGGCGGTTCACACAGAATGCATTTTTCATTTAAAGTGCACTACTTTTCTATTGTTTTTCAATGTTAATTTGAAGGATGTGACCGTTCATGTCTTTTAAAGTGTTGCACATGAGCAACTCATTTTTTAGATGCCGTGTGAAGTTAAAAGAACTTTAAAAGAAAGTTTAAAATACTTTTTGCTCAAAAAACTACCAATTAGCTCTTATATTAGTTAGTAATAGCCTAGTTGGGTTTAGGTATTGGGTAGGATTAGTGATGTAAAATAAAGGTCTAACTTTATAAGTGGTAATAAACAGATAATATCATAGTAATAGGCAGGTAATAAGCCAGTAGTAAATGGTGTAAATTGTTAAACTAAAGTGTTACCATGATTTCTGCATGAGTCCCATCTGACTGATTTCTGTCAGCTGTAGAGGTAAATATGACAACTCCCATTATGCTACATCTTTGTTATTGTTCTCAAAACGTGCCCTCTAGTGATCAATTACTCTGCCTTTAAGCATAAATATTTCTAATGCTCTAATGACTGCTAGCTGACAACATCCGCATTATTTCCAGTTTCATGGAAATTGTGCAAAAGCACATTTCTTAATGGTTTAGAGAGGTCAAACCCAGGAAGAAAGAAAATGTTTGCTTGCTGCGTCCGGGTTGTTAAAAGTATAATGGATGTTTTATTGCATTATATATTCACAGACAAGGCTATTACATGCACTTTATATATGAAAATAGACCGGATCAGCATATTCACTGGAGGGGGAAAAAAATAAAAGGGAGTTATGACATAAGGGAAGTTATTGTTCTATTAAATGTAGTTTGAAATTGCTCTGGGGAAGTGGAAAGGGTGATATCTGCCAAGTTGATGAAAGGAGCTTGGGAGAGACGTGAAAGAAGGTCAGACATCTTGCCTCAAATATCTAATTGGATTTGGCTCTCAAAAGGTAGCCTCAATTTCCAGATGACTGTGCAGTTGCTTGGACTGAAAGCACCACCAAAAATGGGCTAAACCCTCCCTGTAATCCGAGAATCCAGACAGTGTCTTTGTGGATAACACATTTCTGGATTTTATTTCATTTTGTGTCTGAAAAATTACTTGTTTGCTTTTTCACTTTTTTTCACTTTTTGTTTTCAATAAAAACAGAGAACTTCGTCTGTTAGGGTCACATATTATACTCAAGTGCTGTTGGCCAGACAGACAAACTTCTCTGGATGCAACATAAAGGTTTTACTGTTCAAATTGAGTCTCTTACTGTACCCCAGAGACATGAGCATTTTTGCTTATCTGCGAGGTTATTATTACTATTATTATTATTAGAGCAATACTGAATACAACTGTGATCTATAACCATTTCTTTCATTCATTTATTTATTCATTCATTCATTTTCCTTCGACTTAGTTCCTCATTCATTAGGGGTCGCCACAGCGGAATGAACTGCCAACTATTCCGGCATATGTTTTACACAGCAGATGCCCTTCCACGCGCAACACAGCACTGGGAAACACCCATACACTCATGTGAACATGGAAATTCCACACAGAAATGCCAACTGGCCCAGCCGGGACTTGAACCAGCGACCTTCTTGCTGTGAGGCAACAGTGCTAACCACTGATCCACCATACTACTGCTATAACCATTTCATATTTTCAAATGCATACGTCTAATTACACAATGTCCATATATAGGCCTATGTGTGATGTAAGCTTGTACTTTTTCTATACTGTCAGAGGGCGGAAAGTGAGAATAAGATGATAAACTATATGACATACAAGAAAAAAGAAATGTTACTAGGCAACGGAAGAAATAAATCCGCCTAATACAATGACACCTAAAGCAAGGCACAATACTCCGAATAAAAAAAAACAAAACAACCAAATGTACTGTAATATAAAAGAGCTTTAAAGCTCCCTTTTCACATCTCTTTTTTTTTCCTTTGTCACTTTCTCAAAAAGTTTGTCTGCACTTTAAATGGCTCTGGGCTTTCAATATCATCCCAGATTAGATTTAAAACACAGCGATTGATTTTATGGAAAACGTGTATTTACCTGGAAGCCACATTGGCAGGTTTCATGATTAAGCTCTTTATGTAAAGAGCTTCTGTTTCAGTTTCTGAGGTTTAGCACATAGGGAACAGCTAGAGAAAATCTCTGAGGAAATCCAGTTGTTGTTAAGACTGTAACATATAAGAAAGATTGTTGGTTGAGCGCTAGTAAAACACTTGTTACTCACACTTTTGTGTGGCAATATTAATTGCAGGTACAATATTGTATTGTTTTTTGACAGACATTTGGAACAAGCAGGCAATGTCGTATTGATTCTGACATTGATTGAACATTATTTAAAATGTTTATCCAGTATTTTCAGACATTGCACCATGGATGTACAGTATCTATGTGTTGGGGCACATTTCAAGCACCTGCACTATTTACTTTACATTATATAACTATAGAACTTGGTCTCCTGTCCAATATGGACAGCTTTTAGCTGTTGCGACTAAACAAATTTTGTGTTTGGTGGAGACACAGTTAGGATAGTATTTAAGGCAATGTAAAAGTGTTTTTGCACACAGTGGCCAGACATAAATAGGCAATGATGTAGATATCACATAGTCACTCCCTCGCTTTCCTTCGGCATATTCCTTGATTTATCAGGGGTCAGGGTACGATGTGATCCTGGATTAACATCCATGTTGATCCTGGAACATAATTTTTGTTCGAAAATGTAATCCATACCTATTCCCTACCCCTAAACCCAATCATAACTGTAAATTATTCCCAAAGAAAGTCAGAGGAGAATAATAGTTGGATAACAATCATGTAGAAGTGCATAAACCTAACTGTAAGCCTAAACTTAACATAAACAGTAAATGCATTCCTTAATTCTGATTGGCTAATTGGAATGTTGTTCCAGGATCAACATAGATGTTAATCCAGGAACATGTCCTACTTGGTAAAATCAGGTTGGCGCACCACAGCATGTTTTATGCAGCAACCCATCACTAAGAGTATACTAACTCGTGAACTCCCAGAGCTGGGAAACCATACAGTCTCTCATACACTTACACACTTGTACACTATAAACAATTTTTAGCTTATCCAATTCACCTAAACCGCATGTCTTTGGACTGTGGGGGAAACCGGAGTACCCGGAGCAAACCCATGTGAAAATGGGGAGAACATGCAAACTTCACACAGATATGCCACCTGGTCCAGCCAGGACTCAACCCAGCGACCTTCTTGCTGTGATGCGACAGTGATAACAACTGAGCCAACGTGTGGTCTCCACTGAGCCACCCCTCTTATGTCACCTATTGAGACAAAATATAAAACAAACTTTTTTTGACAGCCTGGTTTCACAGTAAAAGCTGTTTTTGGACTAACAACAAAGTTTTACATTTTTAAACAAATGGGGGAGGGCGGCACGGTGGCACAGGGGTTAGCACTATCGCCTCACAGCAAGAAGGTTGCTGGTTCGAGTCCCGGCTGGGTCAGTTGGCATTTCGGTGTGGAGTTTGCATGTTCTCTCCGTGTTTGCGTGGGTTTCCTCCAGGTGCTCCGGTTTCCCCCACAAGTCCAAAGACATGCACTATAGGTAAATTGAATAAACTAAATTGTCCATAGTGTATGAGTGTGAATGAGTGTGTATGGATGTTTCCTATAGTACTGGGTTGCAGCTGGAAGGGCATCCACTGTGTAAAACATATGCTGGATAATTTGGCGGTTCATTCCGCTGTGGCGACCCTAATGTATAAAGGGACTAAGCTGAAGGAAAATGAATGAACATATGGGGTATTTTTATAGTACAAAGAACTATGGGTCAAGATATTAAAAAAAAGTAAAGTTCTCAATTCATGAGAAACTTAACAGCTATTATTATTTGATGCCAACATTTCATACTCAAGTTTTTAAATTAAAAATGTTTCCTTTTGTTTGCAGGTTAGTTCTGATTTGCAATATGTCCATCAAATGCGATGCTTGGATTATTGAATAACTTCAGGATGCTTATTAAATTTTAAAGTGAGTGTCCTTGTTTACAAAATGCTATTTAAAGGTTTGCAGTTTATTGTTAAATCATAATCGATGAGAGGATTATTGAAACTGAAAAAGAGGAAACTGTCAGTTATTTCACAAAGTTATGCCACTCATATTTAAAGTTAAAATGTTTTTTCTTTTTTTGTTGTGGAGATATTTTATCTTTATTGACTCAATAAAGAGAACCTTGATAGATTTAAAGGCTTTCTGTGTGGCTTCTCTACAGCGCTTTGTGCTTCACAGTCAGTTGGAGTGTGTGGGAGAGTCACTTTCCAGCAAGATGGAATGAAAAGCTTGACCTTCTCAGCTGTGATTTCTCATAAAACTGTTTGGTAAGTGCTCTTTCATTCTCCCTCTCTTTTTCTCACTCTATCAGTTCAGTTTATCAGTTGCTTTATTGATGTGTCTTTTTTATTGACAATATCATTTAGGCTTTAAA
Source organism: Danio jaintianensis (assembly GCA_903798115.1). Classification (NCBI taxonomy): domain Eukaryota; kingdom Metazoa; phylum Chordata; class Actinopteri; order Cypriniformes; family Danionidae; genus Danio; species Danio jaintianensis. The sequence continues at coordinate 12,437,706 of CAIGQV010016735.1, read as the reverse complement.
TAATACAAATGCACATAAAAGCAGGGCCATAAAGAGATGAAAAACACACATCTGTCTCCAGTTTTTTAAATCTTGATTTTGGTTACTTAGAAAGCCTACTTAAAGCAGCGTTGGCTTCGCATGAATACATACCACCCCCCCAAAAAAAAAATCTGAGTTATGTTGCTGTGCTGATTATTTGAAAACTGCCACGTTTTCCATCTGACATATACAGTATGTCAGATTGCAAGGGAGGGATGGAGTGATTTACTATGTGTCGCTGAAAAAATATGTGAGAGACTTTATGTCCATAGGCGTGGGTAATGCAGAAATCATATAGCACGCAATTACAGCTTAAATAGTACTTCTCATGGGGTACCTTCCAAAACGCAGCTTTCATTAAACTCTGGAAATGTTTTTCATTGGCCACCTGCACACCGCGATGATGGCATATGATAGAGTTTGAGTGCATTTAAACAGACGTTTCCCAGAGGTTGTGCCGGATTGGTGGTGCCCTTTAATGTGACATTTACACAGAGGATATAAACAAGACCGGGACGTATATGGAGGATGGCAGAGAATGAGTTTCCCAAGGAATGAAACAGAAAGGGAGGTTGAGGGAAGAAAATGAAAGGAGAAATGAAAATGAACACGGATGCATGAGCTCCAGCAGCACAGAGACTGAGAAAAGCTCAAGCAAGAAGCAAATAAAAGGAAAGACTAACTGCCCTTCAAGGATGGAGGAACGGAGAGTTTAACCGGTGAAATGAACAAGAGCAAACAACAAATGAGCCAATTACTGACGTTTAGGGTTGTTTAAATCAAACACATTACCAATAGTGTTAGGATAGCATTGCTCTAAATGGTGACATGTTGTTCTGCTGCATCAGTATTTCCATACACCTGAAAATGAACCTGCGATATTGATCTCCTTTCATCGATTTCGCTGTAGGAAGGCGCTGGGCCGTTTGCCATTTGTATCTACTCTCGAGTTTGCCAATGCCCACTCAAAGGCACAGTGGCAATCTGCTGCCACCTCTACAATTTATGTGTGCTGCCTGGGTCGCCCTCTCACTTCTGAGTGAGTTGGCTTAGGTAATTACTCCACTGCCAACAGAGCTGGAGAAAAAAGGATGCCAGATATAATGGGAGGAGGGACAGCTTGTTATAACAGAACCCCTTCTTCGTTCACCGGCTACATCATTTGTCCCTAAAGGAAAAGTTCACACAAATACACACACACACACACACACACACACACACACACACACACATCATACTCTTTGATATAACTTTACTTTGAAGGTCTGCTTTAGACATCCTACTAACTATAAAAGTAACTTTGCAAGCGCATGCCTCCCAACCTTAACCTTAATCTAACAGTCTACTAACACTAATGAAAGTTAGAAAAAAAAAAGTTGCTTACACTGTCAACAGAATAGGATCATCTAAAAATGTATCTTTATCATGTTGTTTTTTATTGGACAATGCAAGCTCACTTACTGTATATAGCACATTTCCTACACAATGGTAATTCAAAGAGCTTTACGTAAAAAGGTATAAAAGGAACATAAAATACAAAAAAGTATAAGAAATAAAAAAACAAAGAAGAAAAAAATATTAAAAACAAATTAGAAATGTGTTTAAACAGATTTGAAAGGAATGGGAAAAAAAGAAAAGAAAAAAAAAGACACAAATGCGCAGCTGAACACATCTGTTTTAAGTCTTTAATTTGAACATGCCTAATGTTCAACCCAGGCTCACTCTGAAAATGTGCCGCTAAATACATTTCTGGAGAGCGCCAAATACGTTCCAGGAGCTACGTTTTTTTGCAGTTTTTGTTTTCGCGAATCCACCAGAGGCTGCAGTGAACGCTTTTTGAGATCTCAAATCCGCTGTCGACTGACTGAATGACTGACTCTAAACCCAACCAATAGTGTTTTCAAAAGCACCGACTGACCCACCCACCCACCAGTCTACTTCCCTAAACCCAACCGACAGTTTTAAAAAGCATTCCAGAAAAAGAAAAGTCCTCGCCTGATTTTTACCACATTTTCAGATTTTACCACATTCTCACCCTGTTATTTACTTTTTATTTTATTTTTTGGATTTTGTTTTTGTCTTACCCACTTTCTGGAACCGTTCCTGTCATCATGGTCAACTCATCTCTGCGTCTCAAGTCTGCCGACGAGCTACTGGACAAACTGGTAACAGCGGGAAAGCCATCCATACATAGGTAAGCGGTCAGCAGGTAATCGCAAAAAGTCAACTTGTACCTCTGTCTGCATAATTCGCGATTTCCAGAAATGTATATAGGGCTACATTTTCAGAATGAGCCTATGTTGCTAATGTTGGAGCACATCTGATACTGCTGGAATCAGCTTCCAGAAATGGACTATGGAGAAATGCAATCATAGAGATTTTTAAAGTTGAACTGTGTGATTTAATCATTAAGTTTGATTCATTAACACAAATGTACACTCTTAATTGAGGCAGATAAACAATGATGGGAACACATTTACTGAATAAATTCCTCGTTGTGCTTTAAAAATGTTATGTGATTTTGCCACAACAGATTGTGCGCATAGATAATTGGACTAACAGCACACCAGTCTCATCACACACCATCACTAACAATGCTCATTTTTTTCACTCAGGTTTTTCCCAAAAAAATTTAATATCATTAAAATGATTTTGTACAATTACCTCTCAGATCTAACACGATTGTGTTATGAAATGTTATCAGGGACCAGCATCCAAATGTAAGATAAAATGATAACAGTGTACATTGTTTCATGTGCCATCTGCCAATCTATGGCAAAACTTGGTTATTTTATACTACTGATATATCATGCTAATTTCCCAGGCAGTGGCAATTGTATATTCTCCTGAATGCATGAGATGGAATCTGTGTTTTAATTTAAAATGATTAGTACAATACTTGAAGTTTACACACAATTTAAATTAGCAGCTTTGAGTGAAAACTAATTACAATTAATAGACTACCACTGACCAGCAAATTGAGTTACATAAAAATTCACTAATCAATCAGCCTGATGTGAATGAATCATTCAATTTGATTGTCTTTAAGGCTGTCTGTCTGTGTCTCAGCTAACTGAGTCATTATAACCACCAGATTGATTAAACTAAACAAATCACTATGTTAAATTTACAATTGAATCGGACTAATTTGTGAATAAATCATTTATGCCTGCCTATCTATCTATCTATCTATCTATCTATCTATCTATCTATCTATCTATCTATCTATCTGTCTATCTATCTATAACCTCCCTTTTCAGACCCAGTTTGTTCCTTCAGCGTGAACTGCAACGCTAAAAGCTTCTACAGATGGATGTATGCTTGACAAAAGTTTTGCACTGCAGTAACACAGAGTAACAGTCACAGAGCTTAATGTGGCAGTGATGGTGAAGAGTGTGAAGGGGAGGTGTTGCTGCAAAAGCTGAGTGCAGATACGGGGAGAGGCGAAGAAAACTGGTGCTATCGGTCTGGGGCAGGCAGAACTGGCTGGCATGATGCTGGGTACGCAAGGGCGTGAGGTGCAGAGCTGGCAGCCCAACTGCAGCAGTTCCAGAGCCCAGTGGCTGAGCTTAGAGAGAATATCGACAGCCTCACAGAGGACTGGGTGACATGGGTCAGAAACAGGCAGCAGGAGGAGTGATGTTTGGATGCATTTATGTGTGTGTGTGTGTGTGTGTGTGTGTGTGCGCGCGCGCATGTGTGTGTGTGTATGTTATCAATGACAAGCAAGGCACTACTTTTGAATGAAAAATATAATAAATAAATATATATTGTAATGTGTATATAGTCAATGAAGAGAACAGACAGCATGTGGTTATAAAAAAATGCCTCAAACTGCATAGTAGTAATTGAAAAACTACAGATTAAATGCATCTTTGAGTACATACATGCCAGTTTTTTTTAAGTAAATATAATAATACACTAAAACATCACATATTATTACTTATTGACAAGGCATTGATGTAGAGGTCTGTGTGGACTGTTTTTTTCAGTCCCGTCGGCACCCACCCGCTCCTGCTATTTGTTCACTCTTTAATTCACCCATAGTCCATTTAGAACAGTTTTCCACCGACCCGACAGTTCCTGCTAAAATTGAAAGGGGACCAATTATGCCCCTTTTTACAATATAAAATAAGTCTCTGATGTCCCTTGAGTGTGAGGTTTCAGCTCAAAATACCTCACAAATACGTTTTTTTAACTCTTTGAAACTGCATTTTTTAGGCTTAGATCCTAAGTGTGGCATTTTGGTGACTGTTGCTTTAAATTCAAATGAGATTTTGCTCCCAGCCTTCTTTTCAAAAGGGGGTGGAGCAACAAATGTCTGTGTGTCAGCATAGTGGCAGATTCAAAAACAATGAATGAGGGAGAGATCGTCACTAATGGGCGGGGCTTTCTCCCTCTGATGACATGTACAAAGGCAGAATGTCAATCAAAGTGTTTCTGCAGATTGTTTTTATCATGTGTGATTATACAAAACTAAATTAATAAAGATTTACCATTAGCACCTGGTTATATTCACAGAAATACTTATGATATAAGTATTTAAAATACGCATTTCAAATACAGAATAGTATTTTGTAATTTGTATTTGATGGGGTTTATGAAAATGGGTTAATATTTTGTATCAAAATACTTTTGTGTCTTGTATTTTTAAAATACTGTAAAATACTTTGTAAGAAGTCTACATGATGACATCATAAAAATTCGGCCTCTGATTGGTGCTTTCTCAGTTATTTGCTCGAGTGACGTCATTGTTGTTGCTGTTACGAGGGACTTCAGGAGCCTGATCGAGACGGTTCAACGCATCATCGTTTCTGGACCGCTTCCTACCTACCGCCGAGGAAATGAAAAGTTCAGTAGACTTTTTGCTCTGAATGAATGGCTATTAACATGGTGTAAAGAACAGAAGTTGCTCTTTGCCAATAACTGTAATCTTTTCTGGGAGCGGCCTAGGTTTTTCCGTGCTGATGGGCTACACCCCAGCAATGCTGGAACTGAACTCCTGTCGGACAACATCTCCAGGATGCTTTGTTCTGTCTGACTAGTAAGTGAAAATTCACATTTTAGCCATATAGACTCTTGCTCATCCCGGTTAAATCACAGTAATGCATATCTGGCTAACCCCATAGAGACTGTGTCTGTTCCTCGTATTATTAGATCAGGAAATAAACTTACTGTGTGCTCTAGAACAAATCTATTAAGAATCAAACCAGAAAAACTGCAAAAAAGTGAAAATACAATGTTTTTAAAGCTCGGTGTCCTATACATCAGGTCACTAGCACCTAAAGCACTTATAAATGAAATAATAACAGACAACAATCTTAATGCACTCTGTCTCACTGAAACCTGGCTGAAACAAAATGACTATATTAGTTTAAATAAAGCAACTCCTTCAGGATTCTTATATAAGCATGAGGCTCGTCAAACTGGTCGTGGTGGTGGAGTTGCATCAATCTTTAGTGATATTCTTAATGTTAATCAGAGAAACGGACTTATGTTTAACTCTTTTGAATATTGGACCTTAATGTTATGCTTCCGGATATTATGAAAAAACCTATATTATCTCTCGCTTTAATCACCATATATAGACCCCCAGGGCCCTATGTCAATTTTCTAAAATAGTTTTCTGATTTTATTTCTGACTTACTAGTTAAAACTGATAAAATACTAATTGTAGGAGACTTTAACATCCACATAGATGACGCTAACGATACATTAGGGCTCGTGTTTACAGATTTACTACAATCACTTGAGATAAACCAAAACATTGTTGGTCCAACCCATCGCTTAAAGCATACATTAGATCTGATTTTGTCTCATGGAACTGAGGTCATTGATGTAGACATTATACCACAAAGAGATGATATAACAGACCACTACCTCTTACTATATAAGCTGTGTTTACCTGAAATTAGCAGATCTGCACATATATAATCGCCCTGGTAGAACTAATGTCCCGTCCACTAAAGTTCACAAATAACAGATGAACAATGTTTTTGAAGTGTTTTAGTCAGGTTTCAGGCCTCATCACAGTACAGAAACCGCATTAGTGAAAATAACCAACGATTTACTCTTAGCTGCTGACCAAGGGTGCATCTCGTTATTAGTTTTACTTGATCTCAGTGCTGCATTTGACACCATCGACCACAATATCCTCATAGATCGCTTAAATTCTACAGGTGTCCAGGGACAGGCTCTACAATGATTTAAGTCATACTTAACTGACCGTTACCAGTTTGTGAATATAAATGGACAGCTTTCACAGGTCAGGACAGTACAGCATGGGGTGCCTCAAGGATCAGTTTTAGGCCCTTTGCTGTTCACAATATACATGCTACCCCTGGGAGACATTATAAGAAGACACAGGATCAGCTTTCACTGCTATGCAGATGATACTCAATTATATATTTCAACAAAACCTGATGAGACGTCTGAACTGTCTAAGCTAACTGAATGTATTAAAGATGTTAAAGACTGGATGACCAACAATTTCCTTCTCTTAAATTCAGACAAAACAGAATTAATTACTTATTGGGCCTAAATTCTGTACACAGCAGATCTCACAACTCGACCTGCAATTAGAGGGACACAAAGTTAGCATTAGCTCTACTGTAAAAGATCTGGGTGTTATACTAGACAGCAATTTAACTTTTGAAAATCATATCTCCCATGTCACAAAAACCGCCTTCTTTCATCTGAGAAACATCGCTAAGTTACGAAGTATGCTATCCATCTCAGATGCAGAAAAACTAGTTCATGCTTTCATGACTTCTAGGCTGGATTACTGTAATGCTCTATTCGCTGGTTGCCCAGCATCCTCTATTAATAAACTTCAGCTAGTACAAAATGCAGCTGCCAGGGTTCTTACCAGGTCTAGAAAATATGATCATATCACCCCAATTTTATCCTCCTTACACTGGCTGCCTGTTAAGTTCCGTATTGATTATAAAATATTGCTTCTTACCTATAAAGCTTTAAATAATCTAAAAAGCTTTAAATAATCTATAAAGCTTTAAATAATCTAATCTCCGGTTTATCTAACCAACCTTCTGTCTCGCTACAATCCAACCCGCTCTTTAAGATCTCAAAACTCAGGGCTTCTGGTAGTACCTAGAATAGCAAAGTCGAGTAAAGGTGGTCGAGCCTTCTTATTTATGGCTCCTAAACTCTGGAATAGCCTTCCTGATAATGTCCGAGGCTCAGACACACTAAGTTCAAAACTAGATTAAAGACCTATCTTTTTAGTAAAGCATACACTCAATGCATCACATAACGGTATGATGCATGAATGTGCTCCACGCAGGTGAGCTGGCTCGACAACACCTGTAGGACACACTCCTCAATACACCAGACATTGTGTAAGAAACTCTCATATGCTTTACATGTTTGTTTCTATGTTTGTTTATTTAACTGCTATTTTCATCTATAACACTCCATTTTTGCATCTCGTTTAAATACACTATGAACAGCAGCTACGCTAATTATTTTCTTTATTCTCTATTTCCACCTGGGGATACTCATTCCGAGGTCCCTAGAGACTATGCAGCACCATTGATGCGATCCAAGACCTGTGAAGAGATGATCCCAAGGTATCCATAATCCTGGACCAGGTCGTATCCCGAGCTGATGCTGTGGTCGTCATAGAGAAATGGAGTGCATGAGACTGATTCCTGAATGACCACCGTGATAAATGAGTCCCCACATTGATCCTGCGGGCCAACCTGACCGCCTGCCGGTGCCCTACTCACACCTGCAGCTTCTCCACGATGGACGTCCAGTTTCTTCAGCCTCCAGCGCCTAGACTGCAGCTCTGAACAGGAAGTTTGGCCAGATGAAAAATGGTCGTGCCCAACAGAGCCTAGTTTCTCTCTAGTTTTTTTTTTCCCTTCACTTCGTCAATTGGTGAAGTTTTTTTTTTTTCCTCGCCACTGTCACTACTGGTTAGTATTGAAATGTAAACCACACTGAACTTCAACTCTGAAATCTGGACTTAACTAGAACTATGTTAAGCTGCTTTGACACAATCTACATTGTGAAAAGCGCTATATAAATAAACTTGACTTGACTTATATGCCTAGGATTGACATCAGAACAGAAAATTGATTAATATTGAAAAAGGTGGTCAATGCTTGAAGTATGGATGAAAATTATGCAACACACAAAGAAAATAACAGACAAATGGCATGGGTATATTTAGGATAACTCCATTTGGTTTGGAGACATTATGTTTTATGTTGTGCATTGTAGAGTACAATTGCAAAAAACTGAATTCATGGAAATGACTAAGACTGAAGATTTTAGTAGTTTTCAGAAATCATGTTTTTACAGTAAGTATTGAAGATTTCAATTGCAAAAAAAATTATATGAGCAAAAAATTTAAATAATCTCTTCATAAATAACCCATTTAAAACAAAAGACTGGCCACGCAATGGATGCAAACACAACTAAGAGATATAGTAGTATGTTACAACTCATTATCTGCATTACATGGTCTTGACAGAGATTAAAGAGATCATCTTCAAGACAGGACTTTCTGTATGAAATATGTACAAAAATCAAAGGTCTATGAATACCTCCTCATGTACAGGAGTAGAGGTGAATGAGTTGGCAGAGAAGCTGACTTAAACTTCATTTTATCAATCATTGTTTACTTCAAGTCATTTTAATGGTGAAGGAATTGATCGAATATGCCTATTGATGGAAAGGTTAATTTCATGCTCCCTTGTTAAAGTATTTTGAAGAATTTTCAAAATACAAAATACAATATTTTATTTTGATACTTGTTGTGGCTGCTGTATTTTGTAGTTTATTTTGATACAAGTAAAATTGAGGTATTTGGTATGTTATTTTAAAATACATTTCAATGTATTTTTGCCCATCCCTGTTGTTGCCACACAACTGTGTTTAAACCCCTTATAAAAGTGATTTTTGCATAATAGGTCCCCTTTAAAAATCATTTCCACAAGTTCACATTTAAATTTCGGTAATAGAGCATATGGACTAGCCCTGATGAGGGGGAGTACTACATATGATAAGCTGGTTAGCGGGTAGGGAAGACACTGGTCAGCCTAGTCAGGGAGAACACTCCGTGGCTGAATAGGCATATGGGGTCACCGGGGGGGGGACCGCGCATAGCTGGCACCGAACCTCAGCATGTGGGTAGACCAATTGGACATACAGACATTACACTGAGCCAGGCACTCGACTCCTCCGCTGAGTCGGGTGCTGGGGGCCTCGGAGGAATTCTCTAGGGTTCGCAGAGTGGGAAACTTACAAGTAGAATGAAAAAGGCGCACGTATCTCTGGGTTAGGGAGCATGGCGCAGCAAGCGTTTATTAACACCGAGCTTAATTTCCTCCCGATTGACCGAGGTTACCCAATAATCGGGAGGAAACCGGCTCCACTCGAAGATTGTAAAATCTCGTAAATGTGTTAGGTGTCGCCCAGCCCGCAGCTCTGCAGATATCTGTGAGAGAGGCGCCGTGTGCTAACGCCCAGGAGGCGGCGACACTTCTAGTAGAGTGTGCTCTCACGTTCAGGGGACGCGGCTCTCCCTGGCATTGATAAGCAAGGGCGATGGCATCAACTATCCAGTGGGCCAACCTCTGTTTTGATACGGCACTTCCCTTCTTCCGACCACCATAACAGATAAAGAGCTGTTCTTAAGTTTTGCATTTGTTCCACGTAAAAGGAGCAAAGCGCGAACGGGACAAAGCAGTGAATGGGCTGGGTCTGCCTCCTCCGAAGGCAGCGCTTGCAGGTTCACCACCTGATCTCTAAATGGGGTGGTAGGAACCTTGGGCACATAGCCGAGTTCCAGGCACAATTCGCTGACCGAAAATGCCTCCAAATCCCAGACTCTCTTGAACGATGCCAAAGCAATCAGCACAGCTGTCTTCATGGACAGAATTTTCAAAGATACCGAATCGAGTGGCTTGAATGGATCTCTCTGCAGACCCACCAGGACTTCAGAGAAATCCCAAGAGGGCATGAGAGGGGGGCGGGATGGATTTAATCGCCGCGCGCCTCTGAAGAATTGGATGATTAGATAATGCTTCCCGAGCATGTTGCCATCCACCGCGTCATGATGAGCGGAGATAGCAGCCACTTAAACCTTCAGTGTGGAGGGTGACAGCCTAAGGGCTGTCGCGAGGAGTGTGAGTTCGGGAACCCAAGTCTGGTTGGGCCAGAGAGGCGCAACAAACAAGACCTGCTCCTCGTCCTCCCTGACTTTGCACAGTGTCTGTGCGATTAGGCTCACTGGGGGAAACGCGTATTTGCACATACCCGGTGGCCAGCTGTGAGCCAGCGCATCCGTGCCGAGGCGGGCCTCGGTCAGGGAATAAAACAACTGGCAATGGGCGTTTTCGGGAGAAGCAAACAGGTCAACCTGGGCCTCCCCGAAGCACTCCCATATCAGCTGGACTGCACCGGGGTGGAGTCTCCATTCTCCTCGGGACGCTAGCTGCCATGAGAGCGCATCGGCTGCACGGTTGAGGTCGCCTGGAATATAAATGGCATGCAGCGAACTCAGCTGCGTGTGACTCCAGAGGAGCAGACGGCGAGCGAGCTGAGACATGCGATGGGAACGTATACCTCCCATACGGTTGATATAAGCTACCGTTGCCATGCTGTCCGTCCTGACCAGCATGTGTTTCTGCTCCAACACCGGTAAAAAGCGACGGGGAGCGAGAAACACTGCCAACAGCTCCAGGCAGTTGATATGCCAATGCAGACGGGGTCCGGACCATGAACCTGCAGCTGCATGCTCGTTGCACACGGCCCCCCAGCCCATGCTGGAGGCATTTGTCGATACGACAACATGCCTGGATACTTGCCCTAGGGGCACCCCGGCCCGTAGAAAAGCAAGATCCATCCAGGGACTGAGGGTGCTGCGACACAGTGGAGTGATGTGCACCCAGTGCATGCCCACGCGCCATGCCCGTCTGGGGACTCGATCGTAAAGCCAGCGCTGAAGTGGTCTCATATGAAGCAAACCGTGCGGCGTGACAGCGGCTGCGGATGCCATATGCCCCAGGAGCCTCTGAAGTAATTCCAGTGGGACCACTGTATTCCTGTCGAGGGTGCTCAGACAGGAAAGCACCAGCCTGGCACGCTCCTCTGAGAGGTGCGCAACCATGGCGATCGAGTCCAGCTCCAGCCCGAGATAAGAGATCCTTTGCACGGGGCAAGGTTTGCTCTTCTCTCGGTTGACCCGAAGCCCCAATGGTCGAGGTGCCGAAGCACCCTGTCCCTGTGCATAATCAATTGATCCCGAGACAAGGCTAAAATGAGTCATCGAGATAATGGAGTATGCGGATGCCCGCAAGCCGAAGCGGCGCTAGGACACCCTCCGCGAGCTTGGTGAAAACCCGCAGAGACAGAGAGAGCCCGAAGGGAAGGACTTTGTACTGCCATGCTCGTCCTTCGAACGTAAACCGGAGAAATGGACGGTGGCGTGGAAGAATGGAGACATGCAATGATGCAATGCTCGTGCCTGTCATCCGGGGAGAAGAAACCACCGCATCCTTAAAAAAAGACGCGCCGCTCAACCGTGTGGTCTCTTAAGGAATTCTGCTCTTTTATTCAAAACTGCTCTTTTAGTACACCAGTGAAACGCCCAGGGGACGGGAAGCCCAGGTCGACCGCCGCTGTCGCGTCTTCTCCCACACTGATGAGAAATACTGCTTTCTCTCTGGAAGTCAGCTTAGCAGAAGGGTTCTTCAGTCTCAGTGAGAGGCTCTGAAGTAAATTTTCTAAGTGCTCGCTTCTCAGCTGGCAGCTTATATAGCGCTAATGGCTAATCACTGTCAGCTGTGGAGCTGAGCTCTGCCAATTCATGTTTGGCCATTATTGGCCCGTTTTCTTACTCTTCAGAGTGATTGGTCGTCTGACGTACTCCCAATATGTTTGGTTCCAGACACACGTTGGAGTTCCCATATGAAGGGGAACTATATTTCTATATTTATAACGATATCTACAGATACCGAAACCCGATCCGATACTTCTATAATACATTAAAAAATAAATAAAGAAGAGCGAAAAAACAGATCCAGGATGTTCCTTATTTTTTATTTAATTCACCTTATTTTAACATTCAACAACTCCCTCAACTCAACATCCCTATTGAAAAATCAGTTCGACATCTGTCATTTAAAATTAAAAGTTTAACATCATTCAAGGACAGTGCATCTACACTTTGCTCTGTCACTCATCGACAACCTGCCCGTTCGGTCTGAGGACTGTTATGCACATGCTGCTCACATAGACTCATGAAAACAAGGCATGAAGCAGAAATAGACAGACTTGCTCCATCCATGCTGCACGTGTATACAGTGATAAAAAGCCTCCACAACTCTAGGCTGATCCATACGAAACCATACTAAAGTATACACCAAACACAGATACTCTGAAAAGACATCGGGAAAGGGATTGTCTCACCGCCCATTCAAACCAGATTTCTGCCACAACCATATTTTATACAGAATATTGTTGCTGCATTTTCAAGGGAAATAAAAACAAAATGCTGGATGGTCTGAATCTTCATGTTGTTTTATTCAGAAGAGATAAATTTTATGAAATGCCAAACCGATTGAATAATTTGGTTTGAGCTGGTTACTGAGTCAGTTATTTATTTATCCATGAGCATGTTTTAAACTTTTCTCATTATTTAGCTACACTAGCTTGTATTTTTCTAACAAAATCAGGAGCTTTGTATTATTATACTAGATGTAAGTACTGAGTCTTTATGATCGCTTGGTGCCTTCCGCATTGTACATCTCTTTGGATAACAGCACCTGCTAAATGATTAAAGATAAATGTAATTAGTCTGATTTGTGAATCAACTTAAAAAAAAAATTAAACACATAAATTAAAAGCCTTTTAATGGTAATATAGTTTGTAGAAAATCCTCAATGCTGTCATAAAAGAGAACAAACAGTGTATGGTCATGAAAAGTCCTCAAATTACATGTCCTTTTTAAGACTATTTCTAAAGTAAATAATAATTATACACCATAGCATTGCATATTATTACTCATTGACAAGGTGGAGATGACTTCATCATGCACTGAAAAAATGATTCATTGGATTTACTAAAAAAATAATAATAATTAAGGTAAGTAGTTGCAAACAATTTATATGCGCTGAATTTAAACAAACACATTAAATTTTGTAATGTTCAACTTAATGGGTTTGTTTAAATTCAGCCCATATAAATTGTTTGCAACCACTTTAAAAAGTAGTAAATACAAGGAATCATTTTTTTCAGTGTGTTTACAGGGGACAAATCAACAAATTGTCTGAACCTTTAATAAAGCAGCTCACGGATTGCAGTGCACTTGATTTCTCCAGCTAGCGTTTCTTATTATTTTATGCCTGTGTGGTAACACTTGTTCTAATGATCAGGAATGGGACAAGCTGTGACAGGCAGGATGGAAGGGAAGGCCTATGGACTCTTCACATAGTGGCAGAATTTTCCCCAGAGCACCAGACATGCCACGTATCAGTAGTCTCATACATCCGTCGGCATGCAAATAAGCACTTCGCCTGGACTAAATAATACATCAGCATGTGTTTGAGTCTGGGCCACTGCCCCGTGGGTATGGGTTTTGGCCACTAAATGTCAGTCGGCTCAGCCATGGTGCGCTGATGCCACATCTACCTCAGCCTCCTGTGGGCAAAATGCTGTGAGGCCTAAAAGCTTGAGTATCTGACAATCAACATGCGTCGTTTAGGCACAATTAGGGCACTAATGTGCACACGTGTGAGCACAGTGGAAATGTCACGCTGTATTTGTGTATGAGAGTTAAAGCCACAAACAAACATCATATCGGTTTATTTAAGCAGGCGACTTGATCTGTGAGATTACAATCTAAAGCGGCTTTTTGTTCATAACATGCATCAGTTCAGTCCATTAGTTTCATTAGCATGTGTTTATGGGCTTCATTGTTGTGAAAAGATTAAACTACAATATTCCAAAATGAAATAATCAGTTTTGGTAACCCGGCAAAAATGTAACTCGTGACAAAATGGAAATAGAGATTTTTTCTAGTTGCAAAAAATTGGAGTAGATTCAAGATCTAATTTAAGCAAGGTTTAAAATAAATAAATGAATCGATAAATTAATGTAAGATAATGTATTTACACAATGAACAAAACATTATTTATAGTATTTATTCATACATTTTCCTTTGGCTTAGTTTCTATTTCAGAGGTTGCCACAGGGGAATGAACCGCCAACTATTCCGGCATACGTTTTTACGCAGCGGATGCCCTTCCAGCCACAACTCAGTACTAGGAAACACCCGTACACTCGAACCAGTGACCTTCTTGCTGTGAAGCGACAGTGCTAACCACTGAGCCACCATTAACTAATGTTAACAGGCATGATTTTTGATTTTAATAATGCATTAGTAAATGTTGAACTATGATAAATAAATGCTGTTGTTCAGTATTAGTTCATGTTTGTTAATACCTTAACATTAACTAATGAAACTTTATTGTAAAGTGTGACCGAGATAATAAATAACTAAATCAGACACAGGTGTACAACATAATCAGTAACCATAGTAACAAATGACAAAACAAACAACAACAACAACAAGGCAACCAAAGAATCTCATTTTGCAAACTCAAACGAACTCGCATTCTCGTGAAGACCGCTTTTACCATGTTATTGCAAGAGTGAAAAGGCGAGAACACATCCTGTGAGAAATGAGATGCTGCGATCTTTCTGAGGGTCACATGACTTTTAAGAGTTTTAATGGGAAATAATTTAAATATTACAACATTTATACAATAATTTCCTTGTCAATTATATATAATATGTGCAAAAGCCTTACAAAGATACTTTGCACAATACAAATAAAACTTTTTATTTGATTTTAATTAACATTTTAGCAAATAAACACCTTTTCATGTGTTTATGCCTTTAAAATTGTCATATGGATGTTTACTTCTGCCATCTTGTTTATGATGAGATAAACAAGTTATATCTGTAATTAACAGTGAATATAAAATGCTGTGCTTCCCTCCTCCTTCATTTAGCCACGATGACTTCTGGGACTTTGAGCGAGTGCTGCGCTCATGTCTGCATTCGATGCATCTTCAAGATCAAGAACATATCTGGGTTATTTCACGCATCCTCTGCTCTTGTGGTCTTGAATACACCATTAACAATTTTTATAAAATTACACAGTATTTAACTGTGATATGAACTGTATTTCACTGTACAGTAGGACAGTTATGCAGTATTTTAAATATTTTTAATGTATTTTAAAGTTGCATTGTGAAAATTACTGTATATTTTACAGTAAACATATACAATACTGTAAATACATGTACTAAATGGTGCTGTAAATGCAAAACAGTATTTTGTTTCCAGTAAGTTACTGTAGATTCTACATGAAATTGTTAACAGTGTAGTGGAATTGAACTTTGACGGTTAATAATGACGTTACAAGAGAACACAAGGATGCAAAATTGCTTAAAGGTGTAGTATGTAAGTTTGACACCCAGTGGTTGAACTAGGTATTGCATTCATGGATCAAAACAAACGGAAGTGCAGGTTGCCAGATTGAGGACCAACAGGAGAGAGTCTGATGATCGAGCCTAAAGGCTAATTTAAATCATGTTCTATATAAAAGCAATGGCACACGATAGAAGGAATATTTTCCATATTAAAAGGAGTTTTTGTCCTAATCAACACCTCGAATTGATATATTAGAAACAACTTCTATTTCTTGCAGCCGAACAACAGGATAAACTGACAATGATCACCTCAGGTACACCTCATGTGCTTTATTCAGTGTTAAATGCTAACAATGTGAGTTTGAATGTCATTTTACATTACATTTATTGCCATAATACTGAAAGCAGCAGCAAATAGTTCACTTCAGATCTTGAAAATAAACCGTTTGAAATTGAACTTTAGAACTGTGACTCAAAACCAACACATAGTGATTTAGCATGTGCATTTAATAATGTTAAAGAGGTTTAATATGTATTAATTAAAGTATAAACCTTTCCATTTCGTGAGTGAGTGCATATCCTGTGCTTCTGAATGGCTGTATTTAAAATTCTGTCGTGTTTCGTCTGGTGCAAACAGCCAGATTGCTTATCACTGCAGATCTCGTCACGTAGCGTGTTGTTAGGACACGGGGTTACAATGTAACCTGCTCACCTAATGTTTATGTTCGTAATATTTATATTATTTGCTAATTAATAACCTCATGTGGAACTCTGTGTCTCATTTCGGAGTCTGCTACTGTCTTTGAGAGCCTTTCTGAATAAAGGTATGAATGAAATACGCAGTTTTCCAACAAGGCAACTCGCGGTGCTGAAATATAATTGGCTAAAGTGGCAGTGGGCGAGTTAAAAGAACCAAAACAAAGACAGCGTTCTGGCACGTAACAAACATTTTCAAAGCAGAATAACTGACTTCAGCATTGTTTTTCAGATAAACAAGAATGTTCACTTAATATGTTTGCAGAGATTTAAGAAACATGCTATGGTATTTTTATGTTTTAGAAGAGTCAAAAACTTACATACAACACCTTTATGAATGCATATTGAGAAACAGCCAATAACTAAACACAGGGAACAGAAACTCAGAAAATAAATGAAAATCAAAATATGAGTCCTCAGACAAAATATGTTTTTGACTTAAACCGGTACTGTGAAGACCTGATGTGCATGACATCAAAGTACTGCAAGAGCAATTCTCTGGCTTGATATATTTTAAACATACATCACACCATTATTTTTTTTATAAATATGAACAATTAAACATATTATGGTTTATTTTGACTTAACACATTAATTGCTTTAATTACTAAGGATGCATACAACTCATCAAACGTGACAGTAAGGATGTTTACATTGTTAATTAAACTGATGACTTCAATACTGACTTGAAGGATCGTGTAAAACTGAAGACTCGAGTAATGGCTGGAGAAAATATACAACTCTAACAGATGAAATTTTGAAATGCATCAAAATGAATATGAAAATTAAAACATATTATACTATTTCACAATATTATTTAATGTATTTAATGAAATAAACGTCTTTGATGAGCTTTTTTTGATACTGCCAGTATTTGTATGGTCTTTAAACATGTCTGAACATGTCTTCCTTTCATCCAACACTGCTTATTTCTTTGTCTTCTAAACATGAAATCAATGAACTGTCCAATCAATTCAGAATGAACCACAAACTGATGCTGACCCTTTGGACCCATTCATTGATTGTCCACATTGACAAATGAATCACAAGTCATTGATCTGAATCTAAAGACCACTGACTTGATTGCCAATATACTGAAATATTATTAAGTAAAATATAATGGCTTTGCTAAAGCTACTGTATTCCATTTTTTTTTTAAACTAACAACTCTATTTGCAGCAAAGGAAATATCCAACAGCACTAACATAGCTCAACAACAACAAAAAAAGGGAGGCGAAACAAGAATAAAACGAAAGAAATCAAGATAATTATACATATACCCTATAACACTACAAAACAGTCATAACTTGAAGTTCAAATCAAAGCCCTGACCCCTTCACCACGACGAGTTCAAACCCTCTGTGAGGTCAAAGGGTTCAGAGTCGCGTTTACACTCACCCAGCACTCAGTGTTCCGTGTAAAAGTGCAACCCCTTGGGCCAGAACTTCCAATGTTGTAATTGCTGTATTTACATTTTCCCAGCCTGTGGGCCTCATTATGGGAAAAGAAGGCGAGTGTGGGCTAAAGGATGGCGCTTTACTGTTCACAAAGCCCCGCCTTGCTTCTCTGACCCAGTGTTCTTCAGTCCTGACCTCCTGCCATGAATGCATCTACTGGAACAAAAGAAGAACAAACAGGAACAGAACACATGTATTTATCTGCTCATTACGATCTGAGAAAACTTGTCAACTGTTCGCATATTTGTTTCAGGAATGCATTTTGCGGTCTTGTTTGTTGTGACAAGACATAGGATTACTTTTGTGTTCCACCACCTGCTCAGTTTCCATTTCGCCAAGTTTGTTAAGAGAAGTTCCATAAGTTAGTTTGTTGTTGTTGATGCACAGAAATAACACCCGCAGGAGGGTTGCACAAGGCCAACAGGTTTTACGACCTCTAAGAAAGGAATCCATAACTTATGCATGTTTTTTGTGTGTGTGTGTGTGTGTTTGCGTAGAGAAGATTTGTTCTGCTTCAGTTTAGTCTCCATGGTGAGCCTCAGCACAATATGTTAGCCTTTGTGACCTGCCGTCTTGTCACAGTATACTTAGTTTCTTTAATTTTCCTCACTTAGAAGGCGTTAAACTGAGTAAAGCAGTTCAAACATTTTTTGGTTAATTGGTGACCCATAGGGTTTTGTGTTAAAGGAATAGATGACCCAAAAAAAATAATTTCTTCAACATTTACTTACACTCGAGTGGTTCTATATTTTTGATTATTGCCTTTTTTTTCTCTGTTGAACAGAAAACAAGAAATTCTGGGGGAAAAAAACTGAAAAAAGCAGTCTTTAACATCCTTTGTGTTCAACAGAAGATATAAATGCAAACGTGTTTTGAACAAGTGGAGGGGGAGTAAATGATGACAGATTTTTCATTTTGGGTGAACGATCTCTTTAAGTCTTTCACATTAAACACAAAAAGGTTAAACAGAACAAATGACAATGTCATTTAGTGAAATTTCATTTAATTTTATCTGACATTTTGATATACAATAGTAATATCAGCAGATCAACATATCAGATAAAATGAAATCTAATAATGCTCTAAATGGTTTTACTGCAGTTGTCTTTTTTCAGGAAATTTCTGGCAATCTGGATTCTTTGTTTTTTATCTTTATTTTTCAGTGTCATTTTGTACAAATACTTCTCTTCTAAGAATATTTAGAGTTTAGTTTATTTTATTGTATTTTTTATAAGCAAAATGAGTCCCAGCAAAGCTGCAAGAAACTTCCGTGCCAACATAAAAATGTATCAGATACTGCGAAATGTACCCAAGAGTGTACTTGGATGCTTCAAAGACCAGCAAAGAGTTCATCTGAACGTCTAGAATATGAATGAGCAGAAAATAAGCTAAACAAATATCAATGGTTTTACAGTGTTAATAGGTATACAAAGCCTCTATCTGATGCAACACTGTTTTAAACTAAAATCATATGTATATGAATGGCATATTATAACATACAAGAGCATATATGAGATGAAAAAAACAAAAAAAAACAAAAATCTAAAAGATATTCAAATATCTTGAGAATATTTCTGACTTTTTTTTCACCATGTTAAAGCAATGTCCTATCAAGTGACTTGAGGTTAGCCTTGTCAGCTGACTGAATGAAAAAGAAAAGTAAAAACAAACTGCTCAATTATAGTTATCCTGTATTACACTCTTCTTTTCTTTGTTCTTCTGTTATTTTTGCTGTCAGTGGTGGCACAGAAGACTACCCTGTAGCGTTACATACAGAAATGGCACAGGTGTGTGTGTATACTGAGATATATATATATGTGTGTGTGTATCAAAGGTGTATCAAAAGGTGTACATATACATATTTATCGAAGTACAGTCCCCAAAATCTGTTAGATACAGAGAAAATGGCTAAATATATTTTACAAAAAACATTATTTTCTTACTTTTAATCAATAAAAAAAAATAAAGTAAAAAATACAATGAAAAATGAAATAAAATAAATCAGAATGAACAATGATTGGTCTTGTTCCCCATCACAGGGTAATATAAAAAAGCACTATGTGGAATTAGTTTCAGCATAACAAGGTCATAAAATTTAATATCACGACAACAGTCTATATGCTCTTAAACACATTACAAATACACTTTCTGGTCCTTAATGGTTAATTGAACACGTCATGTACACATTCACAGTCTAGGGTGGAAGAAGAACAACCTCCAGAATAATGATTTCTCCTAAAGCTAATTGGAGTCAGGAGTCACCGAACCTGGAGTCAAATCAATGAGGCGAGATCGGAGGTGCTGGTCAGAGCTACCCTGCCCAATAAAAACAATCCCTGATTTTACTCTTCCCAAGAAGCCTAATGTCAACCATTCTGCAGGAGAACACAAGGATTTACCCAGAGGCCAGTCCAGGACTACAGTCATTTGTAATTTTACATTGTAAAATTTTACATGCAGTTGAAGTCAAAATTATTAGCCTTCCTGTGATTTTTTTTTCTTTTTTAAATATTTCCCAAATTATGTTTAACAAAGCAATTAATGTTTTCACAGTATTTCCTAGAATTATAATTTTTTTTCTTCTGGAGAAAGTCTTATTTGTTTCATTTCAGCATCAGATGTCACATTTATCAGATGTGACAGACACTGGGTAAAAAAATACACAGGGGGGCTAATAATTCTGACTTCAACTGTACATCTATTTTTTTTTTACTTATACTGTATAGCTAGAGCAGACCTGGGCATTTTACAGCACCCAGGCCACATGTGGTCCTCTAGACAATTTTGATTGGCTCGTGTTAAGTATTTCATTCATTCATTTTCTTTTCGGCTTAGTCCCTTTATTAATCTGGGGTCACCACAGCGGGATGAACCGCCAACTTTTCCAGCATATGTTTTTACGCAGCGGATGCCCTTCCAGCTGCAACCCATCACTGGGAAACATTCATACACACTCATTCACACACATACACTACGGACAATTTTAGCTTACCCAATTCACCTATACCGCATGTCTTTGGACTTGTGGGGGAAACCGGAGCACCCGGAGGAAACCCACGCGAACACGGGGAGAACATGCAAACTCCACACAGAAATGCCAACTGACCCAGCCGAGGCTCGAACCAGCGACCTTCTTGCTGTGAGGCGAACGTGCTACCCACTGCGCCACCGAGTCGCCGTGTTAAGTATTTGGTTAATTAAAAACACATTCATCAACCGCAAATGGAGCCATGCAATATGCAGGTCTGATATAGCGAGTCAGTGTAAGGGGTCGTTCACATATCACACCTTTTGCATGCTCAAATTTGTTATTTTAATTGGAGATGCATCTTTTGTGTGGCTTGTGCACGCAAATAGGAAGACGCAGCGAGTTGAAAACATCTCAACTTTTCAGAGTGCTGCGAGCGCACCACGAGTCATGTGACAAGAACCAACCAGGCAGCTTCACATAAAGGTAGACTAATTACATCAGACAAATTATTTAACAAATCTAGAAACAGAACCCTCAACGGTGATCATTTGTGTGCTGTAGCAGTTTGCTTATCCACTTCAGACATAACCTGACTTCAGTGCACATTGGTAAAGGCCCATACAGGCTAGATATCAATGAATGAATGGATGAATGAATGAATGAATGAATGAATGAATGAACTAAGTTGAATAAATCAACATGCTAAATAACAAACATGCTTTTTCATATGAAGTTGAAATTGTGACACTGGTCTTTAAAATGCTTGCACTTATTGAGTACATTATTATTTTTTAAACTTGTTTTTTATGAATGTTTATTAAATAGCGATATAATTGTGTGCTCATTAATTAATGTTAATGTCTTAAAATGCTTTTTATTTTTTTTCCTTTTGAAAACATTTTGGGGAGAACCGTGTGAGAACTGCATGGTGTAACTATACCGCCCCAGTATCTAACGTGGCCCATTGGGAAAATGAATTGCCCATTCCTGGTATAGAGCTTTTCTCAATGACAAAGGCTTATGGTGGAGCGAGCAAAAACCACGATGCTTAAACAAAACAAAACATAACAAAAAATTTTAAAAAGTCAAAATCATGCCACTCCACTCACAGACTGCTTTGGGGTGGCAAATCTCTTTAGGGTCTCTTTATCTTATTTATGTTTTTTTTTTTTATATAGCGCTTTTACAATGTAGATTGTGTCAAAGCAGATTAAAATAGATTAAGTTCTAGTAAATTGAAACTGCTTCAGTCCAGTTTTCACAGATGAAGTTCAGTTTAGTTCAATTCAGTGTCATGTAAATGTCACTGCTAAAACACAGAAGAGCAAATCCAACGATGCACAGCTCCACAAGTCGCTAAGTCTTTAGGGGATTTACCCTGTGCCACCCTTGTGGCTATATGCCCATATATCTACCACCAGCTAAAGCTCGGAATTGAAGCAAAAAGTTGCACCCCACGATCAACAACAAATGGCTTCAGCAGACGGAAATAAACCTACTAGATTTGCCCAGTCAGAGTCCTGACCTCAGCCTGATTGAGACGCTTTGGCTTGACCTGCAGAGTGTGATTCACACCACACATTGCAAGAATAATGTGGTTTTGTAAAGGGGAATGCGCATTCCTTCCTGACCATTGTGCATGTCGGATCCGCAATTACCGGAAACATTTGTTGAAGGTTATTGCGGTGAAGGTTATTAAAGGTCAACCGGTTATCAAGCCAGAGGTTTACAAACATCTCCCATCTCGAACTGCGAATGTTTACACAGAGTGTTCAATACCAACATCAAAACATGTCATTGTTTGTGCATTATTGTGATGGAGCAGATCAAATTTTATGGCAGCAACTGCATGTACAAAATATATGTACAAAAAAAAAGCTATCAGGATGTTGTATACAGTATAAGTGAATGGGGTCAAAGAATTAACTTATTTATATTTTAACCATTTTTTCACATTGATTGATTACATGAAGAACATTTTCTTGTTATTACAAGTTTTCTAAAACATTAATATGCAAATTAGGCATTAATTAACAGAATATGCACTAATTTGCAAACATTTGAGAAAGACTGAAAAATTGTTTAACTTTTTTTTTTAGTTCAAGTCCTTTTTTGTTTTTTGTTAAATATGTTTTACTCCACAATGAAAAAAAGTACAATAAACTATTGTATATAATCAGGCATATTATGCATGATTATATCCTAATGTAAAAGTTTTCAGAATATAGATATTCTCTATATGATATGATGTATGGCTCAGTGCTCAGAAAACGTCAAAAATGTATAGTAATTGTATAGTTTTGTATAGTAGTTAAAAATATATAGACAAAAATTGCAAAACAAGTAACTTAAAAGTGTATTTTGGATGTATTAATGAAAAGCCAAAAAGCCCAAAATCTCAAAACTGTCAATTGCATTAAACGCTGCCTGTAGTGTCTGACCTTAAATCATTGTTACATACGAAAAATAAAACATAAACTGAGAGAAATAGGATTTGTTCCTGGAGGCTAAACTTGTAGTTGTAATTGGCCAATAGAGGAGATATGCAAATGAGGTACAGTATCAGCTCAGTGCTTTGATATCTGCATGTATAGCAGGGGTGTCCAACCTTTTTGTAGATGAGAGCTGTACCTGAAGGGATAACATAATCTAGTAGACGATTGCTTGCTTGATACACCTGAAGAATATCCAATTACTGCTGCTTCACCTTATTTTTCAAGTAATAACACAGAGATTTCCCCCACTTTTAAGTTATGTTTCTGAAGAATAATAATGCAATCTCCTGATAGCCTAATTCAGACAATGCACAATTTTTTATATGCTTTAATTAATCTCTACAGATATGACTGGGCATACATATTAATTATTAATTAATTTTGTGGTTTGATATTTTTGTTCAAACAATGTAAAAAATATATATTAAGTATTTTGAGAACAATGGAAATTGAAGATTGATTGACAGATGGAAATTAAGAAAATAAAGATAAATAAAATAATGCAATTTTGAGTTAATTCTTGGAGTTTGTGAATTCTTGACAATAATCACATAAATGCAATGTTTATACCAATCAGGAAAAAAGTGAAATAAGCCAAATCAGATTAACAGATTAGACAGTTAATAATACATAAATAAATAATAATAATAATAATAATAATAATAATAATAATAATAAAAAAAAATGAGTAGTAACTATTCATCGTCAAATGTGCTTATTCCTGAAATAGAAATAATAATAATAATAATATTTTTAAAAGTGGGTGGTGCCGTGGGTAGCGCTGTCGCCTCACAGCAAGAAGGTCGCTGGTTTGAGCCTCGGCTGGGTCAGTTGACATTTCTGTGGGGAGTTTGCATGTTCTCCCCATGTTGGCGTGAGTTTCCTCTGGGTGCTCTGGTTTCCCTCACAAGTCCAAAAACATGCACTATAGGTGAATTGGGTAAGCTAAATTGTCCGTAGTGTATGTGTGTGAATGGCAGTGTATGGGTGTTTCCAAGTGATGGGTTGCAGCTGGAAGGGCATCCGCTGCGCAAAACATATGCTGGATAAGTTGGCGGTTCATTCAGCTGTAATATATAAAATTATACAAAATAAATTTACTTCAACTATATTCAAGTAAAATTATGTGCAATAATAATAATAATAATAATAATAACTAGTGCAATTATGCAATTACTTAATTTTTTTCAAATAAATTTTGCATCTAAGTAGTTAAAAATAACTAAAAGTTGTTACAAATAACATAAAGAAAACAAAGAATTAAAGTTGAAGATATCTATAGAAAAACATTACATAAGATACAATAAAATATTCACACATAAGACAGATCCTTCTAGTTATTTTTTTTCTTCAGAAAATATTTAACATTTATTTCCTTTCTGTACTTTCACTCTCTGCTGAAAGAAAGCCACCAGAATGATAAAAATATGTGAAATGAGCCGTCAAACGTCTCCAGTAAGATATCTGTATGTCTATATCTGTACAGTTACATGTACACAGTGCTATATGTAGAGATGTACAGACATTTCCAGACAGGTGATGACAAAGAGCGAAAAAGAAAAGGAGAAATAAAGGAAATGATTGCTGTGGAACTGAGGCCCTTTGGGCAGGCTGGTATAAATATGGATAGTCGGCCAGCTGCTTTGTGGCCTACTCTGTCTTTGTGAAGGGGCCAGGCCTGTGTGTTCAAGTGTTGCATAACATTAACAGATTTCAGACATTCTTCCGCATGCCAGCATCATTAATAAACATCATCAGATGCTGCTACATTTCATCTCTGATGGAAAGTCTGAATGAAAGTGCCTGGAAATATGACGCCCATTGTAATTTGGATGTACAGTAAGTGTTACTATTTATGCTTATTGAATTATTACTATCTAAAAAGAAGTCTGTGGGCTGAATTTGTATGAGTTGTTTATTTTATTTATTTATTTATTGTTCATTTGACATGAACAACACAATTACACTGGACAAACCAAATGCATTTGTGTTTTAGTGTTTTAGCAAGTGAAACAAGTGTTTTAGCAGACTTGCTAACTCTCAACACCTGTCCAAGAGAGGCTGAACATAAAATGAAAATAGAATAAATACATATACACAACATTATAAATCTTTACATTAAATTGCTATAAGGCAACAGCAAAGGTGGCATGATCAAACTAACTAATAGTAGACTATTTGTGTAAACACTGCTGTTTTGTTTTAAACCACTTTTTGAGAACACTAGTAAAAACATTTAAATTACTTTCTAATTTTAGGCTAACAGGTAAATCATTCGACAATTTGGTTCTTAACAGAGAAAACAGATTGACCAAAGGAGGTCTTACACTTTGGAACGAGACAATCACCATTAGCAGTTGCTCGTGTTACACTGTGAGAGGTCTGATTCCTACGGAGTAGATCAGAAAACAGCAATGGAACATGATTATAGATGTGTTGATGTTTGAAATAATAAAATCACAATTTTTGTAAGTGATGTTTGAAGGGATAGTTCACCCATTAATCAAAAATGTGCTGTACCAGTGGGTCCTGACGAGACTTTCAGGTCTTAAAATGATCTGTGCAACAAACTGAGCATTATTACGTTCAATCCTCAGCCTCTGCAAACAGTGCTTAATGTTTCCAGTTTTCTTTCTTTCTTTTTTTGTCTCTCAAATTAAATTATATGAATCACCACAGACCACAGTTTAATTTAAAAATTATTTAATGTTAAATGTAACAAAAATATTTGTTAATTAGCAGTTTCCATATTTGTTTCCACAAAAAACTTTCCACTGCATAATGTGGAATAAATGTTTTGCATTTATAGATGGTTAGGAATTGCATTATGGGAGATTAGTCTATGCTCTGTTGACGTTTGATGTTGAAAATCTTACTAAAGTGACTGCTATTAACTGTCAAAGTGACTGTTATTGACATTTTAGTAGTTTACATTTTACAAGTACTACTATACACTGTATAATCAATATACATATTATATATAAGCAGTGTTGGGGGTACCACATTACAAGTAACGCGGGTTACGTAATAATATTACTTTTCTAAGTAAGGGGTAAAGTATAGCATTAATTTGAAAAAGTTAAAGTAATAATATTTGAGCTACTTTTTAAAAATGTAACTCAAGTTACTTTTTAGATTAATTAATTCGCTTTTAAAAAATAATTTGCAGGATTAAAATTAGTCTAATCATGTTGAATCCCGCACTCAATGAGAGAATGCGCTCCCCGCCGGAACAGACAGAAACCAAGATGGCAGAGTCTTACATTTCTGTGATGGAAGTATTCTCATTATTTTGAACACATGGAAGAAAAGGGGATAGTCTCAATGGACTGTGACTTTACTGAACTAATAAGACAAAAGTAGCAAACACATTTCTTTCAACTTACATGCCATATGTACAGATTAATAAATAGCATCAGGAAGTTCTCAGAAGATAACATTATTCAATTTTTTTATTATTAGTTTTTTTTTAGATAAATGAAGGTGTAAGTTATACAGTGTCATTAAATGCAGAGCTCCTCTATTATATAAAAAAAGAAAGAAAATTACTCTGCATGTTCCGAAAGAGATCAAGCCTGAGGCATGCATAAAAAAAAGTAACTCAAAAGTAACGTGACGCATTACTTTCCGACACAACTAGCTACTTTTGTGGGAAGTCATTCAATATTTTAAAGCATTAATTTCAAAAGTAACTTTCCCCAACACTGTATATAAGTCTATATAAGTATATATATCAATATACAATAAAGTCAATAAACAATAAACAACAAACTACTGGCAGTTTTTGTACAGTAATTTACAACACCAATTCAGAAAATAACACTTCAAACGATCAAAAATGTAGTTAAAATGTACTTTTTCAAACTTTTCCACATCAAAAGTTGTTGGAGGAAAGATCAAGGTCCCATTGTGCGATTCAAAAGCATAAACAAACAAAAAAGTAGTAATGACAAAATATGGGAAACTGCTATTTACAGACTTTTTTTTTTTTTTTTTTTTACAGTTTTCTATTAAAAACCTCTCCTACCTGTTGAATGGCCTGAGGGTAAATAAAAAAAAATAATAATAATTTTAGCATGAATTATTCCTTTAATAAGACATAATTGCAATTGTGAATTATATGTAAAGTCGCTTGGCAAATTCTTGATTTAGAATTTAGAAAAATACATTTGTGCATAGAAAGAAGGATGAGTGATTGATTCCTTGCATGACTTCCAACAGAGAAGAGGTGCTCTAACCAATGAGCAACCTACATTTTACTGGAAAATGTCATATCCATTAAAGAAATGTTAAAATCAATGGCATTGATCTTGAGATGACTGGCTTACTCACCTGTCCATCAAAGTGATTGATGCACTTGTATGGCCAGTAAGAACTGCAGTTAAATGGAAAGGAATTATCGACTCTAAATCAACGATGCATTCATTGTTATATTACTAAACATAAGAGTTTGAGCATTTTTTGGAGACTGAAAAGGCTGCAGAGGCGTGGGTGTCTAAGACATGTTGAAGCCAAAGAAAGCGCTAATAGGTTTTATAAGTGGGATAGTGCAAAGTAATAGGCCTTGGAGATCCTAACCTTACCCTCCCACGCACACAATCAATGAGTCCAGCTCCAAATCAATAACTGTTCTGTTTCATGACATGACCCAGTCGCATGTTTCACAAGCATTTATGGTAAAATGCCACTGGAGGAAAACTGTGTGTGCTTTCTCACAAGCGTCTGTACATGAGCTCATGAGTGAATGCATAAGAGCTTTGTTCTGCTCAATTTAAATGTATTACCCATTAGGTTATAGATTAATGAATAAGAGATTGGCGACCCCTGGGAAGCTTTGTGATCACTGTCTATGACATTCTGAGCCAAAAGGTTAAAACCATGGAAATCCTAGCTTTCATGCCTGACATTCGGCTCTATCGATTGAGCAGGCCCCTGTTAAAGATACCATCTGGTATTTAAGCCTACTGAAATGAATACAAAGCCAACTAGCTGCTCTTCTGTACGAGAGCAAGTGCGCAAATAGTCCACATGTTGACAAAACCAAAGGTATGAAAATAGCCAAGGTAATTAAACAAACCAATTAAGTAACAGTAAAACGTGGTGTATATAAATATAGATGTGCATGACAAATGGCGAAGATGTCGAAAACAGAGTGCATTGGTATGGAACAGATTGCAGCGGCCACGAGAAACAAGTTTTACCTTGGGTAAAAAATTAATTACTCTATAAGGCAAGTTGACGTTTCCTACAGGGTGCAAATTGTCTAACAATTAAAGCACAGCATGAAATCAGCATGATGATTAACTAAAAACATCAAATGATTTGAAAATGGTACTTTTTATTGTGATCATTAATGTTAATGCATATCACTAATAAATTTATTAAACTTAACATATAAATACACACTGCTAGACTGACTTGCTTCATAATACAATTTAGCATGATTGTTAATGTATTAGGGGCGACACGGTGGCTCAGTGGTTAGCACTGTCGCCTCACAGCAAGAAGGTCGCTGGTGTGAGTCCCAGCTGGGTCAGTTGGCATTTCTGTGTGGAGTTTGCATGTTCTCCCGTGTTCGTTTGGGATTCCTCCGGGTGCTCCGCTTTCCCCCACAGTCCAAAGACTGAATGTGAAGGTGAATTGAATAAACTAAAATTGGCCATAATGTATGTGTGTGCATGTGAGAGTGTATGGGTGTTTCCCAGTACTGGGTTGCAGCTGGAAGGCCATCTGCTGTGTAAAATATAAACATAAGAAAATTAATGAATGTTAATGTATTACGAGATCTTCTATATTCTGATTATAGTTTTATATTATATTTTTATTATTCTTTTATATTTTTTAATAAGGACAATATAGAATACTTGTATTATTTAATATTTACATATATATTTTTCTGAATTAGTGTATTTTTATATTCATATTTTGAGATTTTATTCACAAATGTTATTTAAAACAATAAAATAGACATTTAATATGCTTTGTCACGTGTTCATCACTTTCTCATTCATTATATATATATATATATATATATATATATACGCATACATATATTTAATGTCAATATGTGTGTGTGTGTGTGTGTGTGTGTGTGCGTGTGTATTGATGTGACTATGCAATCACTGAATGTGAACAGTGGAGAATCAAGGACGACAGCTTTTTCAATAAAGTGGAAGGTGAGAATAAAAAGACAAAAGCAGCTTTCTAAGAAAAGACATGCAAATCCACCAGGAGGTCTTTAAAGGCGAAATGGCGGGTCTATGAATTATAATACACACTTAAGGCAGAAATTGTTTGTCTCCATCACCAGGCGTGAGGTCACATGAAGCAAACAATAGTTATTTTTATAATGTTGTTTTCTCCATAAATAAGGAGCACTACTTTTTAAGGAAGATATTGTTTGTCTCCATCGCCAGGCGTGAGGTCACATGAAGCAAACACTAGTCGTATTTATAATGTCGTTTTCCCCATAAATAAACAAGGAACACTACTTTTAGCTCATATGAGACAAAATGTATTTATGAATCGCTCTGACGGAGATGTCACAACAAACTCAAACAGTATTTCTGTTAACATGTTAAGTCTGTTGGTCTTCCTCTAAAGTAATGGACCAGCCATATGAATCAGTAATCGAAATGTATATTAATATGCAGCGGGCGATCATTCTTTTTAATTAAGCAAGTTAATGAATGTGGCTAATTACTAGGGCTGGATTTCCGTGACAAGGAATGACTGGAGTGGCCAAATGAACTTTATTCTTAAATAACAGGCTGTGGGTGGAAGCCCAACCCACTTCTTATTATGTGATAATTAATCAATTCTTGGGAGACTTTAGCTAACAAGCTCTGGATAATTTTAACCCTCCTCATGGTGGGAGATGATCTCACCAGACTGTGCCCATGCACACACACACACACACACACACACATGTATATTCCACATGCTTCTCACAAGCCATGCTAATTGGAAAGGTGGCTCGCTTTGAGTTGAGCAAAGCAACACTCCGCTTTCTATAAGAAAGCCGGAAACCTTTTGCATGACTTCTAGACTGACTCACTACGCAAAAGAAGGGGGTTCAAGAAAAGCTATAAGCTTGCTTTTAACAGCATTGGTCACGTAAAGGGCTCTCACAAAACTACGGCCTTCACTCTGGAAAATGTACTGCTTACATGGATTCCCAATAATTAGTTAGAGCCACGTAAATGACTAGATTCACCCAGGAGACCATCTGTTCCCCGCAGCATAATGAAACATATAAAACAGGTTATAAAATAGTCAAATGATAATTAAAGTGATGCTACCGTGAAGAAACACGTTCTTCGTAATGTTTTTTTTTGTAGACTTGAGGTTTGTGAAAGCAAATGGAGAAAGGGAATATGAGTGGATTGAGGACTCTCGGCACTGTCAGTCTCTGTTAAGTTAGCTGTCCATTGACTCTTGCTGTTCTGTGAATACTGTGACAACTCTTGCTCATCCGTGGAAAATTCCATTACCTCGCTGTTACAGAATGACTAATGATAGTGCCTTGTCTTCAATTGCCGCGAAACAGACACAGACAAGCGCTTTTTGTGGACGTCTGTGTGGGTGTGTGTTTTCTGTCTGCCGTCTATGTAATTTAAAGAACAGCAAGGCAACAAAATGGTGCAATTCTGCACAATGTGGTTCAACAGAAATGTTTTGTCATTAGTGCTTGTTAGGATTTAGATAATTTTCTCTGCAGGTGACAGTTACTATTGTGTCTTGTCTGCTGCAGGGAGGAAGAAAAAAAAAATGCTTCAGAGAACAGATAGAGTTGAGCGAATTGGATTGTTGATAGGATTCCCATCATGGCGTAAAGTGTTTGTTGTCCAGAATGGATGAGGAATTTTCAGGGGAACCTACAAATCTGTCACTTGCTCACTTGTTGTCTATTAATGAATATTGAACTATGATGGGAAACACACACACACACACACACACACACACACACACACACACACACATCAAAGTTGTTAAAAAAAATATTAAACAACACCATTCCTGCCTTAGGACAATTTTGAAAAACATTTTTTTATCCACTTCAAATGTTGACTACTACACCTTCTACAATCCTAACAATGGAATTTTACCTGGCACCCATTAAGCATCCCACTTTTGTAGTTTGACTATTTTGGTTTGGTTTGGTCCAGACTTCCTTGACAACTATTAATTGTCTTATGTAAATATAACAAAAGAAGAATTAGAAAACAAAATTATGTGGCTCCTCAACCTCAAAATGACAAGGTAAGTATTTGAACTATAAGTTTTCACAAAACACTAGAATATTGTGTAAAGCTGCTGACTGAGCAGCACATGACTGAAATGAACTCAATGCACTTAGATACATAACATAAGGTACAGTAGCTGGTTATTTAAAATAGTTGATGGGTTAACTTAAGGGTGGCCAATATTTACTGTCAGCAGTAATATTGTTGTTTTAATGATGTGCAAGCTGACACCATTAAGCAGGATAGATCTACTCACTTTCCTAGAAACAAACATACTGTAACTTGACATTCTAAAAGCATGCAATGTCATCAATCAAGCATGCAGTTAAAATAACCATATAATAAATACATATAATATAATACATATTATATGTATATAGTCCTAGCTGCGCCTACATTTTAAAAATTGCACTTGGAAGTAGAAGACTTTTTAGGGGTAAGTTGTCTGGTACAAACCAAGTTCAGATGGAAACATGATAGCCTAGCTCGATAATTTTTGCTAACACATAAGTGCAAGATTACCTTATGACTCAAAATTACTCAAAAAATAAAAAAAACGTTACAAGTCTTCTCGTGGGGGGGACAGTTTAAGGGACAACACTCGTGATCCTATCTGCCATTTCATTCAAACATTTACGCCAACGATATTTAAAGAGCCCCTATTTTGCATTATTAAGGGTCATATTTTGGGTTTGGGGGTCTCCAACAACAGGCTGATTTGCATGCAAGGTCAAAAACACTTTCATTGTCTTATAATATGCGCCTATGCACAATATTACCTAATTATCCCAACGACTCCCATATGCTTCGTTCAGCGATTCATTTGCTCCCAAGCCCCTCCTTAGCGTGAAGCTAATCTGCGCTGATTGGTCCGATGACCCACTCTGTTGTGATTGGTCGACTGGGTTGGTCGACCGGGTTCAGCGCCAGAGAGAAATGCCCACCACGGTTGTGAAGTAGCAGCGAGTGAGAGAGTATGTGAGAGCCCAATGCAGGAATGCAATAAAGCAATGCAGTTAAACACCAGCATATTACTCTACTCCTAACCCTAACCCCAAGTATTAACAATGACACACATTCAGTATTAATCCACACAGTGGCTAAAGTTGAACTACTTTGAAAACTGACCGCGCCGCGTGTGTGAGGAACGGCTGATGGTGGCCATAGCAACGACAAACAGCAGAGGATCAGGAGCACAACACGCATTTAAAGGAATAAGCACGCGGCGCGTTTTCAACGTGGTTTTGGACACAATATGTGAATAGCTTTAACTTCTAGTGAGTAGATTTAACCTGAGAGATACAGTACAAGCACTGATCTACAATAGATAAGTCATTAAAAGCCACGCGGGCCGATTACAACTTATAATAGACAATTAAACAACACATGTTTTGCAAACTACACAAAACGAGGCAACAATTTTAATCACACTTACATGTTATGATCCAGAGGAAGAAGAAACTCGTCCATATGAACTTCAACAGTTACTGAAAAAGTCCCTGTCCAAGTCTGACAAAGTCCCATACATAATAGTGTCTGCTGCTCCTTCCTTTAATAACAAATGGCCGACGAATCCCGCAGCGTAGGTTATTGTATCAAAAATCAGAAAAATTACAGGAACAAACACAGCACAAAGTTGTCTATACTGTGGTGTCGTTGTGAAAATGAACTTTAACCCTTTATTCCCCGCAGCCGAATCTCTCTTTTTTTTTTTATTGTGTTTGCTGAACATTTCCAATCAAATGCATAACAAATCTTACAATATGATATTCACATTTTAGCAGAAAATATGTAAGCAAAATAAGCAATATAAAGAAATAAGGAGAGAACAAACAAATAAAGAACAAGAGTGGGTATACATAACAATTACCATAGAGAAGAGGAGTTTAGTTTTTCGAGTATATTCACAGTTCTGGTTGCTTTACGACTTGAAAGTCCTTTAAGAGTTTTAAAATAAAATTTTGAATCAGCCTTGAAATGGAAGATGTTAGGGTTCCTCTCTGACCATTTACACTTGTGTATATGAAACTTGCCTAATAATATAAAAAGATTTAACATAAACAGGAGATTCTTATCTATATCTTTTTTATCTAGGTAAAATATGACATCTCTTTTCTTTATATTAACTCTATGACCACTCAGTATATTAAATAAACATTCAACATCAAACCAGAAATATTTAACATGCATACAATCAACAAACAAATGCATAACAGTCTCAACATCCATTCCGCAAAAAGCACAAGATTCAGAAAGATCAACTTTATATCTCTTGAGAAACTGGTTGGTTGGATATATTTTATGTATAATTTTAAAATAGATTTCACTGACTTTATTAGTGACACAATATTTGTTGTTATAAGTCCAGATCAAGTTCCAATTGATATTTTCAAATTGGTTATTCCAAAAGTACTTGTGTCTAAAAGTTGCAGGGTAATGAATCAAACTTCTAAGAAATGTATTATTACACTTTCTATCTTTGATATTAACACCATCTAATAAAATCTCATTTTTAACTGTTAGTTTATTTGGTTCACTGTAACCCTGCAAAAGCCTCGCCAGGCCTGCTGGTATTGCATCAATTACAATACTATAATCTCGTGGAGGCACTGGACAACTAAACTTTTCTAAAAATTCAGTACAAGTCAGTAAATATCCTTTATCGTTTAATAACTGTGAGACCAATAGAATATTTTTTTTAACCCAATTATCATAGAAAATTTATTTATTCTTATATCTGACAGTTTTATTATTCCATATTATATGTTTATGGGGAGAAAAATAGTGTTTGTATAGAAGAATCCAACATAAAAGTGCCCCGCAGCCGAATCTCCATCAGTCAGTGATCGTCATCTTCGCGTCATGATCAGTCCCGTGATCCTCAGCGCTCCGCTAGTGTCTGAAGTCAAATGCGCCTTCACATTTTAACTGATATGGAACTACATATTTGGTGATGTACCGTATGGACGTAGACGCGTTCAAACAAAAGATCCGAACCCAACTCGATTCATTCATTCGAGTCAACTATTTAGCTAAAGAATCAATAGTTTTAAACCCTGTGCACTTTCAGATTTAAACCTCAGCTGGATGTTTTCATTCACTTAGAGTTGTGCTACACACTGCATGGAAGCTCATTTTCAAAAACCCATAATAGGAGCTCTTTAAAAAAAAAAAAACTTACGCCGCGTTTAATCACCTGATAAGCTACATTCGTCCTCAGCGTTGCGTCCAGAAGGCGCCATCTTTTTTTTACCTTGACTGTTAATGAAGAGAAAAGTGTCAGGAAAGTGAAGGATTCAGTATGGAAGATTATCACGTGGCTTTACAAAATTGGACTATTCGTCATAAGTAATGGATTGTTGTTTTACTAATGTTCTTATTTTTCTGTTTTGACATTTCAAAACCAACGTCCAACTTTCATTATATGAAATATATTACCTGAGAACGATCTCGCTGTGTGTTGCAGCGGCATGAAGGTAAGTAATGGCTATTTTAATTTTGCGTGTTGCTGTTGTTGGTGGTGAATATTTTGTCTGCAATGTATGAGACAGAGTTCAATATGTTTACCAAATGATTTTTATTTTTATATTTTACCAACAAAAGGCTTTAACAAATCAACAGAAATAATCATAAGGCGTTTACCGTGTTATTGATTTAGTATTTTCCTGTAAGGAGGTAAGAGCACTTAATCCACACCATACATATTGTAAGATGGAAGTTTGGAGGCAAGTGAAAACTACTATTTTGTTTTCTATCTTTTTTTTTTTTTTGGCTCTCCCATCCTGACAGTATGTCACAAGGGCATTTCCCTCCTTTCTCATAGTTTGAAACAATTGACTTAAAGCAATGGGGGGCATAATTCAAAACGAAAGCTCTACACCATTTATTCACTACATCCTTTGAAGTGCTTTTTTTACCCTACCCGATAACTCTCTGCAGTCACAAATATATTCAGCAAAGTTTTATTATTATTTTAAAATTCACAGTGTTCGTTATTTTGATGATTTATTTTAGTTGGTGTCTTGGAAAAACATAATCAGAATCAAAAGAGAGGAAATGTTATTGTGTGATTCAGTTATTTATTCGTATATATTTTGAGCCACCATGCTAGGTTGTCATATCTAGGCAAGTGGTTCATCTACTTTCAAAAGAGAAAAGCAAAAGTGACTTTTTTCCCCCTTGCTTTTCAAATACTTCTTTCATGTTGGAATTTGACATTGTACTGAGAGTGGCAGCCTGTGTGATGTGTTGTTTCAAGAGTTTATGCTCAGAGTGCTCTGCGGTTTTCTTTCATACCGCTTTACAAATGATGATGCAATATTTTACATAAGCATATGTTTTGATTTTGTTTTATTTGATGATCAAATCAACAGTGGTCAGCCAAGGATTTTATGACATGTCTATAATTGACATGCTTGCCAGGTATCCCCTAAGACATGCACTATAGGTGAATTGAATAAACTAAATTGGCTGTAGTGTATGTGTGTGGATGAGTGTGTATAGATGTTTCCCAGTACTGGGTTGCAGCTGGAAGGGCATCCGCTGTGTAAAATATATGCTGGAATAGTTGGCGGTTCATTCCGCTGTGGCGACCCCTGATGAATAAAGGGACTAAGCCGAAGGAAAATGAATGAATGACAGAGATGATAACACTGTCATCTCTTATTATCAGAGTTGATAACACTGTCATTTTCAATTATTTTATACCCCTAAACAACTTTTAACAGACAAAACACATAAAACATGTTTCAGTTTTTACTTTAAAAACACAATTTCATAATTTCTCATATTTTTATAGAATTTTGTTGTACAATTCCCACTTATTATTTTTTAATTAATACATTATTTATTTAACTCCATTGAATTGAATCATGTTTCCCAGTGATGGGTTGCAGCTGGAAGGGCATCCGCTGTGTAAAACATATGCTGGATAAGTTGGCGGTTCATCCCGCTGTGGCGACCCCAGGTTAATAAAGGGACTAAGCCGAAAAGAAAATGAATGAATGAATGAATTGAATCATTTGCTAATGACTACATATTGCATCATGGCTATACAGTTTATGCTATAAATGCAATGCAATGTAATCAGACAGAATGTGGTTTGAGTGAAGCGCCCACAGAATGTTCTGGAGCATATTTTTACCTGACACTTGTCATCAGATCACCCCAAAACAAATCTTAACAGCGGGTGCCACAAAACGAAATGCAGGAAACAGGCAGAAATACAGACAGATGGAAAGGCAGACAGTGAGGTAGAGAGACGCATGGGATAAAATGTGAAGAAGAATAAAGCTTGAGCACCAGGTTTGCACTTGCAATCCGCCGCGGTTCACAAACCTCTTGAGAACCACCCGAACAGCTTGACATGTTTCCGTGGCAACAGCAAGCAGCCATCAAAGGAGCGGATACTATTTATGTCAATCACAGAGGTGTGACAGGCAGATGCTAAGCATGACAGATATCAGACAGAGCAAGGGCTTTCTGTCTATGCCCATACAGCAATCAGGCATTAATATTCTCTGCTCTTACACCATCAGCAGAATGCTGTCAGCACATGCTCTGGCCCCCTGCCTCAGTCCACTACATTTCTTTTTCTATTATAGCACATTACAATGCTACCCATATTATTTTAAAAATGCACTGTAAGTTATACTGTGACAAATAATATTATCTGTGTATACTGTATGGCACAGGTGTCAAAGCCAGTTCCTGGAGGGCCGCAGCTCTGCACAGTTTAATTCCAACCCTAATTAAACACACCTGATCAAACTAATTGAGTCCTTCAGGCTTGTTTGAAACCTACAGGTAAGTGTGTTGAAGCAGGGTTGGAAGTAAACTGTGCAGGGTTGCGGCCCTCCAGGAATCACAGTATCACAGCCTCACAGCATAAAGGTCGCTGGTTCGAGCCTCGGCTGGGTCACTCCGGGTACTCCGGTTTCCCCCACAAGTCCAAAGACGTGTTATAGGTGAATTGGGTAAGCTCAATTGTCCGTAGTGTATGTGTGTGAATGAGAGTCTATGGGTGTTTCCCAGTGATGGCTTGCAGCTGGAAGGGCATCCGCTGCGTAAAACATATGCTGGATAAGTTGGCGGTTCATTCCACTGTGGCGACCCCAGATTAATAAAGGGACTAAGCCAAAAAGAAAATGAGTGAGATAGCTATATAAATAAGTAGAAAAAGGTACTTTGGATAAAAAAAATTATAATAATAATACACATATAACATATGTGTATTATGCATTATATGTTATTTTTATAGCTGGATACATCTTGCTGAAATGCAACATTAATTGTTATCAGTGTTTTTTCAATGTTGCATTTCCTTTTGCGTACTATTTAGGAAAGTAGTCTACAGCTACACGTAGACATGAGAAACATGAACATTTTATGTCTATGGATTTTCTTATGGAGCTTTTGTCTGAGATGAAATGTTACATAAACCTCAACCTTGTGTTTACGTCATATAGTTTAGATTTAATGTTAGATGTCTGCACTGAATGCAGCCTTATGGCATACTGTGATTGAGTCAGGCACAACCTCAGTTAACCCCAGTTACAGCTTGAAAGAAATTACTTGCAACCATGTGTAAGTTAATCTGTCTTGTTGGTTGATGTAGCCAAGCCATCCATGTAGTACTAACAGATTGCTGGCCTTAACAGATGCAGAAGGTTTTGAATAAGAAGGACACAGCCGATTTGCTTTGCAGTTTGTATGCAAAGGGAAGGAGGCAGTCATTTCCTTGGCAAATGCATGTGCATATGCTTGAATACACAAAGACAGATAAGCACAAATACAATGTGAAAATGGTTAGTTCTGGTCTTTGAATTTTATCGGTTGAATGGTGGTCAAAGTGTGCTGATGTTTAGTACATTTTGCAGTTATTAATTTATGTTGCATCTTATTATTTCCTCAGTATGGAGGGTGTGGAATGAATTGTGGAACTTTAAATAGATACATTTAAAAAAAATAAAGTTTTATAGATGTTTGTATTAGTATCTATCTAGTGTGCTCCACAACAGTGACAAAATTTGTATTTGGAAGATATAAACCTTATATAAACATTAAAAGCTTGCAGTTTGTCACTTCCAACTAAATGGATCAATGTTTTGTTTTGTTTTTTTCACATCACCTCATACTTTAGTTTCTCATCAAATCTTGACCAATGAAATGCTCTCTTAGTATCTGACAAGCCCCGCCCCCTACAAGACGCTTCTCATTTGCTTTTCATTTGATAATATTTTGAGTTTTACTCTTAGTGGCAGAACTGTGGTAAAACAAAAGGCTACTGGCTGTTTTTTTTTTTTTAAGGGGAGGACCAACTATATGCTCCACCCTATCTTCATGTTTCAGTTGAGATTACGTCCAATTTCAAATTATAAAAAAATGCACCTTTAATGTGGAATGTCACAGAATTTGGTAGATTTTTGGTAAATACCCCCACACTCAATTCTAAAGTACACAATAAAAATGCGTATATATTACACATTTTTGTTTTTAAACTAAAATTTTGAGTTATAAATAGGGCTGCACAAAATATCATTTCAGCATCGATATCGCAATGTGAACATTCGCAATAGTCACATCGCGAGTATACGCAATGTTGAGTCTGGATTTTAATTGCAAGTGGAGTTTTTTAGGCCTGTGACTGTGTGAGGGTTTTAAAAGCATTCAGGCTTTTGAAATTTAACTTCTTTTTAAATTTGACAAATTAATAACGATAAATTCTATTGGATTGTTTATAAAAAAAAGACTATACAGTATTATTTTACATTTGATTTTTCAATTACAATAAAACACTGTTTATATACTTTGTGTATATATATATATATATATATATATATATATTTATTTATTTATTTATTTTTTCTTGGGCGGCGTGGTGGTGCAGTGGGTAGCGCTGTCGTCTCACAGCAAGAAGGTCGCTGGTTCGAGCCTCGGCTGGGTCAGTTGGCATTTCTGTGTGGAGTTTGCATGTTCTCCCCATGTTGGCGTGGGTTTCCTCCGGGTGCTCCGGTTTCCCCATCAAGTCCAAAGACATACGATATATGTGAATTGGGTAAGCTAAAATTGTCTGAAGTGTATGCGTGTGAATGAGTGTGTATGGATGTTTCCCAGTGATGGGTTGCAGCTGGAAGGGCATCCGCTTCGTAAAACATATGCTGGATAAGTTGGCGGTTCATTTTGTTGTGGTGACCCCAGATTAATAAAGGGACTAAGCTGAAAAGAAAATGAATGTATGAATATATATATATATATATATATATAAGCAATATCACACGAGTGGCAGTGCGATGTGGCTGTATATCGGCACTGGTGGGAGGCGTGCGTTGCCTTAGTCTCCCAGCAGTGATGATATACAGCCACATCGCATTGCTATGAGTGTGATATTGCGTTTATACAACAGTTCGACGGCATAATCGTGTGTATAAAAAAGAAAATCAAACATGGAGAGTCTCAAAACCCTTTTGTAAGAGGAACTACTTTCTTCCACGGTTCATTCACATCTGCAGCTGACGTCAGAACAGAAGAAGCCGTTACTAATTCACAAACGTCATTTTAGAACTAGTATTTGAAGGATTCTCTAGCGTAATGTCTAAAGTGATGACAAAACAGGTGATTTTGCTCACATTTAAAGATTATAAGGCTGAACTGCATGAAATGCCATCAATCTACAGAGATATCTCCCAGTATTTGTCTGTTGCAACTGGGAGATCACAATATTACTATGGTATAAATCCAGCACTACAACATACAAAAGAGAGAGATCGACTTAGAAAGTCATTTACCTGTTTAATAATGATTTGATCAGCTGTAGTTTGAAATTACACTGGTTTTCTCTTAGGGCTTATTATGCGGTCTCCGTCGCCATGTTGTGGATAAACATCACCAACCGTCTTTGCTCAAAGACAGGCTAATGGCTCCAGATGCGCTGTCTCTCTCCTATTAAAAATAGGCACTATCCTTATAAATAAACTGCATAGATGCAATTTAAACAACTACATTCTCGCCTAAAAAAGCCTGCAAAGTACATTATGTTGCCCAAAAGCAGCAATATTTGTCAAACCGTGTCCTCAGCTTGTCGCTGTATGTGGCTGTATGTGGGCGGAGTAATACACAAGGGTGAAGGGTTAAGAGGCTGGACGAGTGCTGTTACTGGCAGAATATCGCACGGCCAGACCCAGACAGAACTGTTATATTTATTTATTTATTTACTTATATATATATATATATATCAAAAAAGAATACCACAACTTTGAAAATTAATCAAAGAAACATGATGGAACCTTGGGTACTTAATCAATGTGAAGAGTACTTACATTTTTTTCAAACTTCAGAGCTTCCTTAAATCGACGACAGAAAGAGCTTAGCTAATTGTAAATTGTTTACAATTGTCAATTTTATTTGTTTATAAAAATATAAGTGTGTGTGTGTGTGTGCGTGTGTGTGCGTGTGTGTGCGTGTGTGTGTGTGCGCGTGTGTGCGCGTGTGTGCGCGTGTGTGTGCGTGTGTGTGCGTGTGTGTAAAATATAAGCTAAACACCCCTGGTTTTCAGCTTATATTTTACATACACACACACACACACACACACACACACACACTTATATTTTTATAAATGACAACAGACTGCCTCAAGTTGTGTTTTCATGAAGACAGTTTTTCGAACATAGGACGTTTTCCAAGCTTTATTTGCACTCTGTTTGGGTCTGAAGACTTGTGACTATGACCTGCTATATATGATGAACGAGAGCCTGTGTCATGAATGCTACGCAGCACGTTCTTTTAATTATGAATCTTGCGGCCCATCATGCTTCACGGTGAAGCCAGAATCTGGCAGCCGGCTAATGAAATTATGATTTATCTGCACTTTGATTTGCGTTTTTTACGAGTCCCGTTTGTGCTTGTTTTGTAGCCGGATTACTATCATTAGAGCACTGACGAAAAGAAAATGGCACATTCTGCCATGTTTAATATTTACACGTCATGCTAATGGTATGCTAATTATTGTCACGGATCAAAGATCAATGGCTTCAGTCATTTTGCTTCCACCCCTCTTCCCTTTCCCCCCTCTCTTCTCTCCATACAACGTGTAGCCACTCTTGCGACGAGGAAGACTTTTGGTAATGAACACATCGTCTGCATTTAGTTTTTTCAGGCTCCTGGTGATCAATGGTATGCCGGATGGGCCTTAATGATGTTCCAGCATGGGCAATCTTCCCATTTGATCAACACTAGAAAAAAAGGCCATCTTTGCTTTTGGATGGAAGAAAAAACTACAAATGAAGACAAAAGATTTTCTTTCACACTACCTCTTGCTCTGCCAGCCATAGCTTCTTGTATTTTTTTCAGTTTTGTTTCTTGCAGAAAGGAGAGTTTTCTTTAAATTAGGAGCTGTAATGCGCTATCAGCGGGCCAGAGCCGGCAGGCACACATTGGTTTGGTTTTCTTCTCCATTCGAGCTGTTTATGAAACAAGTGAAGCCAGTTAAAATGGCAACCATGCATTTCTGTTTATTTCTTTCTCTCTATTCTGCTCTCTGTCGTTTCCCCATCTACACAGGCCAGGCAGAGGTCTTGCTCATTCTATTCAACAGCATGGTGATTTTTCTACAATTATCTTTCCCTGGAACTCCGCAGGGAGTTAAGACTAGGTCAATCTAAACCTCAGGTAAATTGAATACAGGTTTGTCTTGATTCAAATTTTACACTTCTCATATTTTACATGAATCCTGAGTAGTCATGCACATGCATTCTTAAAACTGTTAATGTTATTTATATATGTGTGGTGTCAGTCAGTGATTGAAGGTGGTTGTCGGTTGTGCACTTGTAATATTTTAATATATTTTCCATAGACTGTTTAAAAAAATGAAAAAGTGTCTTTACTTCCTTCTGCTGTAGAACCCAATACCACAATTCCAAAAAAGTTGGGACGTTTTGTAAAATCCATTCAAAAATCAAAGAATCTGTGATTTGTTAATTTACTTTACACTTGATT
This sequence comes from Danio jaintianensis, assembly GCA_903798115.1. NCBI lineage: Eukaryota > Metazoa > Chordata > Actinopteri > Cypriniformes > Danionidae > Danio > Danio jaintianensis. The sequence goes on along the minus strand of CAIGQV010016735.1, from coordinate 12,395,298 downwards.
TAATTGATACAAATTAGTACAAAGAAAAAAAAATCCAATGTTTTTACTGACCAAATACATATAAGCACCTTTTATTTTGATGGCTGCAACACACTCTAACAAAAGTTGTTACAGAGGCATGTTTAAGGCAAGGAAAGGCAAGACAAGTTTATTTATATAGCACATTTCACAGTGGTAATTCAATGTGCTTTACATAAACATGAATGTTTAATATTGTTTAAAAATAATATTAAACATGGTGCTACATCTTTCTTTTTAATTACATGTTTAATTGTTCGGGAAATAAGGATACTAATTGTTACAGTGACATTTTACAGGCAAAATATTTGCTTGTCATCGTGATACCATGTTTCTGTACTATTCTAAAATTACACATATGCCAGTCACCCATTTGATTTGTTGTAGCCCCATACCATGGCAGACATTTGCTTTTGCAACTGTCACTTATGAAAGTCTGGATAGTCCCTTTGGTCTTTAAAACTGAGAACTTCACATACATTTTTCAAAGAGACAAGTTGAAATCTCGACTTATATTAATCACACAAATGTCCTACTGTAATACCTTAGGACATGTATTTATTAAATTTGTTTTTTGGGATTGTGCACACCCTCTAGCACCCCCATAGAACTGAAACTGAGCACACTTGATTGTTCCACAATGCCCAAGTTTGCACAAAAGTGGATCTAACTCTGGGTTTCATATCCCTGGATTAAAAAGTCTACCCTTTGTGTGTGGGAACATGGTAGGTCAAGGGTTGAAGAGATGGTGTAATGCTGATGTGAGGTGAAGGTTCTGTCGCAATGTAATGTAATGTTCGTCACTAGTTTTCTTGTGAAAAGTGATTTGTTCACCTAACACCAACCTACATTGTGCTGGGAGCCAGATGTTCATCTTATGGGCTCCCGAAATCTTTGAACCACTCTTCAAGGTTCTGTTGGAACAGATACACATCTTTGGCCTGAAGGCTCTGAAAGACGGACCACAAAACCATGTCAACATTAAGATTAAAACCATCTCTCTCTCTCTCTCTCTGTCGTTGGTATCTTGCGACTGCTATTAAGCCCCAAGCCCACCCACCAGAACCATAATATCCTGTTAACCGGTTATATTGTATTACCTCTACTGGCACTGAAATGAGGTTTTCCTTTTTCACTGTGATCCATTTATTTGTTTATGTGTGTGTCGTTTGCATTGAGTGGCATTTCTCATAACTTGCACTGCTTTTTGTTGAATTGTCAATCCAACAGCTTTAGAGGAAGGGAGGGAAACAGTCATTTAGAGAATAATCATGTAAAGATCATATTCAGAATGATAATGGTTATTTGGAATTGTTATATCTGTGGATAGCACGCAAGACTGATGGACTGCTAATGACTCCCATGCTAGCTAGATGATACACATGCTTAGAGTTGTGTTCCTGCAAACGTTGTGTGGAAAAGGAAAGCATGGTTTCTTTTCATGTTGGTACCAGATAGAGGGATGCTTGAACATGTTACAACAATAAGTTATTGCATAATGTTGCCTATATGCTGTATCTTAATTGATTTAGATTTTCATTTTCAAGTGTTAGCACATTATTTTGTATTACCCAAACATTTTCATTACAATTCATTCATTCATTAACCTTCGGCTTAGTCCCTTTATTCATCAGGGGTCGCCACAGCGGAATTAGTAGGGAAGTTACGATGATTCTAAAGCCTGGTTTATACTCAACGTGTCCGCTAGTTCGCTTGAGTGCACGCGGCGAATGTGACGTCATCGCTGTGTTCGCGGAGGTTCGCTTTGGGTGCGCGCGACATGATTTTGGCTGGCAGATTTTGGCAGATTTTTTTTGAGACTTGAGCGAACAGTTTGCACGTCTTTTTTTTGCTTTTTTTCATGTTCTGTTGTCATTAATCTTTTAATAAACTTTAATAGGTAAAACTGTCCGAGATATGAACAAAAGCAAGTGATGCTTTTGAAGTTTTATGAAAATAATTAGTTAAAAAAATATTGAATGATATTAATGATATGACGTAGTTCCGGAAACTTTCTACTTCTCTGTTTATCCGTCTGATTTTACAGTCAGTTTCTTTTGACCGCCCACTGTCGTTTTAAAGAATATCTCAACGGCGAATGCATCAAGTATAAAAGCCTCGTCCGTTTAGTGAGGTGCGCGCGCAGTCAGCGGAGGTCCGCGAAGTGGCGGCAAGCGAAAGTATAAATCAGGCTTAAGGGCCCATGCCATTTTGGGGCCCCCAGAGATACTATTAGGGGCCCCCCGCATCCCCTCCCCCCGGCTATTCAATTTCCTCCGTGACACCCACCCAATTACACCAATTACATTATGACAAAGTATTCTGGAAATTAAAGTTATTCTGCAACTCAGGTCAATTTGAGTTCATTTAACAACTAAAATAAACTAAAAACATTTATGTATTTTTTTCTTTGAAATTAACTTTCAGAAACATTTAAGTAAAATATTTAATAAATTTCTCTCTTCTTTGATGGATAAATACATTGTTAACATCATAAGGCACCTTTAAGATGATGTGTTGCAGAAAAGTGAGTTTATTGCTCTTAAATATTTGATAATTTTACCTTTTCACTGTGTGGTAGCCTAAGTTACAATCCAGCACACTGGCATGATCTGTTAGATTGATTTCATATGTCAGGTGGCGCTTGTCCTGTTGAGTGGTTGTGACACTTGGACTGAGTTTTACAGGGAAGTAAATCCACAGACCCTCTGGTCTGCCTGGGAGAAGTGGAAGTCGACACAATTGCTGTAAAGCCTAGGAAGAACTTCTTAAACCATGCCACACACACACGCACGCACACACACACATGCAGAGACTCAGACAGGAGCTTGAAGCGCTTGAAGTGTCAGGGTTAGCTGGCAAACACTAAGATATGCAAAGTGAATGTTAATTATGGAGAGCCATAGGGGCAAAACGTTCATTATTTCAAAGCTAATTACAGCTATTTTTTTGATAGTTGTGACCTAAATGGACACCTTACTTGAGGTCTTTAATATAATTGCTTTGGAGTGTTGGGGAACGTGTGAAGGGGCAGCATTGTAAAAACGAAATAAATGGAAGTGACCCATCCCTCATTTCAGAGAGCAAGTGGCAAGAAAGAGGAGCGAGACTGCATGAAGCAAACTTGTAAGATATATATTTTAAATTAAAATAAAAGACACTGAATGCCTTGCACACATAATGATGTGACACATCATCATTCACTGCAAACTGAATATTCTGTCATTTGCTCACCTGCATTTCATGACCACTTTTTACTACAGTACAGACTTCTGAATGTTCTGAAGGACCTTATTGGTATCGGTATGTTCAGCAAAGGGTTGTCAAAAGTACTGGCTCTTCAGTGCGCAGTCAATACTGAAAAAAAGAAAAGAAAATGATAATAAGTGAATCTTCTGTGGTATAAGAGAAGACTCACTTAACCCAGTTCGATACCAGTTGATAAGCAGCTGTTTTTACACTCTATTTTGTTGAGCACATTGTGAGGTGTCAAGGATTTCTGTTTACATTTTGTTTTTACATTTTTGTTTGCCCTTTTATTTAATATCATAATGAAAATACTGTATAAACACAATGCAAAACAGAGATTGTTTGTGCAGTGTAAAAAATATATTTTGAAAGCCCTAGGCTATTGTTAGATTTTCACTGACAGCCCAAATAACCTTGTTTAGAGAAGACTTCTATGTGTGGGAATCTATTATTTTTTATAATTCTATTATCTTTTATTAACACTGATAACCGTAGTAAAGGATGGAACAAAAATAAGTCTTGTTATGTTTGTAACATCTTTTTTTAAATTTGATTACAGAAGTAACTTTTAGTTTTAAAAACAGTGATTTCTTAACAGGGCAGCACGGTGGCGCAGTGGTTAGCACCATCGCCTTACAGCAAGAAAGTTGCTGGTTCGAGCCCCAGCTGGGCCAGTTGCCGTTTCTGAGTTTGCAATATTCTCCCTGTGTTCGCGTGGGTTTCCTCCAGGTGCTCCGGTTTCCCCCACAATCCAAAGACATGCAGTATAGGTGAATTGGGTAAGCTAAATTGCCTTTAGTGTATGAGTGTGTGTGAATGTGAGAGTGTATGGGTGTTTCCCAGTACTGGGTTGCAGGTTGATATGCTGGAATAGTTGGCAGTTCATTAGGCTCTGGCGACCCATGATAAATCAGGGACTAACCCAGAGGAAAATGAATAAATGGTTTCTTAACTCACAAAGCCTCACCTGCCTCTAGATTTTTCATCCATACACTACATCAGTGTTTCCCAACCCTGTTCCTGAAGGCACACCAACAGTACATATTTTGGATGTCTCTCTTATCTGACTAATTAACTTCAGGTTTTGGAGTCTCTTCTTATGTTCTGATGAGTTGATTCAGGTGTGTTTATACGGAGAGGTTAAAAATGTGTACTGTTGGTGTGCACTACATCATTTCCTTAAGCTCTTCCAGTTGCAACCCAGTACTGGGAAATACCCATACACTCTCACATACACTACGGCCACCTACACTTTTGTATTATTTAACGTACTTAACACACCTGATTCAGATCGTCAGTTTGTTAACAGAGAGATCCATGAAATGATCCTTGTGTGTCAAAAAAGAGAGATATACAAAAATAAATGTGCAGGGTCTGGGAGTCCTGAGGACCATAATTGAGAACCACTGCACTACATGAAATGCACGGTAAAAAAAAAAATCTGTTTCCATATTTTGTGATTTCACACACTTTTTTTTTGTTGTTGTTTTTTTTTCATTTATTTACATTTGTGAATTGCATTATAGGACATTAAACTCTGCTTTGTCGACTTTTGATATTGAAAATTCATCTCTACAGTTTAACAAAGTGAATTTTAATGACATTGTAGTAGTTTTAAATTATATAATAAGAAATAATATATAGAGAAATAAATCTGTAAAATAACTGAAAATGTACTGGCAATTTATTACAAGTACCATACAAGTTTTGTACCATAATATACAACAACAGCCCAGAAAATGGATCACTATAAACTATTAAAAATGTTAATAAAAGTCACTTTTTCAAACTTTTCAAGGTTAAAAGTTGTTGGAAGAAATATCAAGGTCCCATAATGCACTTCAAAAGCAGAAATAAATGGGGAAAAAATACAAATGTAATGTAAATGTAATGTGTGTATTTATATAGCGCATTTATCGTGTATGGCCATACACCCAAAGCGCTTCACAATCATGAGGGGGTCTCTCCACACCACCACCAGTGTGCAGCATCCACTTGGATGATGCGATGGCAGCCACAGGACAACGGTGCACACACCAGCTATTGGTAGAGTGGAGAGAATGTGATACAGGCAATTCAGTGGATGGGGATGATTGGGAGGCAATGATGGGTAAGGGCCTATGGAGAGATTTGGCCAGGACACCGGGGTTACACCCCTACTCTTTACGAGAAGGGCCATGGGATTAACGACCACAGAGAGTCATGACCTCGGTTTAACGTCTCATCCGAAAGACAGCGATCACTGACAGTATAGCGTCCCCTTCACTTTACTGGGGCATTAGGACTCAGGACACAGACCGCAGGTTGAGCACCCCCTGCTGGCCTCACTAACACCACTTCCAACAGCAACCTAGTTTTCCCATCCAAGTACTGACCAGGCTCAGCCCTGCTTAGCTTCAGTGAGTAACCGGTCTTGGGCTGCAGGGTGATATGGCTGTGGCTTGAATCACACTTAAATCACAAAATACAGAACTGCTTATTTTATTTCTTTACAGTGAGACAACATTTTTTTATGTTACTTGAACTTATTTAAATAAGTTAATCAGGTTTCAGCTAAATTTGTTTAGTTATACAAAGTTTAATTTAATATGTTTAGTCAGTTTGACTGATGCAATTTGATATGACTAGAAAAGTTCATTTGATTCAAAAAAGGCAGCAATATTTTTGTTCCCAGTGTAATGGGTTTACCCCAAAATGAAATTACATAGGGGAAATGTTGGCCAGGAATGTGTGCCCCCTTGCCAAAAAAACCAGTCCCTTTCATCAGAGAACTCCCATGAATCATCAGCTGACCTTTATATGGAGATGTACAAATGTGGGTTTCTGGTTTTGATCTCCGACACTGACTGATCACTGTGCTGCTTGTGTGTAATGCTGTGGCCTTTTAGCAACTGTGATTTTGGGAAATGAGGCCGGGGACAGAATGGCTGTTTTCTGATTTATTTATTTCATTGTTTTTAAAAAGTAATTAGCAATCAACCGGATGCCAGAGCAGGTGCCTCTCCAACATGAAATCTTTCCAGTATTTATCACTTCAGTATTGTTCACACCTGCACAAATACTAATAATGAATCATTTAAATATTACATTTCAGATTTTTATTTTTTTTTTATCACTATTTACTCCAGACTTCTGCTTGCCTTCCTTGTTGACAGAGAAGCAGAGATGGTGCTTGGTCTCTACAATGGGCCAAGGAGCCAGATGTCAGCAAGAGAATGTTTGGAGTGTGTTTTTTTTTCTGTCACTTGGCTGACAGAAGAGTCTCTGGATCTGCCAAATGAACAGACTGAGACTGGCCACGCTGACGACAGGTAGCCTGATTAGTTTGGACACAACGGTCAGTGGAGGGAGAGAGAAAAAGGCTTTGGGGAGACATAAAGAGAGCCTTTAGCAGATAGAGGTAATACTTCTGAACAGACTATTCTCAAACGATAGCTTTCCTCTATAAGTCAGTCCCTTTTGAGCCAGGGCTTTGAAAGCTGAGGAGTGGATGTATTACTTCTTGGAAAGAATCCCCAACAACTTGGTTTCAGTGGGGAAAAAAAAATCCCTTTTTCTTAAGTATTTTTTCTTTATTTTCTTGGAAAACGATCTAAACGTCATTGAAACAACATAAATGAACTTAAAGTAAAACTTTATCTTTCTAAATGGTCTTTTTCATTATGTGTAATTTTGCCAATTTGAGATTTCAGTTTATTTGCAAATGCCATTCTTTTTTTTTATTTTGTAATTTTTGAATGAGGGCGTCACGGTGGCGCAGTGGGTAGCACGTTCGCCTCACAGCAAGAAGGTCGCTGGTTCGAGCCTCGGCTGGGTCAGTTGGCGTTTCTGTGTGGAGTTTGCATGTTCTCCCCGTGTTCGCATGGGTTTCCTCCGGGTGCTCCGGTTTCCCCCACAAGTCCAAAGACATGCGGTATAGGTGAATTGGGTAAGCTAAAATTGTCCGTAGTGTATGTGTGTGAATGAGTGTGTATGAATGTTTCCCAGTGATGGGTTGCAGCTGGAAGGGCATCCGCTGCGTAAAACATATGCTGGATAAGTTGGCGGTTCATCCCGCTGTGGCGACCCCAGATTGATAAAGGGACTAAGCCGAAAAGAAAATGAATGAATGAATGAATGAATGAATGAATGAATTTTTGAATGAGTCTAAATTGATGTCAGAAAAGAAATTCTATTGATCCCAAACCTAGTACTCTAAATGCTGTAATGCCGGTTTCCCCCACAGTCCAAAGACATGCACTATATGTGAAATGAATAAGCTAAATTAGCCGTAGTGTATGTGTGAACGTGAGAGTGTATGGGTGTTTCCCAGTGCTGGGTTGCGGCTAGAAGGGGATTCGCTGCGTAAAACATATAGTGGATAAGTTGGCGGTTCATTCCGCAGTGGCGACCCCTGATTAATAAAGGGACTAAGCCGAAAAGAAAATGAATGAATGAATGAATTCTGGAAGTCCTCTGGTCCACATCACCTTAAGTTGATTTGTTAATTTAGAATAAGAGCAACAATTTTTAATTGATTAATTTCCGTCAAACCCCCCCACCCCCACTGCCTCCAATATCCCAAAGCTAAGACAAGACGAAGACGAGAGGACATGGATATTATTAGATACGTTCTGTGACTACAGTACATCAGCATACAATATCATTGACGAAAGAAGATGCATTTTTGACATACATTTTGTATACATTTAACATACATTTCGACAAAAAAGACATACATTTTTGTTTTAAGATTTTACGTTACAGGTGCAGCAAATTTTACGTTACGGTTTCTGAAGCAGCTCCCTAATTTTCATTGACAAAATGAACACTGTTAAGTTCACTGCGCAATGAATGAAATGCAACCAAGTCATTTGAATTTGGAACAAAGTCTTGAATATTTGACAGTCTTTAAGGAGCAAGTTCTTCAGCGAGAGGTGCAGGAGAAGACGTTCAGGAGAGACAGCTGTGATCAGGCAGAGGGAGAGAGACACACACTGTGCACACCAGTGATCAAAGTGGTGCAGGACAGGCAGCTGCTGCACGAGATTCACTACTGGAAAAGATTAAACAGCTCTGGGTGGATGAAGGTTTGCCAAAGTAAGTGTAATCTGAGTGGAGCCTTCTATGTCCGTGAGCAGGAGATGGGGAGAGAGAGAGGAAAAGATGACATGCAGCATCTGGTTGATGTCAAACTGCTCTGGCCACGTTAAGCGTTTGATGAAGAGCCAGGACTGGACACCAGACTGCTCTTTGACCCAGTCCAGTTTTTCTCCTTCTGACTGACCGCGGGCGAGATACAGTGCACACGTGATTAATCGACTTTTAGCAGCATGCCAGTTTGAGGGAGAAATTTGAAAACGAACTAGGCATGGGCCGATATAAGATTCTGACTGTATGATACCCTTGGATAAAAATATCATGGTTTCATGATATCACAGTATTGTGATTAATGCTCTAAAATATGTTCCAATTAATTGTCTGGGTGAAAAACAACAACCTTTTTCCCATTAAACACAATATATTTTATTTTAAGAAACATTTTAAATATTTTGGAACAGTAAAGGTGGCACAGTGGCTCAGTGTTTAGCACTGTCACCTCACAGCAAGAAGGTCGCTGGTTCAAGTCCCGGCTGGGCCAGTTGGCATTTCTGTGTGGAGTTTGCATGTTCTCCCCGTGTTGACATGGGTTTCCTCCGGGAGCTCCGGTTTTCCCCACAGTCCAGAGACATGCGCTATAAGTGAATTGGATGAACTAAAGTTGTGTGTTTATGTGTTTCCCAGTACTGGGTTGTGGCTGGAAGTGCATCCGCTGCGTAAAACATATGTTGGCATAGTTGGTGGTTCATTCTGATGTGGCGACCCCTGATAAATAAGGGACTAAGCCAAATGAATGAATGAATGAATGAATGGATAGATGGAACAGTAAACTATATGATTCAGACTAAATAATTTAAATAAATCATTGTCTTCTGCAATTTTTATTAGTTTAAAAAATGCTGAATTGTTTACAACTTGAAAAGGCATCTTTGGATATCTTGCTTTTCTTTGGATATAAAGTAAGCCACTGCACTGTTCAGGTCCATAGCATGGTTGGATGTACTTTAGGTGCATAAGCTATTAGTTTTTCAAATGTTTGCTGAATCGTGGGCTGACCAGTAGCTAAATGCTGTATGCTGCTGTATATTCACTGGATGCACGTTTGTATCCATTTGCAAACATATGCACAGTAGCTTTATAGGTTAATCTATCTTAAAGCACAACTTATTTACTGGTTATTTAATTTCATACTGTCAGTTTTCATGTTTAGCAAATATCAAAATGAGCAACTGTTCCTTAGAAAGTGTTTAAAATGTTGCATAAATGTGTTAAGCATAAATACCAAAAAAAAAAAAAGAATTAGAAATTCCTTTTGAAATCATTATTTATACATTTAGGTTTATTGAATATCACACATTCATTGGTTATTTATTTGCCATAGCATGAAAACAACTGACTTGAAACAAATCACTAACAACCTTGCAAATCTTAATATTAAATTTTAATTTACAAAAAAAAAAATATATATTATAATACATTATTTAAGAGGGGCGGCATGGTGGCTCAGGGGGTAGCACTGTCGCTTCACAGCAAGAAGGTCACTGGTTCGAGCCCCGGCTGGGTCAGTTGAAGCTTCTGTGTAGTTGCATGTTCTCCCCGTGTTGGCGTGGGTTTCCTCCGGGTGCATTTGTGAAGAAAAAGTACATACTTTTGAGGGTGTAACAGAAGAGTATGTTAATTTTTTTTTTTTTGGAGATGCAGCAGCAGGTTAATCTGCCATTCGCAAGTCTTTCATGAAGAGAAATCTCCTCAGGTCTTTGGATAATTATGTTTTCAGAAGTTAATTTCCAAACACGTCTTTATATAAGTTCACTTTATTGTTGCAGATGAAATCTAACACGGAAAACATGATTTAAATATATTAAACTTGGCTAGATATTAATTAATAGTCATTAAAACTACTTTACCAAAGGCTCTCTACATGGCAGTTGGTCTCACGTGTCTGCCATGTTTGTAGTTTCTTTACAATTTTTACCAGAGTTTGTAGTTCTACTCAAATTCACATCCAACACGGAACGTATTGTGGGCAATATTTGCAGTTAGAGTATGGAAAGTTCTACACTTTTCTACCATAAATAATACACCATCTGGGAACCTTTGGCATACTCTTTTCAACACATTAAGGTTTGGGACATACTAATTATATTTTCGAATACTGTTTAGGACAGATAGTATGCAAATTGGGAGACAGCACTTGACTTCTTGGCAGATGGTCCTGAGCATGTTCATGCCAGACTAGAGCACACGCTTCATAAGACCTCAATGCATTTTTAGGACTGAAGAGCCAAACTATTTATTTTGTTTTGCTAGTATATGTAGTTTTTTTGTTTTTTACTCACAAATTGACTTTATTATTTGACTTGAATTTTATGAATCACGAGGACTACAGTTTCAGCAAAAAAAAAAAACTATGGGTGCCTTGAGAGTGAGAAAATTAATGGTAAATGTTCATTTTTGAGTAAAATATTCCTTTAAACCATTTGGCCTTTGTGGCATTGTTACTGTATATGATAATAGTTATGATGCAGAAGAGATATGTAGGTGGTCTGTTTGTCTCTCTGGATGGTTTTAGAGTTGACATCTCTGCCCAGAGAGGATAATCAACAGTGATTGATGGAGGAAATACTGTCTTCTTTTGGGACTTTGTTTTTTTTGTGTGTGAGTTGAGATGTGTTGTGATAAATGAATGTTCAAAAACTGAACTTACAACAGAAAGGGCAGGGCCAGGTTCGCAGGGCCCTATGGGAGCCGCCCTCAGGCAGATATGAATATGCAAGGATTATAATATCAGGGCTTTGATCTGTTCTTGTGGTCTGGTATCTCTTAAAAGCAAATCAGGGGCAGAGGGCTTGGATATGATGAAGGCAGATAATGATAGTTGATGGCTCTTAAGGACACAGTTGAAACATGGTCTCAAAGAGGACTAAGGGAAGCGAACATAAGTGGGGATGAAGGGCTGAGTTGCTTCAGTTTTTATTTCTCCTCTGAAAGGTATAGAAATAGGTTAGAAAATTGCAATAAATTGCAGTGTCCATATGTTTGAGATGCACTGATCATTAATATGATTCAGTGTTTCCTCAAGTACAAATCAAAAACAAAAAAAAACAAAAAAGTGTGCTTATATATTTTACTTAGTCATTTTATTATGGAAAAATAATCAAGGTAGTATCAATAGAGTGAAACGGCATATAACCTGATGAATGTAGTTCATAGTTTTATAGCTTTACCCCATCTCAAATTATTAGGAAAATGAAAAATCCATTGTAATGCTAGATAATACATTTTATAGAAAAAAAAATGTTCTGAGAAATTAAGTTGCATATCTAATTAAGCATGTGTGCGTGTGCGCGTGTGTGTGTGTGTGTGTGTGTGTGTGTGTGTTTTGTGTTTTAAAGCCATATTAAAATAGCTTTTATAAATTGAAATTAATCTACAGTAAAATTACATGAAAAATGAATACTTGAATATATGAATATATTATGAAGTCAGCTTAAAGTGCCATTTAAAGGCTTAACAAGGTTAATTAGGTTAACTAGTGTAAGGATGGCTAAGTCTCTCCATAATATCAGAGCCTGAAAACTGTTATGGAATTCCACGAGACACGACCATGAGAATTGACAGGCACTAAAACAATAAACTTTCTAATCTGACAAGAAGATCAGCTAGGAAACCAGTTGTTCAACTGTCTTGATCATGCATCCTGAGCCCCCCTCTCTGCCCTCGACTTTACCTTCTCCATCAGAGCAGCTCTCTCACATTCCACACAGAATGTCCAAGTTTTTTATATGGTGTATCTTGTGGCTCTATATTCATGTTCGGTATCATTTTAATTGTCTCTGTGTGATTGGTAAAGTGGTCTTAATTTCACTGTAATATTTTACACTTTCCTTTATATCTGTTAATTTGGCTTTTGGCTTTGATAAGATCTTTGCCAGATGCTCCACTCCAGGGAAAATGGTCTTCACATCAACTCTTGACCAGACATGGGTCTTTGTGAAGCTTGTATTGTCTTGAATTTATGATAGTTTGTTGTGATTTTGAGTATTTAAGGGAAAGGTGCAAAAGTGTCTGTGGGATCCTGTAGCCAGGATACCCCGTTGCAGTGTGTGAGTCTCTGAGCTCTGCATCAAGACTTATATGCTGCAACGTACTTCTACACGGTCAGGTATTAATCTCTAACTCTTAAATGTATCTTTGGGTAAGTGATTTTGTACATTTCTGAATTGGCTTATTTTGTTTAGTTATGTGAATTGGAATGGAAAATCTTTGCCTGACAAATAAATGTAAAATTCTTGTTTAACTCTAATATCTCCTGAAATCTTTGTAACTAGTAGATTCTTTAGGCTGATGTTTCCACAACCTACGACCAGGATTGCTCATACACTCAGGCATAATGGATGGAGCATAGGCACAGCATTAGAGACCTGTTGATTTCTGACAATCACTGACTTAGTAGGATGAAATCTAGTGGCTAAATCAAAATTTCTTTATGTATGAGCAAGCATGGGGCAACCTAATATTATTTCAAGGAAATTAGTTTACAGTTATATCCTCTATCTAAGAACCAGAACTGGCGAGGTTGTGTCCGTGAGCAGATGTAACTGGCCAGCATACTGACTCTAAACAACTTCGGGTAAACGATGAACCATTAACTGAAAATAAGGATTAATTAGGTTAACCGATCTAAATTAGACCAAATCACAACCTATAAGGTGATCAGCGTGAATTGGATGAATCTAAATTTAAATTATTATAAATTGGAGTCAGATTAAATTCGGAGTTGGAAACATTCATTCATTCATTCATTTTCTTTTCGGCTTAATCCCTTTATTAATCTGGGGTCACCACAGCGGAATGAACCGCCAACTTATCCAGCATATGTTTTACGCAGCGGATGCCCTTCCAGCTGCAACCCATCACTAGGAAACATCCATACACACTCATTCACACAAACTACGGACAATTTAGCCTACCCAATTCACCTATACTGCATGTCTTTGAACTTGTGGGGGAAACCGGAGCACCCGGAGGAAACCCACGCCAACACGGCGAGAACATGCAAACTCCACACAGAAACGCCAGTTGGAAACAAATTTAAATAAATTTTAACAAAGAAAAAGACTTTTTTTCAGATGTGCTAAAAAGGCTTACACGCATTTAACCTTCAACCATGCTGTTAGTTCAGTCATAGGAATAAAGCTGCAGTCACACTGCACTTTTCTTTCATAGACTTTCATACGCAAGTGAATGCGTCAGACCGGAAAAGCAAGCTCATGCGACAAGTTTCGCAGTTCGCTGCATTGCAAAGTTCAAGCTTGGTGAACTCTGACCTGCGAAATCGCATCACTTGACTGCGTGAGACCAATCGAGGATCAAAACATGAACTCTCTGGACAGAAATTTAAAATCGACCAATCGCTCGCTTTTTTAAATCTCTAATCATCTCGTTTAATCCCGCCCCTTTTCGTAGCGCCGTACTACAGAATTTCGCAAGCTCAAACTCTAGTGTGACCGGAGCTTAATAGATGGACTCTTACACTAGGTAACTAGGGTAATTAGGCAAATTGTTGTATAATGGTGGTTTGTTGTGTAGATAATCTGCTAATAATATTGACCTTAAAATAGTTTAAAATAAATTAAAACTTATTTTATTCTAGTGACCTTTTATATAAAACACACATGCACATACATAAATACTAACAATATACTATACTAATGAATACTTCTACCAACAATTGTAATACATACTGTAAATAGCACAAATAGGTTTCAACAGCATGAAATAGAAATAACCTCCACCATCCCCCCAACTACTAAAAAAAGACAAAAATCACATAACAGGATTACTACAGCTAAATTTAAAAACAAAACAGAATATAGCTCATTCAGTAATATTAAAAAAGACTATGATATTGGTAACACTAAAAAAAAACAAGATGCCCAAGAGGTGGATATTTATTCCATGGCAGAGACTACACGCTAAACGAACATGCTAATTGTAAGTGGCAGTTGCACACACAGTGAGAAGGATTAGCTGTAAGAGCTAGTTATGACTGATTATTCTGGGATATCAGGCTTTGGAGAATTTTAAGGAGGACAGTGGGGATTTGCATAATGTGGGACAAAAAACATTTTTATAAGTTATAAAGCGCAGTGAAGCTCACAGTCAAGAGGGTGCTTTACAGTCCACAGGGTCAAGGTTGCAGGATGCTTTTGTAATTGACAGTGAATTTTAAGCAAATTTTGACATCACTCATGGGATAAGAAGTTTGTTGTTTTTAGAAGGACGTGAAGGACTTTCTTTCAGATGTCGAAGCCTTAAATGAAATTCTCAATCTGTCTCTTCTTCCTCACTGTACCGCAGCATAGCAATTCAATAACAAATAAGAAGGCTGTTTTGTGGATTTCTGAGTCCCATAAGTGTTTTCATCTCGTCCACTAAAAAAACAAACCCAATAGAGGGCCCTGAGGAAAACTAGAATGACCCTTATTGTGTTCATCAAAAAAAGGAAAGAGTTTGTGTTTTCATCTTTTTTTGCTGCCACACCTCAAGATCTAGCTTTTCTCAAGGGATATTAACTTGTATGTTCAGCTGTTGAGAGACTACTTGTTTTTACTCAGCAGAGAGGCAGGGGAAGCGGGGAAAAAACTGTGTCATTAAGAATACAGTGAGATGTCAGAGTTTAATATGTCCTGAAGTCATGTCAAGGTTGTCAGGGGTAATGAGTGTAAACTGTGAACTGAAACAGACTTGTAGTCAGTGGGGAAGGGGAAAACTGTGCTTCCCCATACTGTTTTTTGTAAGATGTGCATGCTAGGCTTTTATTTCTGTCTGCTAAAACGAATGAAAAATGCTGTAAATGAAAATTTTTGTATTGAGCTTCATGTAGAAAATCAGAGAAAAAGAAAATGGAGGAGCAGATGGACAACAGATTTGTATTTTCTTTTTCTTTTACTGCCTGCTAGTTCAGTAGCAGAACAAACAAAAGAAATGCCAAAAATCGGACATTGCGATATTTCTTTTTTTTTCTTTTCTTTTTGTATACATTGCAATGTGAATATAATTTCGCCAGATGAGTCGAATAGTTCTATTTGGATTTCATTTCATTCATTTAGATTGATTAGGATGATCAAGTCTGTTTCTATGCAGTGCGTTTGCATAAATCATAATAAAAGATAAAAGTGAAATAAACAGCACTTTATGGAGTCTAACAGTATTGAGGTGCTGAAATTGAACAATCAAACATAAAATAGCATGGTCATCATTGTAAAAATTATTTTAAAATAATAATATATTTATCTTTTAATCTTTAATAAACAATTTAATTTTGCAATGTGACTATTACGGATACACACATTGCGATATAGATGCTCAAACAATATATAGTGCAGCCCTAATTTAAATGTAATTTATTTATTTATTTATAATTATTTTTTTAGAGGTTTTTCACCTTTAATTGTGATAGGACAGTGGAGATTACAGACAGGAAGGTATTGGGAGCAGAGAGAGGGGAATGGTAGCCAAACGGCCTCAAGCCGGGAATCAAACTCGGGTGGCCGTGAGCACCATAGTGCTATATATCGGTGCATTTAACTACTAGGCTATTGGCGCCAACTTAAATGTAATTTAATTTAGTATTGTAAGTGTCATATTACATGGGAACAATTAATCATTGACACTTCTGACAAGTGCAATCAAAATTCTGGGATAAAATGTTAGTTTGGATAATGGACTTTGATGGTAGCTACAAATAACAATAGCGCTTTATGGCCTTTTATTAACACTATTCAATACACTGTAAAAAAAAATCTTGCCGTTTAAAATTTTTTAGTTGAATCAAATGAACTTTTCTACTCATTTTAACTTGCATCAATCAAACTGACTAAAAATAATAAGTTAAACTTTTCATTACTTCATAACCTCATTAACTTATTAAAATAAGTATAGTAACATATAAACATTTGCTGTCATGACTTTTTGACATACTTTTTTTTTTTTACAGTTCAACTAACTTAATTGTCAAAGTATTTACATGCTGTTCTTCTGTTGATATACAGTTACAGATATACATGTGGATGTTTGCTGTCTACATGTGGAAGTCACTTTGATAAAAAGGTGTCTGCCACATAATTAAATGGAAATGGAATGAAATGGAATGAAAAATGAAATTTTTTCGCCTTTAGATGACAATGTTGGCAAAACAGATCTGCGAAAAACATAAATGGAGAAAAATGCAGAAAAGAGAGAAATATATACTTTTTTTAAAATAAAATGATTACAATTAAACAGACTGACGTTGCACCAGTTGTTATAGTAAGGAATTATATGACCACATGATGGCACAGATGATTAACCTCTCGTGTGAGACTATGAAGGAACAGAACACTGCATATACATGACTTTTGTCAGCAGCTATTCAGACTGAAAGTGTTTTCGCATTGAAAAAAACAGGGGCAGAGGAATGTGAGAAATGCAAGGTTATGAGACACAAACTTCTTTCAGTTTGAGCACTGTACTTGCAGACTGCTGCTTGATTCAGGAGGTGCTGTAAAAGATGAAAGAAGACACAAGCACAATGGTCAAACAATGGTTTTTATACATATAAAACAATGCGAAAGCAGCACAGCGGAAAGCAGAAACCTGTGACTACTGTGTTCTGTTTGATATTTCATGTTTGCATGATGGTGATGGACTGAAAGGTGCTGGTATTTTTCTTTAACAAAACATTCTCTGCTAATTGTTTGATATTTAATTGGATTGGATTGAGCTCAGCAAGAGTTTGGATTTGAAATCCATGAGTTTGTCAAGACTGAAGAAAAAAAACTGCTTTGAATTAACAGAATCCTGTAAACTCAATGAGCAGTGTGGCAATGATAATCATTTAATCAATTAATTAAAAAACAAAGAATCGCAGTCTTATCAAAAGATGTTTTAGTCTAATAATCATAAGCCAGTTTGTAAAACAAGAAACGTAAATTGGTGGTCTGTACACCTCAGGCACACTAAATCCAATTTACCACAGGAAATGAGATATTCCCATTTATTCTAATTTGGGCATGCATTGTGCCCATCCATCCTACCTCTTATCTCTCCACCTCTTAGTAGTTTTTCACATTATTTTGTCCATTCAGTCCAGGCTCGAGTGATGTTAGATAGAGTATATCTGTTGGCTTCTGTGTCCATTTCACTATAAATGGCTCGTGGCAGTGTCATAAGAGAAAGAGAGAGAGGAAAAAAAAAAAAACACTTCATTGTTTTCCTTTAATCTCCTCATATTTTAATGGAGCAACTTCAAAAGGATTTTCAGTGGCTAATTTAATCCTGCCCTTAGTTCCAGTAACTGGCATGTTCTAAAGATGAAAGACAAGGGAGAGCGAGGCAGTGTCAGTGACATCAACCTTAAACTACTCAGGACAGAGATTAAGTATATTCTGAAATAAAGTATATTATTAGTGCACATTCCCAGATAAAAGAATCCTACATTCTAAACTAGATTCAGTCGAAGAGCAGCAACAAGTGTGTTCAGAAAACTTTCAAATGCATCTTTGTGAGGAAGCTCAGATGATTTGGAAGTAAACCTCCTTGATAGTTTTGTTTCAATATTGCTTTCTCGTTATGTGGGAATTTGTTTGCTTAAAAGGTTAGTTCACCCAAAAATGAAAATTCTGTTTTTACTTACCCTCATGTTGAACCAAACCTCTAAGACATTTGTTCATCTGTGGAACATATACTGAGATATAGCAATGTAGTCTCGAGACATTTAAAGTCCAGAAAAGGAACCAACAAACATTGTCAAAACATTCTATGTGACTTCAGTGGTTCAATTTAAATCATGTGAAGCTCCAACTGTAATCATATGAAACTCTTTTGTTTGCCAGTAAACAGTAAAAATTACTTGGTTCACCTATGCCTTCTGTGTAAGATTGGGTGCATTTTACTGTGGTCAGTATGCTGCTGAAACTAATGGCAAAATGTTTTACTGACTGTAAATGCACACCCTGATGAGAAAGAGAAGACAAAGTTGTTTTTACAGGTGTTTTTTTTTTTTTTTTTGGTGCACAAAAGTGTTCTCGGAGCTTCGTTTGATTACAGTTGAACCACTGAAGTTACATGGAATGTTTTTGGTTCCTTTTCTGGACTTTGAATATCTAAGAAGCTCTCAGATTCCATTCATAATATCTCAGTTTGTGTTGCAACGATGAACAAATGTCAGGGGATTGGAACATCATGAGGGTCAGTAATTAATAACAGCATTATATTTTTGGGTGAACTAATCCTTTAAAGAAACATTATCAGTTTAGAATAAGTTTAGATCAAACAAAAGCATTTGTTGAATAATGTTTAACACAACATAATAATTACAGCACAGTACTTAAAATGTAAATAATAAATGACATAGGTTGCCTTGGTTATCCATAACAATAGACACGAGGATGCAATAAACCGTTGTTTTAGCTTGTGTAGTCTGTTATAGTGGATGACTGCCAACATCACATCTGGGATGCTTCACAATGTTCTGAAAGAAGAGCTGTCATGTTTAATTATTTTTTTGCTCCTGCCTGCCACACCTAAGATATTAAACAATAGAAGCAAAGATGTTATTCTTTACACGTTTCAAGCATGGTCAAACAAAATGATATTGGCACTGTACTAAGTTGAATAAACATTGCAATGAGTTGTTAAGCTACACTCAAAAAATAAAATAAATAAATAAATAAATGATTTAATTTCAAAGATTGTTGCTGCTTGTTCAAACTACTTGTTTAAAATGAGCAGAGACACCACAATTATTGTAATTTATTTGGAAAATGTATTTGTTTTATGTTCAATCCACTCAAATGTGTAAAAATTAAGTTAACTTTATTATTATATAATTTAATTATTTGGGGGTGGCGCAGTGGGTAGCGCTCTCGGCTCACAGCAAGAAGGTCGCTGGTTCGAGCCTCGGCTGGGTCAGTTGGCGTTTCTGTTTGGAGTTTGCATGTTCTCCCCGTGTTCGTGTGGGTTTCCTCCGGGTGCTCCAGTTTCCCCCACAAGTCCAAAGACATGCGCTATAGGTGAATGGGAGTGTAAGGGTGTTTCCCAGTGATGGGTTGCAGCTGGAAGGGCATCCGCTGCGCAAAACATATGCTGGATAAGTTGGCGGTTCATCCCGCTGTGGCAACCCCAGATTAATAAAGGGACTAAGCCAAAAAGAAAATGAATGAATAAATGAATTTAATTATTTGTGTTGGGACAACATGAATGAATGTTGTTGGTGTAACTACTGGTTAGTGGATAAGCAGTTCATCTTAAGTTAAAACAAGACTTGTTAGAGTTAATTCCTCACATAATTTAAATATTTAGAAGAGTTTGATGAAAGGTTGTGAGGTTACTACCCTGAAGAAGAGTAGCACTCAAGCTTTGGGGGTTTGGCAGCTTCATTAAAAACAATATTGTTTGATAATTCACTCAGTGAGCCACAACTGTGATAATGTCAGTTCTGAGATCAGTCTCAGTTATTATTAAAGCAGTTACAGTTCAAACCGCAATGAATAACAGAAAATTCTGGTTGTCCAAATTAAGTTATTGAGATTTATTGGCTCCACAAAAGTAAACTCCATTCCGGCCAAGTTAAATTCAAAAGGCAATTCAAATGAAAATGGTTTGACATAATTAGTTCAAAATAAATTTTGCTTGTGGGTTCTATTTGGTGAAAATAGGTTTAAATAACAAAATTAAAATAAGTTGCAATAACTCAATTAAATAAATAAAAAACTTTTCCATGAAATTAAATTAAGTTAAATCAACAACTTTTTTTGTAAGTGTATGGCATATCTTTATAATGTTTTTCAAGAGACAAGTAAGAAAACCTTTTTGTTAGCTATTGTGCATCCCAATTCAGAAGCTGAAGTATTCAAAGGCTGAACCAAACATTGTTAAAAGAGATTTGTGACAGCTGACAATGATGAGTGGCGGTAACACATTGTTAGACATTTGAGGAAACTGAAATGCAATACTTACATTAGAAAGTGTAATATCACATTTTGTTCAGAACGTTGCATCGTCATCAGCACACAATGAATGTCATTAAGGATCCATCTGTTGTTTCCTTTGTTGCATTAAAAATGAAAGACACATTTCAAGGCCGATTGGGACAGTCTCGGTCGCCGCAGTGATGCAATCAGACCTTCGAAGGATTTAGCCTCTGAATAGAGCCCAGCAGTCAAGAAAATCTTAATTCATTTTCTCCGTAGGAAAATAGATTTTTTTAACAATAACCGATAAGCCTTCGAAGACAGACATGATGTGAGATCAGAGGTTGTTAATCGATTCCATATGCTTTTGTTTAACCCATTTCTTTGCATTAATTCAGTATTTTTAGTCACTTCTTAATGACATCACACACATCACTGAGAAAGCAGGTGATAATTGGTTGAAAAACAATGTTCGACACGCATCTTGTCTATAACATGACAAAAACTGCATGACCTAACACAGACAAATGTTGTGTTGTCTACATTAGTGATTCTTTATAAATAAAACAATTTAAATTATATTATTTTTGTTGTATGTACTGTGGTATCAACAATATGCCACAAACACTGTCAATTTGAGCTGAAGTTTTATTGAATGCGAATATCCCTCTACATCGCCCACATTTTCACAGAATTAAAGATTTGTTCAACACACATAAAAACACACATTGTCTAAATTTGCAGCATGAAAATCGTGAATGACAGGTTATTAAAACAAAACAATGCTTCCCTGCGATATTGCATTGGAATGATCCATTCGTTATTTTGCATCCAGAGGTTAGCTTCGTGTTTTAATTGTTCGGATGCTGTGGAGAAAAGTGCTTTCGTTTGCATAGGGTATCTATTTTTTATTTTTTTATTTTTTTCAGAGGATGATGAAAATTGCCGGTCTAACGATGTCACATTGTCGTAAAAGAGAAGCAGATGCATCTGTGATTTCAATCAAATCAGTAGTGCCTATTGAACTGTAGCCTTGAGTAAGCTGTAATTTTAAACTCCCAAATGCTAAATTCCAAAATAAAGCCGGTGAAATCCTAGGCTATAGAATGTGTCTTTCCCACCAACCTATTCAAGTAATAAAACAGCAAATTGCATGGAAATAAGCCAATTATGACAATAAGACCCCCCTCACACATACTTAATCCTGCTTGTCTTGGGGATAACAAATTTAGCATTTTTGTTTTAATAGGGTCTAAACCAGTCATTTTGCACAGAGCAGTAATTTCAATAGTTCTTTCAAAAAAAAAAAAGGACTTTCTCTTAAAACACCTCACTGCCTAGTCCTGAAGCAATTTGTAGGCTGTCAATATATATTTGGGTCTAACACATACGAAGACAGAGAGGGAGAAAGGAGCAAGATCAAGTGAGTTAGAGAGACGGATGGATTGAGAGAAAGAGAAAGAAGAGGAAATGGAGATGTCCTTAAAACGTCACTGTCTGACCTTGACAGTCTACTTTTCAGTACATGTTAAAATCTAGACAAGTTAAAAGCACGATGTGGCAAGAACAAACTTCTCTGAGATTTAAATGAGTTGCCACAAGTGTTTACAGTGTCTGTGTCAGTTGAATCGGGGGTTGTTAATTCATGTTCTGACAGCAGACTAAACCGCTTCACTATATACACGTAGGCAGATTTAAAAAGCAAGGCATCAAAAAGAAATGTATTTTTTTGAGTTTGCATTACAATGCCGTACTCCATTGTTCAGATGTACAGATGACAACATTGTCAAAATGAACACTTTTCACATGGATTTTGTTTTTTTTTAATGATAAAAAAATTATTATTATTTATGTATGCCAGACCAATAGTTAGCAATTACCCATAATACATATATATATATATATATATATATATATATATATATATATATATATATATATATATATATATAACAGTTCGAATCTGATTGGATAGCTGTGTAATATTCTATAACAGCACTCGTACAGCCTCTTCACCTTTGTGTATTACTCTGCCCACATAGTTACAAGCAGAGGAACAAAATCACTAATATCGCAGCTGTTGGACAACATAATGTACTTTTTGAGGCTTTTTATGCAGTTTATTTATAAGGATAGTGCCTATTTTAAATATTTATCATTTCTGAGATTCAGCGCATCGACAGCCATACAGAGCAAAGAAATTGATGGTTGACGGCCACAAGATGGTGACAGAGACCGCATAATAAGTCCTTAGAGAAGAAAAACTCGTTTTATTCCTTATTTCAAAACTACAGCTGATCAAATCATTATAAAACAGGTAAGTCACATTCTAAGTCTAAGTCTATAAATGGCAGAAGAAAGTAGTTCCTCGTTCAAAAGGATTTTTGAGACTCTGCATGTTCCATTTTAATTTTTATATACACGATTATGTCGTCAAACTGTTGTATAAACGCAATATCATACTCGTAGCAGTGCGAAATGGCTGTATATTGTCACTGGTGGAACACTAAGGCACTCGGCCTGCGGCCTCGAGCCAACGCACGCCTCCCACCAGTGCCGATGTGCTGCCATATCGCACTGCTACGAGTGTGATATCGCATTTATACAACAGTCCGACAGCATAATCGTGCATATAAAAATGAAAATCAAACAAATCAAAAACAATTTTTTTTTCTACATTCCATTGACTGATTAAATATTTTTTTATAGTATAGTCACACAGACTGTCAAAATTATGAAGCTTATATAGTTAAGCATTTAATTTATTTTCTCGCAAACTATTTTTTTTTCACAATTTTTTTATATTTCATTTTTTTCATAATTCATAATTTCATTTTCTTTCTTCTCTTTAATATGCACAGACACTAGTCCATATTGTGATTAGAAATGAGAAAGAAGAAAATCTCCTACCACAGCTATGCTGATGACACTCAGATCTACTTAACCTATGACTACAGCCCCATTGACACCCTCTGCCAATGCATTGATGAAATTAGCAGTTGGATGTGCCAAAACTTTCTTCAGTTAAACAAAGAGAAAAAAATTGTCATTGCATTTGGGAACAGAGATGAGGTTCTCAAGGTGAATGCGTACCATGGCTCCAAGGGTCAAACAACAAAAAAAGGTCAAGAATCTTGGTGTGATTCTGGAGTCAGATCTAAGTTTCAGTAATTATGTCAAAGCAGTAACTAAATCAGCATACTATCATCTCAAAACATTACAAGAATTAGATGCTTTGTTTCCAGTGAGGACTTAGAGAAACTTGTTCAGGCTTTTATCACCAGCAGGGTGGATTACTGTAATGGTCTCCTCACCAGCCTTCCCAAAAAGACAGTCAGACAGTTGCAGCTGATCCAGACTTCATAAGTGTTTGTCATTGCTCCATATGCTTGAGCTACAGAAAAGCACAGTAGGTGTGTAAAATAGACCATTTTTTAAATTGATTTCAATTTTGATCCAACTTAAGAATACTCTTACAAATCCACTCATATGCATTTGAAGGTAGTGCTTTTTGTGGGTTTTAAATTGAAAGCCCATGCCGACATATCGCTTTTAGCTGCCGCGTTAAACTAACAGAGCAGAATCAATTGGTTCAATCTGCAGTCTTCAGTCAGCGCTTGATTAATTGACCGAGGCATGAAAGGCCAGGACTGGAACAAAAAAACATTCTGTTAGAGGCGCTTGAGAAGCAGGATTGAAAAGCGGCTGTATCCCGATCAACTAATGAGATGCATTTACTTCTCTTCCTATCTGGGGCTTGCTTGCTTGGAGTGGACTCAAGGCAACTGCTGATAGTTTGTATTGGCCTTGACCTCGACTCCAATGCCGGCAGCCTCAGGTGTGTATGAGTCAGAAAGTCACACACTGGCCAACAGTTCAGCATTGAGACGTCTGTCTTCATGCCCTCCACGATAGTAATGATTTAAAGTCAGTTCAGTCATGTAAAGTCTAAACACTTAATATATGTGCCACGATAAAAGTCGTTTGAACGCTCAACACTTTGCATCACTAAGCCACAGCTGTTCCCCACAGGCTTTTGTCCCGTTTCCACTCTGCTTTCAACAGATAACGCAAACAACATCGGTGTGCTCCAGATTCTTGTTTATTAGCCGTTTGTATCTGTATTTTACGTCATGTCGGATTAAACATGCATATGTGTTTTTGTAGGTCTTTACTTGCTGTTTTTCAGTCACATGGTATTAAGAAAAGAAATGGCTTAATGCTAGCCCGCTTAATCCACAGGATGCCATTATGTGCGGTGGCTGAATGCCAGCTGAAGGAAAAGGGGTGGTGAATGCTATCTAATGTGCGGGATTTTCTTTAGATTAACTGTTTGTGCATAGGAGAGTTTAATCCCGCTTTTGCTGGGGCAACAGACAGAGCGAGCATGTGACATAGCATGCTGTATGTATGTTTATCACGACTGCTGGTAAACTGTCTGATTTGGTTTTCAAAAACAGGGATTTCTCAAAACATGATTGTTTACTGTGGTAATTCA
Source organism: Danio jaintianensis (assembly GCA_903798115.1). Lineage (NCBI taxonomy): Eukaryota > Metazoa > Chordata > Actinopteri > Cypriniformes > Danionidae > Danio > Danio jaintianensis. Next base: position 12,370,497 of record CAIGQV010016735.1, on the reverse strand, counting down.
TATAACTGGGTTAAATGGAAGAATAACACGGTCTTACGGTTAAACCGTCATTGCATTTCACAGCTGTAAATAGTGGATTTTTAACTGTGGTATATTATACAATTTTGGAAATTTGCATTTATGTGCATATATCTAAGATTTTCAATAAAATAATACAGATTTGAGCTTCTAAGACTTTTACGCACAGCCTATTTTTCTTCTTCAGAGTTGGATTCAGAGCTGCGTGGTGTTGGAGCCGTGCTGATCAGCATCCACACACCACATTTTTATTGGGAGTGTTAAAAAGAGAGTGCCAAAAAAACAAGCTGATCGACAAGAAAGACGATATATTATTTCGTATGCCCTCAAAATAGGCATCTACACACTCATTTCAGTGCAGACAGTCTTTCAGCACTCAGTTTTGGGCACAGTGTTGATTATAAAAACCTAGCTAAGCTGGTCCATAAATGCACTTTAAAATGATGTCTGTAATATTGTAGACTTAGGGGCAACTCACCCAGGGTTTGTTTTTGCCTGTGAAATTGTTACATGGAGGGTAGCGCAATAAAAAATGCACGGTCTAGGCCAGGTTGAACTTACTTTGAACTACTATTAAGTTAGTTTTAAAGAGCAATGTGTTGTGTGCATGTTTACAGGTCATTGCAATGGATTGTTATATCAATGAAAAGCAATGGATGTCATGTGCTTGACTTGTGTTATGGTCATTTCACATTAAACTTTAGCAATCATTTATCCAACATTAGCCAAGATAACCAATATAGCCAATGGAACATTTTGACAGCTGAATTGATAGATAGTATTTTTTCATTTATTTCAGATCACATTTGACCTTTTTATTTATTTATTTATTTATTCATTTATTTATTCATTTGACCATTTTATGTATTTTAGAAAACATTTGAACATTTTTGACCAGTCGTTTTAGACTTAGTTTCTGTTTTAATAACCTTGCATGCATGGTGGTTGACTCAGAAAATGACTTTTCCTTGGGGGACAACTTAATTGTTTCATGTTTAATCCCCTTAAATTTGGATAAACAATTAAGTTAATTTAATAGATTTGTTTTGGGACAACATTTGTGTGGAATTATGTGGAACCCAGCATTTTTTACAGTGTTGGCCTTCCAACCAACAGTCGACCAATTATCTGCTGTTCTTGACTGTAGTCAAGTTGGGTGTAGTCAAGCCATTGAAATGCTCAAAAGTGCAACCTTTTAGCACATACACAAAAGACACTGGTCAACAACACTTTCTTTGCTACAAGTTCTCTGGTGTGAATTTGGCAGGCCCCTTAAGTTGTCAGTTTGCCCAATATTGAAAAAAAAAGAAGAACTAAAAGGACAATCTTGTTGGTCCTTAGAGGGTCCTGGTTTGATCGGTGGGGCTGTGAAATAGTTTGAGAAGTTGTCAATTCAGCAACTCAAGCAGAGGATGGTTTCCATTAATTTGTTCTAAGACTGATATCAACACAATGGCCCCTCCGCATGCCCTTACATTTGCTTCATTCAAGGCACAAACGTTGTACTTCAACGTGACCTAGATCTGAATATTACATGCGGAAGTCCCTTGAGAGAAGGATCCAGAGTAATAGCTCTCACTCTATTCCTCCCTCTCTTTCCACTTTTTCTTCCATTTCTTCTTTCACAATCTCCAAATCAGATTACTGATGACATATGCTGCAGCCATTAAGGTCACACACACGGCCTGAGGGCCCTTATGCCACCAGAACAGCCGTCTGGAGAACTAGTGCACACGCACACACACGCACGCACACACGCACACACACACAGCACATCCTCCCATCTGCTTGAGCATGTTCAGTCAATCAGAAAAGCATTATACTCCTTGATTTACATGATACTGCTGAGGGAAAGTATTATGAGAAAAGATAAGATCAAAAAGAATTATATTTTCTGATCGTAAGTCCTTTTTTTTGACTAACAGGACTAGGTTTACTCATAATGCCGGTGGATAAGAGTTTTGAGATTTACATTTGTGTGGTCTGGCAACTCAATGAGGAGATTTGGAGAATGACTAGGAAGCCGACTGGAAGTTTTAATGCCAGTTTGCATATAATGTACATAATCTCATGTCAAGCTTAATCTAAAAATGTACATTATTGTTCAAATGTATGGGGTCAGAAAGATTTTTCAAAATGCATTTAAGTTCAGCGTTAAGTTATTAAGTAACTGCAAAGAAAATACATGTTCTAATGTAAAAACAAATGCATTTTAAAAATAATATTTTAAATTTATGAAATCTTGATTTAGTTTTATACAGTAGAAGTGTACCACTTTCACTTCTCGGGTAGCAAATCAGTATACTAGAGTGCAATTAAAAGCTTTATGAATTATGGTAATTTATTATTTACACAAAAAATTGTGTTTTAGTGGCCTGAAAACACACATTAAAATTGGTCATTTGTGATTTCCTGACAACAGCGACATCATGCACATCATTTCATTCTATTGACCTTACTTTTTTCATATGAGCAGGCGCATCCATTGGAATCGTTTTGGCTTGAGACTTCCGGTCTCATTCACTTCCATTGATTTTTAGACGTTAAAAACTGCTCGCTATGTGCTTGATGTTGCAAATGAATATTTTCTTATCACATTATTCTACTTTTTATGTATAGTCATAAACACACTTCTCTGTAGAGCAAGTAGTTTGATAGATTTTTGCAGTAATTTCTAGTCATTTTTCTCATAGTTCACAAAAACTAGCACACTTCCGCATGGCAGAATAAGGTCAATATGACAAAGTCAGACTTTAGAAGCACAAATAAAACCTTTTCATTTTTAGTACATTGTTGTGGTGTAAACATTTTCTTTGATGGGTTTCTAAAGAATCATGTGACGCTAAATTTAGCTCAATTGTATATTTAAAAAAAAAATCCATAATGTTTTATAATATTGCTTACCTTAATTTTCTTCTATATTATCTTAATGGTTTTTGATCAAATGAATTACTTGAACATAAAAAAAAACTTGCATACAAAATAATAATAATGATCTGTACCAATCCAAAACTTTTAAACAAAACTTTTTTAGTATTTGATAAAGTGAAAAAGAACAAGCTTTGCAAAGGAAAATGCAATGCTATGAAGGTGGCAACGAAAAAAAAAAAAAGCCTTTAGTTGCTTTGAATAACATATCCTGCTGTGCACCAAGTTAATTTATCAAAGGAGAATCATGTCAGACTCATAAGCACCGATATAACAACCTTGAAGGAGAGTTTTTCCCAGTCTAGGCCTGCAAGGCACAACAATCAACCCTCAACAAAACACGCAGTCACTGGAGCAAACCGCCCCTGAACCCCCGTCATAATAGATCTATTTTAGCGGGTGATGTTGTGATTTTTGAAGGCTTTGAATTCTTCCTGTCTGAGCCTTTTCTGCAACTTTCCTTTCATGGTCAGAATAAAGGAATTTAAAAGAGCAAGGACGAGCATCGCAGCATGAGTCTGAGGTGTGCTCCCTGTTCTTCCTTCAAACGTGTAGTTTCACCAGGAAGAAAGGTGAAGTGCTCTTTTATTCAATTACAGTGTTTTATTGCTCTGGCTTTCCACAGTCCCAGCCATTCGTCTGCCTATTTAGGTAGAATGACATGAATATCTCACCTCCCATAATACGGCTGTCTGCGAGCCTTCTGATCAACAAATGTCAAAAGGAAAACAACCCCTCCATCCACAAGCTTCTAAATAGTTTATTGTGAATTATTGAAATGATTGACATTGTCAGTCAATGTTAGACCTAAAAAATGCGTGGCATCTCGTGATGTTTATGGTGTGAAATGCAAGATAATGCATTGCAATCCACTTGGGAATTTTGGGAATGCTGATGTTTTCACTTCAAAGTGGCACTGGACTTTGGAAACCCAGGTGTTTTGAAGCAATTGCCAATTTCCTTTTAATAAACTGGAAAAATTATGTAAGTCGCATGTAAAACGGCAAAGCAAATGGCCTTGACATTGTACAATCAGTCACAGGATGAAAATGGGAAACATCAAAATGGCCATCAAAATATCTTGTAAGCTGTGTTAGGGAGTCCTGGGCTGTCTGACAGTCTTGCCAGCAACAATAGGAAAAGATCATCTGCATAGGTTATAATTATGCCACATTTCATAAACAGACACTTCTCTGTCACCAGGTTAATAGTTGCAAATTGCATGGAAGCAGAGAATGGTGTTCGCTATCATGTGTGGTACTGTGTGTGTGTGTTTGTGTATCGAAGACAGAGTGACTAGAAAAACATTGCCTGTCAGAGTGTGTTATACCTCAATGCAGGGGTGTGACGAACAAATAAAAAAGTCCCACCAAGCCGCAGTGAAATAGAAAAATTATTATTATTGTTGTTATTCAAATGATTACTTATTTATTCTCACATTCATATAATGTCTAACCCTTTAATTCACACTCGTGTAACCATGATGCCATAAGACGTGCCAGGTTTAATGTGAAAACTTTTTTGCTTATTGCATATCCTGTGACGAGTAAAGCTTGAAGTGTTTAATTGAATGCAAGTTCAAAAAGGATTTGAGAGTTATCAAGGATTTTTTTTTTTTTTTTTTTTTACTTGCCTTACACAAACTATTTTTGCTGCTTTAATCATTGCTTATCCATATATATATATATATATATGCCCTTTGCTATCTGGAACATGAAACTGTCACTTAATTCACTTGAAACTATCCTATTTATGTTAAAAGTACAAAAAGTACTTGACATTCATCCATTTTATATGATTAAATCAAATCCTAGAAGTCTGAAAGAACTGGACGTTTTTATTTTTGGTTGACCCTACTCTTTTTAGTGCTTCCCGAAATACCACCACAATAGTGCCAATCACCATAGTGACAGGAAAACGACAAGCATTACGCTCGCATTTATTTCTAGGTGCGTACCAAAATAATGGGCAGCTTTCCCAACATCTGCTTAACCCTGGCTAAGGATGGGGCTCCGCTTCTGGAGTGACTGTTTGAGGATGCCAATGAGAGAGACATTACGCAAGATTGATGCTTGTCACTGTGCATATCTTTGTTTTAGCCTTTTGCGTCTATGTGTATGCGCATTTTTGTTTGTGTATATAAGAAGGGGAAACAATTGTCTGTGACTATGTGCGTCGCCCATGTCAGCAGTAATGAGGGATATTGTTTGTTGCCGTCTGTCACCTAATTAGAGTGACAAGGCCACCAGGGAGAGCCTTACAGAGAGGCAATGAGGAGGAACAGCGTGGGAACACGATAAACATAGACAAAATGCCAAAACCGCAGGGCCACATCTCACCTGCTATACCCAGCTCATTCCTCCCAATTCCCCACTCCGAGCATACGGAGACGGCCCGGAGACGACAGCCAGTGACAGAACTGCAGCCATCAGCATCCATCTGACCACCGCGACTGCTGCTAATGAATCAACAACCAAAAAGGCATCTGCAAACACTTGTTAGACGCGGCCACCAGATATGGTAACCTTCAGACGTCGTAATGGCATGGCCGGTAATGGGTTTTGGGTGTATCAGCAGTCACCACCATTTCTGCTGCGTCTAATTCGGGTAATCCCCGTGCTGCCGCTACACACAGCATCTCCTCTCAACATAGTACAAGTCATCCTGATGCAAACCGTCCCCACAGATTCTCCGAAATGTGGCATCCCTCAGGTCTAGCCCTTGTTCATGAGAGTGGCTGGAATCATGCGGACTATTGAGCACAGATCCATATGGGGACTTATTAATGTTTTTGAATGAACGGGGAGGGTTTCTCATCATTTAGTTTAATTTTCCCACAAGTAGTTTTGTAGATAAAAGCTTGGTGAATATATATTTACTCTGCACATGCAAGGTACACGTGTGTGTGTGTGTGTGTGTGTGCGTGCGTGTGCGTGCGTGCGTGCGTGCGTGCGTGTGTGTATATATATGTTTTGTTTTTTCTCAAAAATACAAAACCTTGTACATCTATGCATATTACATATGATAAAACTTGATAAAACGTGTCATCAAACTTGAGCCATTGAGTTGGTGCCAATAATCTTGTTGTGTGTGATGGCATTAATGGACAAACCAGTGGACCGACCGCATTGTTAAACATGAGAAATGTTGTTTTGGTCATTCTAAAATGCTTCAGCCAAAGTCTGTCATCAAAGTGGTTCAGTATTATTACCTCTTAGAATTGTCTTGAGTAGCTGTGCTCCCAGAGAGCAGTCTTGCCCCTCCAAAAGCCATCGCGTGTTCATTTCATTTTTTGGCTTTGTCTTCTGAGGTGCAAGTAATTTATTAAATAAGGAAAATAAAATGCTCACAGTGGCTTCTCCTACCGCAGCAAATTCCATTTTTCTTTTTGACATTTTTCACCAGTTTATCAGTAAGTGGAGATTTGGTTTAACTCTATGAATGAAAACTGCTTTATATGCAAATTTGATATATTGTATAAACATTTTATATTTAATTATACACAAAGTTTTGCACTCAAGTCTAATTCACATCTAATTCGTAAAAAATGCTGAGTTCCACACAATCGATTTGTGCTGGGACGACATTAAGAAATTAACTTATTAGTTTTTACTAATTTACTAAGTTGATTGAACATAAAACAATTAAGTTGTCCCCCAAAAAACTCAAAAAGAATTGTTTAAACTCATTTTAAATAAGTTGTTTGAACAAACAGAAAACATATTTTTTTTTAGTGATGGAAACATAGCTATTGATATAATTAGATGGAAAATAATAATAATCTGTTGACCAAATGAATAGTGCATCAAATACGATCTGTCACACACATACTAATTTTGATTTCTTCATCCATAAATTGCCAAATTCCTGAAAATTCAAATTTTATGACTGGATTCTGTGATCAGAAATCACAGGTTTCCATCTATATGTTTTACCTTTAAACCCTCAGCGATAAAGAGACCATCCGATCTTCGCTGAAGGAAAGGAGTGTCATCTAACATCATAACACTGCATTATGTTCTGCACAGTTTTATTGATTCTCATCATAGGTGCTTTTCTTCATTCATTTAATGGCTCTCCGTGGGAGGGCTTCATCATAATCAGCTTCTGATTAGAGAATCAATCACACAATGGCACCGACTACGGCGTTCTGGAGGTACTTTGTATAATAGGTTCGGAGGAGCCACCCCGGGCCGTGCGCCAGAGATTTATTTGGCTGTAAAGCGTGAGTGACGGCGTCACCGTGACTGAGCGATGCTGTTGTCCCTGTATTGTAAACACAGACATCTCAAATGGCTCCGAATGACAGAGTTGGCCCCCGGGGAGAGGGAGGAATACGACGCGTGCCTTTAATCTCTAGTGGTGTCAAACTGCCTGCCTCTTCAAGAAACCATAATCCCATGCTTAGCGGGAGCCCTAAACGCACATTTCAAATACCTGTGTTCAGACAATAAACCAAAAGGTGTAGAGAAATGTGAATTTATGCAGAGGAGATAAACATCACACTTTCATGATGTGTCAAGATGAAGTCTGGGGGAATGAAGTGAAGTGTAATATCTGCTGCTTTACCGTTCTCTCAGCACCTCCTACAATATTTCCATCTCCGTTCAAGCACCAATCAGGGAGCTGCTCGGCAAAATGGGCCCCACTTTGTCCTTTATGTTTATTTTCCTCCTCCTTTTTTATTGTCCTTCTACATACAAAGTGAATGCCCCTTCTCAGCAGTCCTGGCTACTCACGGTATAGCAAAGCAGTCTAAATCTTAAATAATAATAATAATAAAATAGGGTATGACGGGATGTCACAATACGAGTGTCTTTGAAAGGGAAGAGAACTGACATTCATTTCCAATTCCTTTTGGCTGCCCTGACAGAGCATTTCTCAGGAAGACAAATGAAGAATGGCCTCCGCCTGCCACTTTAAAGATATTACATGAGCCCACTCACATCAATCTCTCTCTCGTAGATCTGAAGCCTCCCTTCTGAGCCCCTCCTGTCTACTTTAGTCAGAGTTTCTCATTTCTCATGCATGGCTTCTGTTCGGTGATCTCCCCTGTGTTTCCCTCTGCCTCGCTTTACTTCTCTCATGAGGCATGGGAGTAGATGCTTTTTCATATATACAGGGCTAATATATGAAAATGCAGGACAGGTGCTGTTGGTTTTCGTGTGTGTGAGAGTGTTCCTGTAGGACCTTCTTCTCAAGGAGGTGTGCTTTTGTACTTTCCTGTGTGTACTTTTGGGCTTATGTACATCTTGGTTCTGGTCTAGGGGTTAGAAGTCTGGACTGGAAATGTAAACATTATAGGTGCAAATCCAAGGGCAGGGGTGATCCATGAGCTGAAATACATTTACTGCCCTTTTACTGATGTGCCCTCATCCAAGGTACTTAGCCTCAGGATGCCCCCTTATACAGGGTAAAACCTGGCCTGTCAGTCAATTTTATATGGCTACTCGGATGTGCCAGAGCTCTCTCTCTTGTGCAAAACCTTAGCTTTATTCTCAAATTTTACACACACACACACACACACACACACACACACACACACACACACACA
>CAIGQV010016735.1:12338727-12361987 GCA_903798115.1 Danio jaintianensis | reverse complement strand
ACACACACACACACACACACACACACACACACACACACACACACACATATATATACAGCTTTGTGACAATTGAGAAAATATGAAAGTCATGTGGATTAATAATAATAATATTAATAATTATAGAATTTATTAAAAACAAAAATATGTTGTGCTAGTGCTATGATAATTTAAATATGTGGAATATCTATTCTCAAACATGGTGGTAAACAAATCAACAATATAATATAATAATAATTTTACATATTATAATAATTTTACATATAATAACTTTACTGATTGGTGAAGACATTTGAGTAAGATAGAAAGAAAGAAAGAAAGAAAGAAAGAAAGAAAGAAAGAAAGAAAGAAGAATGAGTGTCAGAAAGGATGAATGAATGAAAGAAAAAGATTAATGAATATAAATGAATGAAAGGAAAATATGAATGAATGATAGAAAAGATGAATGGGATGATGAAAAATAAATTGATTACAAAGAAAAAAGTAAGAAGTAAGACAGACATAGAAAAAAGGTTACATTTGAAATGGTAATAGAAACAGAGTTCAGAAATGTGAAAAGATAAAAAAGAGAACAGAAACAGAAAAAATAACAAAGAAGGTGAAAAGAAAGGACAAAAATATGAATGAAATAAAAATAAACAAATGGGGCAGGTGTGTTGGAGTGAAAGAGACCAAAAAATCAAAAAGAAGATACAAAAAGAAACCTCAAACTGAAAGGTATGAAGAAAGATAAATGGAAATAAAAAAGCAAAGAAAAACGATTAAAAGGAATTAAAGAATCAGGGAAGTTTGGAAAGAAAACTGTCAGCAAAATTACATGTGACCATTTTAAAGCCTAAGCCAAATACAGTAGAGAAAATGAACACCATCCTATAAGCTAATTCTGTTATACCCAAACAAAACTGCACGACGACACCACCTCACGAATGCTATCCCGCTTTTATTTATGGCAGCTTTTCACAGCTGTACTTCACAGGAGCTTCCTTTAATGATGTTTTTGCTTTCTATTGTGTGAATTCATGTTTAGCATTCACAGGTGTGTTCAAGTAATCTTAAAATCTGAGCTAGCATAGCCGCGCTACTGGCACAGTGCTACTACTACGTGAGGGGCTCAGGCAGAGTGTAAATTGGATCCAGAACCCTTAATAGAAGCCATCACGGAGCTCGGCACCGAGAGCGACGTGATCAGTAGAATATCAAACAGAATATGGCGGGTGCGATATTGAGGTGGCCATGTGTGAACAATGACACATGATTTCCTTTTGGCGTGACTCCCACGATTTCCTGCGTAGCGCAAGAGCCGCTGCAAGTCCACTGTGCTTTGATTGACTTGGATGGAAAAGGAAGCTATCAATAATTAAATGTAGCTGAGGGTGAGGGAGATATGACGCATCACGGCTTATTCTGCACAGGCACGAAATGCTCAGGACTGCAGCATTGATCTGACTAGCCAATAATAAAACACGGACAGGTCAAAAGTTTGCAGAAGACTTGATGCAAGCAACGTGTATTCTTAAGCTGGCACATTAATATGTTTTTATCAGCTTGATCAAGTCTGGCTTGGGAAGAGTATTGATTGATTTTTATGTGATCAGTAAATTTGATTATATTGGGGTCTGATGATAATTGATCAAATATTGTGTTGTTGTTTTTTTTTATCTAGGCTGTTTACTATGTTGGTTCACAGATCATGGCAGTTTAGAAATCAGATGACTGATGATTGTTTATAAAAAGTGGATGGTTTATCATAAGCGTCAGTATAATAAATCATCATAGTTTGAGCTGAAACTTCACAGACACACTGTAGGGATGCCTGAGACTTTACATTATATATTACATCTTTTAAAAAGGGGCATACTAGGTCTCTTTTAATAATTAAAATAATGTAGTCCCAGACTTTTATCTTGAAATGTCTGTGCTTTACTATTGCCAGTTGCATTATATTATGATGATGATCCCAAGGTATCCATAATCCTTGACCAGGTCGTATCCCGAGCTGATGCTGTGGTCGTCATGGAGAAATGGAGTGCATGAGACTGATTCCTGAATGACCACTGTGACAAACAAGTCCCCGCATTGATCCTGCGGGCCAGCCTGACCTCCCGCCGGTGTCCTACTCACACCTGCAGCTTCTCCACGATGGACGTCCAGCTTCTCCAGCCTCCAGCGCCTAGACTGCAGCTCCACACAGGAAGTTTGGCCAGAAGAATAATGGCCGTACCCAACAGAACCTCTCTTTTTTTCTTTTCTTTTTTTTCCCCTTCACTTTGTCAATTGGTGAAGTTTTTTTTCCTCACCACTGTCGCCACTGGCTTGCTCGGATCGGGACTTGTGGAGCTGTGCTTCGGTGGATTTGCTCTACAGTGTTTGAACCTTCAGCACTGAATTTTAAACCACACTGAACTAAACTTCACTGAACTTCAACTCTGAAATCTGGACTTTACTAGAACTTTGTTAAGCTGCTTTGACACAATCTATATTGTGAAAAGCGCTATATAAATAAACATGAATTAAATTGAATTGAATTGAATGATGGAGAGAAAATGTGCATACTTACAACATTTACATTTACAAAATGTTGCATTATAAACACTGCTATTAAACTCATTTGCAATTTATTGAATCTGCAGAATTGACAACAACACTGTGTTTCAACTTTAAAAATATATGGTGCAATTTTTATTTTGTTAAACAATTGAATTTTGTACTTTAATGATTATATAAAATTTTATTGTGACTACTGCTTTACCATTCCGTTGGCATTTACACAACACCATTTTCAGGTAAAAATAGAAGTATTACTTGGGTATGAATGATTTTGGGCCTGGCTTTATATATATTTATACAACCGTTCCGTCTGGTTCTCAAATCTGATTGGCTGACATGTAATATTCTGCAATAGCAGCACTCGTACAGCCTCTTCACCCTTGTGTATTACTCCACCCACATAGAGTTACAAGCAAAGCTAAACTAACTCACTAGAGTTTGACAAATATCACAGCTGTTGGACAACATAATGTACTTTTGAGGTTTTTTTTAGAATGTAGTTATTTAGATTGCAACTATGCAGTTTATTTATAAGGATAGTGCCTATTTTAAAATATTCAGATTCAGCACATTAGCAAGCAGAGGAAAAACAAAATTGATGGTTGACCGCCACAAGATGGCGACAGAGACCACACAATAAGTCCGTAGGGGAGAAAAACGCAGTGCTTTCTTTTCGTATTTCAAACTACAGATGATCAAATCATTATAAAACAGGTAAGTGACATTCTAAGTCGATCTCTCTCTTTTGTATTTTTTAGTGCTGTATTTATACCATAGTAATCTGGTAGTGTTTGCTTTGCTTTAGCTTTTTCGGGGTTAATTATGGTGATCTCCCGATTGCAACAGAGAAATACTGGGAAATCTCTGTAGACTGATGGCATTTCATGCTGTTCAGCCTTATAATCTTAAAATGTTAGCAAAATCACCTCTTTTGTCATCACTTTAGGTTTATTATGCTAGAGAATCATTCAAATACTAGCTCTAAAGTGACGTTTATGAATTAGCAACAGTTTCTGCTGTTCTGACGGTCAGCTGCAGATGTGAATATATGGCGGAAGAAAGTAGTTCCTCGTACAAAAGGGTTTTGAGACTCTCCATGTTTTTTGTTTTTCCTTTTTTATACACACAATTATGCCATTGAAGTGTTGTATAAATGCAATATCATAATCTTAGCATTGCAATATGGCTGTATATCGTCACTGGTGGGGCACTAAGGCACTCGGCCTGTGGCCTCGAGCCAACACACGCCTCCTACCAGTGGCGATATACAGCCATATCGCATAGTGTGCAATGTCCCGACATATAGTACCACTGTGCTTCTGGAGTCCCTGCTCGCAGACCTTACCCTATCCCATCCCCCACTCTGTCACTCCAGCTTTGCTTCCTGTCTAGCTTTGCTGTCAAAATAAAGGCAAATGGCAACAATAAAAGAAAAAAAAAAGGCATGGTGGGATGCAGATTCTTATTTGGACTAGAGACTGGTTGTCTCTACAAAGTGACGTCGCCAGCTACTGGATTGGTATGCATAATAGAGATATTGTGGTCTTTTTTAGACATTAAAGTTTTTATTACATTGGTGCCATGTAAACATAAGCTTAAAATGATAACTATCCTAAATGTTTTAACTAATGTTTAAAAAAAAAAAGTATTACTTTAAAAAATAAATTAATTAATAAAAAAAAAAACAGGCTCTTTATTCACAAATTTGCTCTTCTCGCACACATCTCTATTTAACTGTAGATGTGAGCGAAATATTTGCACCATTGAACCGTTTGTGGCCTGAAGGATCTGTTGCAAGAGCTCTTTACATTTGAGCTATAAGCCGGCAGTCGTTTCTGCTTTGCTTTCATTTCAAAGTAGACGCTGTGATGCAGCCAATTACAAGAATCTGACCTTGAGTTAAGTTGCAACCAATGGCTAAATACCAGACCTCAGCTCTTATTTAAATGAAACACACTTTTTTTTTTTCCTCTCCTCTCTTTCTTTTTTCTCTCGCATTCTTTCTCAATCAACTACCTGCAGAGAGTGGCCCTCAACGTGTTGTAGCTGAATTAAAGTTTAAAGTCAGCATCATGCAAATAAACAGGCCTTTGATGACCTTGGTCATGAAGGTCTACCTTAAATAAGCATGCACACCTTTGCTTTAGCTATGCCTGTCTTTTCATATTAGTCAAATGGCCCGATAAATGAGAATCCTTGATGGCCATTGTGTGTGTCTGTGTGGATTAGGTGTGTAGTGAGTCATCACTTATCAGTGATTAGAGATGACTTGATGTACAGATGTAGCTATCTCTCTTAACCCGTTCTTCACTGGTTTCATTTAAAGTTGTGGAAGACTGAGGAAGAAGTAATGATAAAAGTCTGTGTGCCTGTGTGAGTGTGCGTGTACCTTGTATTCCTAGTGAGGATATCCCCACAAGTATAGCAATACCAGTACATTTTGACGTTGTGGGGACATAGATTTTTTTTATGATCCCCATGAGGAAAATGGCTCATAAATTACATAGAATTAATTATTTAAAAGATGTAAAAATGCAGATTGTTTCCTGCAAATAGAATAAACCATCTGTACAGTATAAAAATCATTAGATCTATGGGAAGTCCCCATGAAGATAGCTGTACAAGTGTGTGTGTATGTGTTTATGTGGTTTACATGGATACAATTTTATAATGACATTGGTTATTTTGTTAAGGTGGATTATGAGGACATATACTGTGTCCTTGTAATTCGAAATAATTAAATAATTTAAATAATTAAAAAGTTTAATGGGGTGTTTTTACATTCAAAATTTGCCATGGGTATGAGGCTAGGGGTGTGACGAGACACCTACTCCACTCCACATAGACGAGACACGAGATTGGGTTCACGAGAATGAGACGAGACGAGATTTTTACACTATTGTAAAGAAATACTAAATGATGAAACATATGAATGGAATAGTCTTAGAATTTAAATATTTTGCTAATATATGAATGAAAAATTTATTTTTATTAAAAAAAAAAAAATCACAAAATGCAAAACAATTTTTTTTTTTTTTAATCAACTTGTAATGAATTTACTTCCATTTTAATGAACATGCATATAATTTTATGTATGCAATAGTTTTATATTAGTTTATATTGAACTCTGTGCAATGAACATGCAAATACTGCAAAATATTTATTACAGTTTTTTTTGGATTGCTTACACACAAAAATTAAAAGTAGTACACTATTAGCTAAACCTTACACTCAAGAAGCAAAACATCAGCCCATATTTGCACAACTATAAGCACATTGTCAACCTCACACTTGTTGCAAAACTCTACACACAGTGATTTGCAAAACAGTAAACACACTTAACATACATTACACACAAAAATCTATCATGAAGTCACTTCCTTGCAATACCAAAGCACTGACTGTCAAATTACCGCACTGTCCAACCAATTTGTTCAACACAGTCATCAGATGTGCAAACACTTGTTTGCTTAGTTGTAGACACACCAATCAGGTGTTTAAGCACTATAAAAAGCAGCAGGTGAGTTCATCGGTCTTCAAGCACAATGGAAAGAGTCAGAGAAAGAGTAAGACGATGACAGAGGAGGAGGAGGAGGAGAAGGAGAAGGAGTAGGAGAAGGAGAAGGAGGAGGAGGAAGAATCAACAGAGGAAGAGAAGGAGGCCATGCTGGAGGTAGAAGAAGAGGAAGACGAAGACAAGAAGGTGCTCAAAGAGGACCAAATCTGACAAATGAGATTCGTGCAACACTGGTTGACCACGTTGTCAACTACGGCCTGATGCTGAGGTAGGCTGGCCTGAGAGTACAGCCAAATCTAAGCCGATACACAGTGGCAAGTGTGATAAGAACATTTTCGACTGGAAATAGGTATTGTAAAAATATCCCCATATCAAAAACATCTGCACGGTTTCAGTAACTGCTTACAGTACTGTATTCTATGCAGTATCAGCACTTTTACCTTGTCCTGTGAAATTACTGTACTATTGTTTACTTTTTTTTTTCTTTTTTTTTTTTGTAACCGTAAACTTACAGTACAATAGGTAAAGTGACATGTTACAGTACTATGAATCTCCATGTCAACATTTTGGGCATGTTGAGAAATAAATGAGTTTCTTCAGTGTGCATCATTGCTCTTGTGTAGTGTTTGGTGGATTTACTTTATTTGTACTTTGTTGATGGTAGCCTACTTTAATCATAGGGAAGTAGAAGTGCTAAAAGTGTTTTAGGTTTATCACAGCAGAGTGTAACTCGTGCAAACAGAGTATAGTAAATGTGAAACGTGTGTTTCTTATGGTAAAAAAGTGTGTTTTTTAAACATAAGTGTATAGTTTTTACAAGAGTGTTTAATTATGCAAAGGATCTGTAGTGTTTTGCTAATTGGGTGTGTGGTTATGCTAATTGTGTGTACTGTTTTGAAAACACGGGCCTTGTTTTGAAAATCGTGCTTAAGCAATCCAAAAAAACTGTAATGTATAAATTGAAAATAGCAAACTCTACTAACTGGCTTTTTCCCTATAGAATTTCAGAGTATTTACATTGCAGATCTTGATGGTCAATTCGGATTTTGTGATAGTATCTGATTTAAAAAAAAAAATTTAATTTTTTTTTTTTCATCTTTTAAAGGTGAAAGGAATCCGATTGTCTGCATTTACACTGCTCACGCCAAAAGGTTTAATGACCAGGAAAAAAAAGAGCGGGCGCTGACTGACAGCTGATAAAAAAAAAAAATGCTTTTTTCTCTATTCCTGTATTTATTCTGTTCGCATGGTTTCATTTATTTTTTTTATTTTTTTTTGACTAGTTGTTTTGCTATAGTTTGACAGAAAAGTTCTCATTTTGCCATCTTTTAATCTAGGCTTTTTTAAACCAGTAACTATTTTAATGTCGTGTTCATGGCGTGATTTATGCATGTGATGTATGCAATAGTCTTATATTAGTTTATATTGTGAGCCAGATGTCTCGCTCTCTTTAATCTCTCTCTCTTTAATCTCGCGAGATCTAGTGACACCCCTAGTATGAGGGTTGGGTTTAGGGGTAGGGAAAGGCAATAGGGAATGACAACATAATAAGCAATTTATATAGTATAAAATTCATTATGCCTATGGAGAGGCATATCATAAACTACATATGTGTGCGTGTGTGCGTGTGTGTGTATGTGTGTGTTTGTGTGTAGATTAATGAAAATGTATCAAAAAGCAATGATGTAAAGGCACGGTCACACTGCATTTTCGCCCCATAGACTTCCATTCATACGCATGTGAATGCGACAGTGCGGAAATGCAAGCTCATGCGTCAAGTTTTGCAGTTTGCTCCATTGTAAAGTTCAAGCTTGGTGAACTCTGACCTGCGAAATCGCATCATGTGACTGCGTGAGACCAATAGAAGATCAAAACATTACCTCTTTGTACAGAAATTTAAAATATGGACCAATCGCTCCCTTTTTTTAATGTCTTCATCTTATTTTATCCCGCCCTTTTTCGCAGCACCGTACGACAGAATTTCACATGCTCAAACTCCAGTGTGACCGTGGCATTAATCTCAGTTTAAGAGATCCTGAGTAACAGAAGTATAACATGGATTTTTTTTACTAAGTATGGCTAGAAACATGACAGTAGCTGACATCGTAATTGATGTTCTGAAAATAAATAAATCGCATATTAACTGCAACAGAATGCTCATGTCACATAAAATTGCACAGCCAGATGTATATATTTTTTAACAGTTTGAACAAATTCTTAACAAAAACATGCATCTCTTCAATTTATCAAGACCAGACAAGTTGCATTAAGATGGAATAAAAATCTGTTTTATTTTATTATCTCTCTGTTTTGGCACTGGCGCACAGAAAGTTATGCTGAGATATATATTAGTAACTTCTATAACTCAGATCAGCTTTGGATCTCAGTTTATCATTATCGTTTATCATTATTATGTATAGAGTGGTCGAATAGGCCAAATCAGATTTTGGCCTATTAGCGAGTCAAATCAGTGTGGTTTTTTTGAAGAGCCTGACAGCCTCCAATTAAAAGCTTTATTCTCGACAGGGACATCTCTATCTACTGGAACTCTCTCCAGGTTTTAATAACACAATCTGGTCTGTGAGTCCTCTGTTCCTCATATTAATGTGTGTCATTTGTCACCGTGGCATGAGCAGACGGCAGTTTGTCTGTTGAACACATGTGAGTATTATAAAAGGGCACCACACAACTGTTATTAGGATATGAGGGAGAGATTTGCCATATATACTGTTGGACAACAGGCAGGGTTATTTCTATAAAGTGAGTCACTGCTAATCATGTCTTTTCACTGAGCATTAAAAAAATGGATGTGGCAAAAACTAAAAAAAAATGGAATGATTCGATTTTTAGCACAAGTGAATACCAAAATTTTGTTTTGTTCAGGAAAAATTCTCTTAGGACGGGAGCCAAAACAGCGCTTGATAAATCAATTCAGTTTGATGATTTCTATTTTCAGTGAGACTCAAACATTTAGCCCACAGCGGGGTTGGGTTAGCACTGTGAAGAACAGCTCAAACAATTACACCCAGCATTTGTATAAAAAATAAATAAATATAAATGAAAATATAAACACAGCATTTTGCAAGAGCAGGCAATTTTAAATTTCAGAAATCCAGAAAACGTTATATTTTAAGTTGGTAAGTTCACCCACTGATGCTTTAAAATATTCATAAAGAGATCAAAAATTCAGTCCAGATTAATCGAGTGGTTTAATCTAAGTCTTTTGAAGAGGCATGATCACTTTATGTAATGAAAAGTTGAAAGGGAATAGTTTAGCCAAAAAAAATGCATTCTATAAATAACTTTTTTTTAAGCCCTTCAAGGTGTATTTAGAGATGGGGTTACTGTAACAAAAAACAAAAAAAAATAATTAAAACATTACAAGCTATTGTACTGAGGCGGCATGGTGGCTCAGTGGTTAGCACTGTCGCCTCACAGCAATAAGGTCCTTAGTCCCAGCTGGGCCAGTTTGGCATTTCTCTGTGGAGTTTGCATGTTCTCCCTGTGTTGGTGTGGGTTTCCTCTGGTTGCTCCAGTTTTCCCCCACAAGTCCAAAGACATGCGCTATAGGTGAATTGGGTAAGCGAAATTGTCCGTAGTGTATGTATGTGTGTGAATGAGTTTGTATGGGTGTTTCCCAGTGATGGGTTGCAGCTGGAAGGGCATATGCTGGATAAGTTGGCGGTTCATGTGGCGACCCCAGATTAATAAAGGGACTAAGCCGAAAAGAAAATGAATGAATGAATGACTGAAGAATAATAGTAATAAGTTCACAATTAGATCAAGAGTCATTTAAAATATCCTTTTAACTCTAAGAGTCATGATAACATCGCATGGACCCACATGTGGCCTGTGTATTGAATGGTGCTGTTTTGCAGTGTTTTAGATCTGAAGCGTGATCTCAGTTTGCTGCTATTCTGTTTTGTGTAGCTGTGAGATCAAAGCGGACACGGATCGAGCATGACTCCTTCAGCCAGCTTTCAGCATCCTGCTAAGAAATAAAGAAGCAAGCACATGTATATTTGAGCGAGGCAAACAACCTGTTGACAGCGGCTGAAAGAAGCGATGTGATTTAAAGTCTTAATGGCACTGGGAAGGCCAATGGCATTTTGAGTTCTGTTTTTGTACCAAAGTTAGGTGTTAAAAGAGTGCTGAATGTTTTTGGATGCTAAACAAAGCGGAAATGCTATCTTACCAGAGCCAAAAGGAGAGAGCAGTGCTAACTCAAACATGCGCACACACACAAACTGTGAGCCGACTCCAGAAAAAGGAGCAGAAGAAAGCATCTTGAGCGGAAGTGCAGAGAGAAGCGCAGATGCACGTTCTCTGACTACAGCATAATGAGGTTCTGCGGGGCGTCGATTTCACTTACAGCACTCGAGATGTCAGGAATTAAAAATGCATGTCCTCTTAACGAGGAAACAGTTCTAATTAAGTGAGAGTAATTCTGAGTTATTTCTCTGAAATAGAGACATGAATACTTAATGATTGGCGTAGTATTTAATAACTCATGTTGGCTGCCATATGTCTTACAGGTGCTGAGTTGAAAAAAAAAAAAGACTTTACAATTCCAAGTGTTTGTGCTGATTTTGTAATCAAAACAGCACAATGGATGTGACTTAATGGGATATATGTGTTTTTCAGCCACCGATAAACTTCAGGTATCCGCTTAATGTGACTATTTTCAATTTCATACAGTTTCTTTTACAGTATCAATAATGTAATTTAATTAAAATATAATCAGTTAAATAGACTTAGAGCTCATTCACACCGAATGCTTCTAAAAACGTGAGAGACAATGGTTCAGAATGGTTTGAAAAAAGCACAGCATGGAGCATGAGGGTATCTGGACACAGCCACTGAGTGCTGTAAACAGAAACATGAAACGCTTGTCCCACGTTTGAGCTCTTCTGATTGGTCCACTGCTGTGGAACTAACAGTGATGAGCTCCGCTTTATGTAAAAGTTGAAGATCTGAACTTTACACAGTGTCTAAAATACATGGCGTGGTGCTTTAAAAGACGCGAGACATGAGCATAGCGGTCTCACACATCTGTCAAGTGCGTGTTTACATTGAAAATCACTAGAAAAGTAGCGCATTGGGAAGGAATAAAGCATTCTGTGTGAACGCCCCCTTAACCCTTTCACACATAAGTTCTAAATTCTCCAGCTGACCCCACTGCATGATTTTTTTATGGTTATTTATCGTTATTTAGAAAGCTTCTCTTTAAAGTTCCCATAGCGACGCATCAAGATTGTCACGTGACATTCCTCAGCTCTAATGATTCATGCATATCGTTTTTGTTTATTTTTTCCCTTTTCTGCAAATATTAACAAACGTCAGAATTATTTTGTGAAATATCTAATATTCCGATTTTCAAATGTAAGAACATGTATTTAGTTGTTAAAACAGTTTAAAAATTATCATATTCTTTGATATGATGACTGCTGGCCATGTTTAATCTACACTCAAAAATAATTTTTGCTGCTTGTTCAAACTACTTTTTTAAAATGAGCTGAATTAACACAATTCCCGGGGATGGGTGGGTGGGTTTTGACAACTTAATTGTTTTATGTTCAATCCATAAAACTTGTCAAAAAAATTAAGTTAACCTAATCGATTAGTGTTGGGACAACATGAAGGAATTGTTTTAAACCCAACAATTTTACAGTGCATGCTGCATGAGAGATCAGACAGAGCTGCCGGATTTACATGTTTATTCAGCGTTTTCTTCCGAAACACATAAAAGTTATTTAACTTGGAGAGGAGTAGAGTAAATGTTTTAGTAAAATTAACAGTGTTTATCTTACATGAAAAAAGCTAATTGTCCAGTTATATTTAAAAATAATTATTATTGCCATCCCCATAGACATCCATGTGCATTTTACAAACCTTTAATGTTATGTTTTGCTTGTAGTTATGTGCATTTGAATATCTGAAACCTAAAATTTAACTATTTGTTTGAAAAATCAGTTGATGACGTGTGTTCTAATGTTCTAATCACACCGGTTTGATCGTACACATGAAAGGGTTAAGCATTCATTTAGTTGTTCAAGCGTAAAATGAGATGAAAGACAGTTTAAATGCAAGAGCTGTTAGGAGCAGCAGGCGAGCGCAAAAACTCCATTGAAAACACTGTGGTAAAATTAATTTCCATATTTTGAAGACATTGCACGGAACAACGGAATTTAATTCAGTGCTTCTTGTCCGGTCTGAGAGCCACTTTATATCGTATATCAATCAGGCAGTGAAGGTCATTGATTTTTAAAGAAACCAGATCTTAAAAGTGGCGATTTTGGAATGGCATGACAGTTCACCAGAAGCACTTGAGCTGGCTTACTGAAAATTAAAAGTTTCCGTGAATGAATATAGAATTTATATTTGTGGCTTTACCATGATGCCTTTGACTGAAAAGAAAAAATATGGAAATTTCTATCACTTAATTTTTTTCTCTCTCACATGTTCAGGTGGCCTTGCATCCATTTGTACTATTGCCTTGCAAATGCAAAATGATTTCAGATTGAGGCAACAACCGTAATTTTGTCAGCACGTTGTGCCATTACTGCATTTGCATAAATCCTTTACTAAATTATTGGGTGCTAAACCAATGCAGACATCTGGAAAATCCAAATCCACTGCTACCTTTAGTGCTGTCGTGATGACATCTGTCAGTTTGTGATTCCCATAGCGCTCACTCGATGTATGAACAGGTTTAAATGTCAGAGACTTCTCACTGCTAGATAACTGCAAAGTGGAGAAATGTCATCTGATTTAAATCCAAATTCAGGTGCATGCAGATGAATTTTGACAGTTATTAATGAGATCTTTAGATAGACTTGCCAAAACCAGACATGTCTAGACACATATTTTTATGAAAATATGATGTTTAATTTAATTTAATTTCATAATTTTTTTAGTTGAATTGATTTATTTTTGCATTCAAATTTTTTATGCATTAAATATAATTTTTAATTTTAATACATTTATTTATTTGTTTATTTATTTGCTTTTGAATGATACATCTAATTCAAAATATAACTATTTTATGACTAGATATTTAGATATTTTATAACTAATTATTTCTATATAGTTAATTATTTTTTTGATTCATTTCATTGTGTGTATTATTATTATTATTATTATTATTATTATTATTATTATTATTATATGAGGTTTAGGAAAGGAAATGTGCATTTGAAATGCACCTAATCCAAATTTCCAGAATCCAAAATTCCTTTGTAACTAGGTAATAACTTGCCTGCTTTTTATTTCTTTTTTGTCATGTTAGATTGCTCACCAAGTCAAACATACTGAACTCTAAACCTCCGTTCTGCCAAATCTGTTTGCCTTGAGAATGATCCTCAAAGATTAACGTGAACTTATTACATGATTTTGAATGAAGCAAAGGTTTTATCTTAAGTTGAGTGTCTGCTGTGGGAGTTAATTAATTGAAAGTCACGTAGTTAACAAAAGACTCTGACATAATGTTATAAAAATAGACAGATGAAAACTGCTAATAGCCTGATCTTCAAAAACAAACTGACAAATTGAAGATTAGATTAAGCACTCAATCTCACTACCTGTCAATTAATAAAAAGATGGAAATATTCTTTCTTATATAATATATACAGTTGAAGTCAGTTTAACAGAAAGGAGATTTTTTCAACACATTTCTAAACATAATTGTTTTATTAACTAATTAACTAATTGCTAGTAACTAACTGCTACTAATTAACTAATAACTAATTTATTTTATCTTTGCCATGATGACAGTACATATTATTT
Organism: Danio jaintianensis; assembly: GCA_903798115.1. Taxonomy (NCBI): domain Eukaryota; kingdom Metazoa; phylum Chordata; class Actinopteri; order Cypriniformes; family Danionidae; genus Danio; species Danio jaintianensis. The sequence continues at coordinate 12,348,141 of CAIGQV010016735.1, read as the reverse complement.
TAGTAGATATTTTTCAAGATACTAGCATACAGCTTAAAGTGCTATTTAAAGGCTTAACTATCGAAAAAAATAGAAAAAAAAAATAGAAAAAAATATTTATTGCTTCAGGGGGCTAATAATATCGACCTTAAATATATATATTTTTTTATTAATTTTTTTATTTATATAAATGTTTCTTTTATTCTAACCGAAATAAAACAAATAAGTAGGGATGTAACGATTCACCTGACTCACGATTCGATACGATTTACAATACTAATCTCACGATTCACAATATAGTCACGATTTTTTAACAAAATTATTTGATTATTTGTTAAGGTGAACAAGAGCCCTTTCATTTTTTTCTCAAATGTTGCACAATATTTTTTTTTTTTACAAAAAAAAAATATTTTCTGCAATAACTAAATTGGAATTTTAAAACAAAATCCAAATAAAAAAGTGAATACAAACTAAATAAGACTCTTTAATATAAACAATCTAAAACTTTGTGCAGCTACATTACAAATTTAAAACTAATTCCAAATCAAAAATTAACAATACAAATTAAATTAAATTAAAGAAGGCTCTTTAATAAACAAACTAAAACTGTGACTGTGCTGGGATTTTTTTTTTAAATAAATATTATGTTTTCTGGCATAAGCTGAGATCTTTGCACATTTACAATGTTCCCTGCTGATGAAAAAACTCTTTCACTGGGGACTGAGATGGCTGGTGTGGAGAGGAAAGGCTTTTCTAAACCAGAGAGCAGTGTATACAGAGAGGGTCAATAGCCACCTCTGCTCTAGGGGACTGGCCACTGGCATAAAATACTGATTATAATATATGATATAATAAGCAAATTATGAAAATATGCATAGACTAAATTGAAAAAGATAGGGTAAAAAGGAACAATCTAATACCTGGTTCTGTAACAGCACAGCTTTCTCTTTCAGTCTGAAAAACATCTTCACACTTTCATATGAAAACACTGATGCACTTGTGATCTTGTGATACATGTGATCTCTGTAACGTCAGAGCAAGCAGAGATGCCAATCATCCGGTCCGCGTGGTTTGGCTTATTAATACTTTTTTGCGTATAGACGTCTGTGACAGTAGTTTTTCACTGTGCTGCATCATATTTGTTTTTCTGTTAGTGTAAGTGAAAGTCTTTTTGCAGTATTTGCACACAGTTAGTGTTTTGTCTGGCGCACCTCACGGCTGTCATTTTATTCTGCCGCCCCACGTCTTGCTTGCCAATGATGTGCAGGTAAAGCGAGTTTGCACCTGTACACACAGCACACCCTCTGTTCAAAGCATGTATCGCCATTCATTCAACATTTCTACCGGTTTGAATCATCACATATTTTAATCGATTTTCAGCCGGCTCACAATGAATCTTTACATCCCTACAATTAAGACTTTCTCCAGAAGAAAATAATATTATCGGAAATGCTGTGAAAAATCCTTTGCTCTGTTAAACATCATTTGGTGAGTATTTGCAAAAGAATAAAGAAAATTATTACAGAAGGGCTAAAAAATTTAGACTTCAACTGTATGTATGTGTTTATTTTAGTTTGTTTGTTAATTTTTTTTTGTTTATATATGGTATTCAACCTCACATGGGTAACATTTAACAATGAATTAAGCACAAAATTAGTAGCTGAGGTGATCATTGTCATCTTTAAGTTGTATTTCAGCCATGAGAAATATTGAAACCATTTCTAAAATAGAAATTGTAAGCCAAGGTTAGGACAAAACCTCCTTTTAACATTTAAGATGCATGTTATCTTACATATTGCATCTTTAAAAAAAAATGATACAGCTAATAAAAATAGCATTTTTCTAGAAAAAAATTCTATCTTAAGAAATATCATCGCAATACTCAACAACATCACATATCACATATTTTTCCAGTATCGTACTGCCCTATTTTAAACTAATACATAAAAACTGCATTGTTTACAGTTTGTATATGTGCAGCACTAGTTCCTCTTTCACTTTAGAGAATGACAATACTCTGAATAATCTCTTTGGTAAGTGTGGTAACCATAGGATAAGTGGAATACCTGACAATGGGCTATTTAATTATTGGAAAATAATGCATGTCTGAATGTCACCACCTTGGTCGGGTGTGCATTGTTTTTTAACAATCAAACAGCCTGTTGTAAATTATTCCTAATACACTTGTGGATATTGCTTCATTGGTTTGTTCAGAAAACATCATAATCAATACACATCTAAATAAGTCCAAAAAGCAGCTCAGTTCAAGAGAATCAGAGAGAGTGGAGTTGTTTAGGCCTGGCAGCAGAAGCAGGGTTTTGAAAACATCTGTTTAGTCTGATTAGTTTAGTTTAGTACGTCTGGCACTAACCCATCTCGGTGTGATTCATTTAAATGTAGCAGAGGGCTTCAGAGCAGGTCATCTCTGCACTCACTCAATGTGTGTGTGTTAGTGGGATGCGTTATATTGTCCATCATAATGTGGCACCCACATGAGCATATAGAAAGTTAGGGTGAAAGAGCAGAGGTAGCGATATATATTACAACACATGGCATGATGTGTTGTGCATTATATAGACATGGTATTGCATCTGTAATATTGTATGGCTTCATTGCTACAGACACTTGTTCCCAGACAAGTGCTGACTTGAGCTATTGATTTGCAGACTTTCAGATAAGCTAATGGCTTCTCTTTAAACCAACACCATGATCCTTGTACTTGTGGGTGCTCATAAATTAATTTGGTGTGCTTCGCTAACTCTGTCTAGCCATCTGTTTATCCGTCCATTAATCTGTTTGTCTGTCTGTCTATATCTGATTTCCTATCCGATCACAAATACACTCTGCTTGTCAAATGTGCTTGGTAATTTTGGATGGTAAATCGGCTTAATAGACTGTCCGTGTCTGTCTATATTGGGCACAAAACATGAATGCATTGTTGAAAGTTTGGTACATACAAATTAAGATATTTTCATGTTAGGGCTGAACAAAATATCGTTTCAGCATCGATATCGCAGTGTGTGAATCTGCAATAGTCACATCGCAGGATCTGCAGTGTCATGTTGGGATTATAATTAACCAGGAACCACAGTTCAGTACACATGATTTGTGGAGTCATTGACTACGTTTACATGGACATCAGTAATCAAATTACTTGCCTAAATATGATTAAGGTGTTTACATGAGTTGCTTTTTAAATGTTACTTTCATGATCCCGTTTTACATATAGCACATAATTCGATTAACGTCATTGCATCACCGCACTATCCACATTTCCTCTGGAGTTTCACTTTCATTTAGGAACATTTCATGCATGCCCCCCATGACAAACGAGATATTGGATGCGAGTATGAACTGCTGGAAGAGTCTTGTTTTAATGGAATTTGATACCGCATGCCGAATGGGAGAAAAAAACCTCCGCATTTTGCGATGCAGGTGTCTGTGGTTCTTCACTGACTATCATATCCGACAGAATATCCTGTTGCAAAATGCGGCGAAAAGTCCTACATGACTGTAATGTTTGATTAAGGTGTTTACATGTCTGTACTGCACTTCAATAATGCCACTAAAATTGGCATACTCCACACCTTAATTCGATTTCTCTTTAGTTCAATTATGACCTTAATCGGATTCAATTAATTAAAAATCGCTTTTTACATGGTAGACTCTTAATCAGAGTATTGTCTTAATCGTATTAAAATCGTATTATTAGTGTCCATGTAAACATACTCATTGTGAATTTTAACCGTGATCTAATAGTGTGAATGATTTTTACTTAGATGTTTTTTTTAAGATTTAAAGCAAATTCAATTTAAAAAGTTGGCTACAGGAAATTCAAATGTGTGCCGAATTTACAAAGATTAATTGTGCTATAAAATGAAGACTATACCATGTTATTTTAGATTTCATAGTTTTAGATTTCATAGTTTAGTCATAGAATTTCTGTACCTCAATATTGTTATTGATTCCACTGAAAACCATAAAGCACTATTTATTTAATTTTTATCTTTGTTCTGTTGTTTTCATCTGTGCTGTAATTTAAGTTTATCAATTTTTAGATATTTTATGCAGATGCTACAAAATCATCCAAATCAATGTAAAATTCTGAATTATTTCCAAACAGTTACTTAAGTCATATTGTTTCCCCCACAGTCCAAAGACATGCGCTATAGGTTAATTGGGTAAGCTAAAATTGTCAGTAGCGTATGTGTGTGAATGACAGTGTATTGGTGTTTCCCAGTGATGGGTTGCAGCTGGAACGGCATCCATATGCTGGATAAGTTGGTGTTTCATTCCGCTGTGTCGACCCCAGATTAATAAAGGGACTAAGCCGAAAAGAAAATGAATGAATGAATGAATGAATCGTGCAGCCCTATTTCATGTCACGAAATCCGAGAGCTCTCTGACCCTACATAGACAGCAAGAGTCGTGACACGTTCAAACATTCTCATCTTGGCGTACACACTATCAGCGCAACTGAGTGTGACATATACGGTGTACAGTGCTTACAAGCCCTAGTGCGATTGTGGAGGAACATTTTCCAAACTATAAATGACCACATGCAATTTTAGAAATGACAGTTCTACAGTATTTATGGGTTCTTCTATAAATGTCAGTATTTTGCAACGACATATTCAACACATTTAGTAAAACAGATGGAAATGATGTGAGGAAACTGCAGTTTGGATAAAATGATGAAAGTGCGCTGGCCTGGCCTCTCTCAGATGAGCGTGCTGAGCTTGTTACTCCTCTCTGAAGGTCAGAAGTCAATTGCAGTAATGTGCTAGCAGCAGCCCACAAGCCTCCATTATCAGGACTAATGTGTGGCTGCATTATTCGCCCACACCCTGTGTGGCTTGGGCTGTGCTCCCTTCCCATCAACCTCAGCATGCAGGACCCTACAGTCTCATTAGAGACCGCCACAGCCGTCAACAAAAGTGCTCATCTAAAAATACATAACAGCGTTTATGTGCATGCGTATTTCTCAACAGCTTCTGTAAAAACATCACATGCATTATGGATTTAGAGTAGTGCACGTCAAATTAGTCAGTGTGGCGTGTGCACAGCTGTATAGGCTGTAAAGACCAGATGTTGTATGTACAGAACCATTTCACATCATTTGCTATAGCAATATCTTGCTTTACTCATTCACTAATGAACCAGTTGTGTGCTTGTCCAAATAAAATTTCCGTTTTGGTTAAAAATTCCTAATATTATTAGGGATGCACCAAATTTAAAATTCTGGGCTGAAACTAAAGCTGAAAATTCTGGATGCACTTGGCACTGAAAAATCTGTCAATGTATTATTTCCCCTCTGTTTTTTTATTTTTATTATTATTCGCCAAACGTTTTTACTATTTTGATCATTCTGCTGTGGTGAGCCTTGATAAAGAAGGGACAAAGCCGAAGGAAAGCGAAAGTGAGATTGGCGGATTATCAGTCTATCCACAACACAACACAAGTTTCTTTGTCTGTTCTCCCTCCCTATGAAATTCAGAATGGTCAAAACATAAGGTCCATCACAGCTGCCTGTTTAGCTGTATACATCATAGATAGCTCATTCAGTACATGCACTTATCTTACCGTAATACACTTAAAACATGGATTCCTGTAAAATGTCAATGATAGTGGGGAATCGTTGTCTCTTAATTGTCAAGATATTGGTGGGGAAAGAGTTAAAGGTCCCATGAAGTGCTTTGAAATGTGCATTTTTACTCAATGTTTGACTTAATCTCAACTGAAAAATGAAGATAGGGTGGGACATAGAGTAGCCCCTCCCCTTAAAAAAAAACAGCCAACAGCCTTTTATTTGTATCACAGCTCTGCCAGTGAGAGTGGATTAGATCAAGCGCATCAAATGAGAAGCGAAAGCAAATGAGAAGCATCTTGAAGGGCATGTCAGATACAAGACAGCATTTGATTGGTCAAGATTTGATGATAAACTGAAGTATGAGGTGACGTTCATCTATTTAGGCGGAAGTGACAAACTGCTGGGTTTGGATGTTTGTATCAGTTTTATATTTTCTAATCTCAAATTTTGTGACTGTTTTGGAGCACACTAGCTAATAGATATCTAGATAGAAACTAACATCTAAAAAAGCTTTATTTTAATTTCACAGGACCTTTAAATTATATAAAATAAGTTTTTCAACTTTGTTTTTAACTCAATAACTTAATTTATAAAACACAAACAACACAATATCAGTGGAGTTAGGAGGCATCATTTTCCATTGTTGGCATGGCATGGCAGAACAGTAGTAACAAGTATACTAGTAGAAACATGTATACAGTCGTGGCCAAAAGTTTTGAGAATGACACAAATATTAGTTTTCACAAAGTTTGCTGCTAAACTGCTTTTAGATCTTTGTTTCAGTTGTTTCTGTGATGTACTGAAATATATTTACAAGCACTTCATATGTTTCAAAGGCTTTTATCGACAATTACATGACATTTATGCAGAGTCAGTATTTGCAGTGTTGGCCCTTCTTTTTCAAGACCTCTGCAATTCCACTGGGCATGCTCTCAATCAACTTCTGGGCCAAATCCTGACTGATAGCAACCCATTCTTTCATAATCACTTCTTGGAGTTTGTCAGAATTTGTGGGTTTTTGATTGTCCACCCGCCTCTTGAGGATTGACCACAAGTTCTCAATGGGATTAAGATCTGGGGAGTTTCCAGGCTATGGACCCAAAATTTAAACGTTTTGGTCCCCGAGCCACTCAGATATCACCTTATGGCACGGTGCTCCATCGTGCTGGAAAATGCATTGTTCTTCACCAAACTGTTGTTGGATTGTTGGAAGAAGTTTCTGTTGGAGGGTGTTTTGGTACCATTCTTTATTCATGGTTGTGTTTTTGGGCGAAATTGTGAGTGAGCCCACTCCCTTGGATGAGAAGCAACCCCACACATGAATGGTCTCAGGATGCTTTACTGTGGCATGACACAGGACTGATGGTAGCGCTCACCTTTTCTTCTCCGGACAAGCCTTTTTCCAGATGCCCCAAACAATCGGAAAGCGGTTTCATCTGAGAATATGACTTTGCCCCAGTCCTGAGCAGTCCATTCGCCATACTTTTTGCAGAAGATCAATCTGTCCCTGATGTTTTTTTTTGGAGAGAAGTGGCTTCTTTGCTGCCCTTCTTGACACGAGCAATCTTCCAAAAGTCTTCAGCTCACTGTGCGTGCAGATGCGCTTACACCTGCCTGCTGCCATTCCTGAGCAAGCTCTGCACTGGTGGCACTCCGATCCCGCAGCTGAATGCTCTTTAGGAGACGATCCTGGTGCTTGCTGGACTTTCTTGGACGGCCTGAAGCCTTCTTAACAAGAATTGAACCTCTTTCCTTGAAGTTCTTGATGATCCTATAAATTGTTGATTTAGGTGCAATCTTAGTAGCCACAATATCCTTGCCTGTGAAGCCATTTTTATGCAACACAATGATGGCTGCACACGTTTCTTTGCAGGTCACCATGGTTAACAATGGAAGAACAATGATTTCAAGCATCACCCTCCTTTTAAGAAGTCTGCCATTCTAACCCAATCAGCCTGACGTAATGATCTCCAGCGTTGTGTTTGTCAACATTCTCTCCTGAGTTAACAAGACGATTACTGAAATGATCTCAGCAGGTCCTTTAATGACAGCAATGAAATGCAGTGGAAAGGTTTTTTTAGGGTTAAGTTAATTTTCATGGCAAAGAAGGACTATGCAATTCATCTGATCACTCTTCATAACATTCTGGAGTATATGCAAATTGCTATTATAAAAACTTAAGCAGCAACTTTTCCAATTTTCAATATTTATGTAATTCTCTAAACTTTTGGCCACGACTGTACTACATTAAAATGTCCTATAGGCACGCTATTTGAGCAGACTTTGCATTTCCAATAAGCATGTGCAGTTTATGCATAGATGTGTATTTGGTACATGAGCGGAATATGCACAGAGCTGAATATTAAATCTATTTCGACCTTTGACAGCAGTGTGCACACAATCTAGTTGATGGCACAAGCCATTGAAATAAATGGGTTTCATAGCGCTGCACTTCCTTCGTCCAGTCTGAAAGCCACTTCACAACACATTGACTTCAGCTAGAGAGAGAGTGAAACCAGTATGCTGAACACTGCAGGACAGTGTGGTGCAGCATAGCCTTATTTTCAGGTCATATTTTCAGGTCTTCTCTTTCAGATGAAAACCCAAAATTTCAGCTGGTTATTTGAGTGTTAAAACATTAATGTTATAAAAGCAACAGAATTTTCAGCAGCCATTACTCCAGTCCTTACAGTCACATGAACCCCTTATTTATGCATGCATGTATGTATGTATGTATGTATATATGTATCTTATGTGTTTTGTTCACAGAGACATAAACAGTATTAATAAAATAAAATGGGTTTTGATTGCATGTTGGCTTGACGTCTGAGTAGGCTTGTCAGTTTTGTCTTGATGCATGGCATGTTTTGGCTTTAAACACTCCACTATTGTTCAAGATTGCTAGCATTTGAGTGCTTGATTACACTGAACAACTATATTTCTCACACACAAGATAAAAGTTTGTGCTTTCAGCACATGTTGTGCAGCATCTGTGATCACCATTCCAAAGCATGTTACCTTGAGGAAGAGCAGAAAGTCTCAACAGAGCAAAAGTTTGCTTTTATTTTTAGGTTTCAAAGAGTGTTTGAGAAACAGCTCAGAAACATGAAGAGTCCTGCAGTCGCTGGATTGACCTACTGTTAAAGCTTTACTAGACAAGCTTCTGTGTGATTGATCTGACAAGGCCTTGTGTTTCCAGTGGGCGCTTTACACTGTGAAACTCTGATTGTTGTATAAGATTTGCTGTCTTGCCTCCTAACAACAAATCAATTTTTATTTTTGTGTTCAGATAAGAAAAAACTTCAGGTAGGTAATTCATTCATTTCTGGTAGGAGGTCAGCATGTGTTTTCCCCTCCCATTGTTTCAATTCACAGCATCATTATTCACACTGTTATGATTGGCACTTCTGAGCAGTAAGAAGAGCTTTGTGGTTCCTCTGAAACTGTTTATCAACACCTATAGTTTTCAATTATGCTAAAGAGATCCCCACTTTCCTGAGCTGTAATAGAAACACATTTGGGATTGCTAGTTGGAACATATCTTAGCCACCAGCAGAGTTCACAATTGAAGCCAAGAGAGGAGTTAACAAGCAATCTGGACTGATTTTTGCAGTATTATTGAGATTTTTGGACAAGAATGAAAGCTTCTTGCTGTGAAAGGATGTGTTATGGTTTTAAAACAATTAGAATAAATGACTTAATGTGCTCACTGAAGATGTGGGAATGTTCTTTATTCATAAATTCTCTTGCTCTTGGTTATATATTGTATATGGTAATCATATTTGGGTCTTGACTGTCAGTTGTTGTTGTTGTGTGTGTGTGTGTGTGTGTGTGTGTGTGTGTGT
>CAIGQV010016735.1:12326206-12338327 GCA_903798115.1 Danio jaintianensis | reverse complement strand
TGTGTGTGTGTGTGTGTGTGTGTGTGTGTGTGTGTGTGTGTGTTTGTATGTGTGTGAAGCAAAAGGGCTGTAAAAGGGCGAGCTGTTTAAGCCCACGGTATTAAATGCTTAAAGTGTCCAATTTTATGTAATACTGTCTGAATGGGGTAGTTTTTATTTAAAAACTAAAGAAGATGATTAATAATGCAAATGAATGTCCATGTATCTTTGCTGCTGCTGTAGCACATGTCAGATATAAGACTAGTACATTTGTTATGTTCTTCATTCAGAGGTCTGTTTTTGGAATTTATATATTATCAACATTTAATTTGTACAATTTTTTTTATTTATCTTTATTATTACTAATAAAATAAAGGTTCTTTATTGGTACAAATAATTCCACAAAGACCTTTAACATCCATCGAAAATTTTAATTACACTTACAGTAGAAAAAAAAGTTATTGAGATTTAAAGGTATTCAATTCTGCCATCAATTACTCACCTTTCACTTGTTCCAAACAAACATGTTTGGCTTTCTTTCTTCTGTTAAACACAACATAAGATATTTTGAAGATAGCTGGAAATGTGCAATCATTGACTTCAATAATATATTTATTTATAATATTTGTTTTTTCCTATTATGGAAATGGTTACATATTTTCAGCTTTGTAAAAAATGTCTTTAGTGACCAATAGATCACTATACTGATCATAGTTACAAATATTGATAATAAAATAATAGTAGCTTCTCCCCTTTTTAAAATAGCCAGTAGCATTTTGTTTACATTACAGCTCTGCCAGTCAGAGTCAGTGAGCTAAAGGGCATCAGACTCATTACAGTCTATAATACCAATGCAAGTTTGTTTAATCATTTCTTCCCTTTAAAACACAACATTCAGTGTAGAATTCAGGTCTGATGTGGTCTGTGGTGACTTACATGTGGAAAAAACCTTAGTTCAGTTAAATTGGCTAGCGAGAACACGGTTTTCTGAACTTTGATGTACACCCATGAATCATACCCGAGTCTGCCTGAAAAGGGTGGTCAGGGGTACAGTTCATGCGAACTCTGGTATGGTTTACTTCAAATGTGAATGCAATAGTACCAAATCATAGAAGTTAACCACTATTAATCATGTATTTATTGGTCAAGGGGGATCCATCAAACACAAGTGTGAACCATGCAATCGAACCAAATGTGGATAACCCATTAATCCCAAAGTACACTTTTTTTATTTTATTTTGTATACACAAGTCCACATACAGTGTGTACGACAAATCTCATCACCAAAATAATATACACACCACCAATCAGGTTTTGTGTATATGTGTACTACTTGACACTGAACCCAGCTTGTTGTTTCTCAGAAAATAAACTGAAGAAATGGAACAAGAACAACAGCAAGCTGAAGATGGCAAAACAATGGATGCTCATGTTGACCAGTGCTTGTGTGAGGAGATTAAAAGATATCGACAGATCTATATTGAACAAGTATAAAAATAATATTATCGAGGGAAAAGGCACTGACAAAACATGCATCCTGCTGAGTGCCTGTGTGCACTGTCACTATCAAAAGAAGTATACATTGAGAGGCTGTACATTCAGCTGTGCATGTAGGCCTACATTAAAAAAAAAACTGAGGCATACTTTGATCTCTGCTAAGAGTGCAACAACCAGGACCTGTCTTCCCTACCACTTAATAGTCAGAAAATTGACATTTATATACTGTTCATTCATTCATTCATTCATTTCATTCGTTTTCCTTTGCCTTAGTCCCTTTATTCATCAGGGGTCACCATAGAGGAATGAACCGCCAACAATCCAGCATATGTTTTACACAGCGGATGCCCTTCCAGCTGCAATGCTCTCACTTGCACACACATACACTACAGCCAATTTAGTTTATTCAGTTCACCTATACCGCATGACTTTGGTGAACATGCAAACTCCACACAGAAATGTCAACTGACCCAGCCGGGACTCGAATCAATGACCCTCTTGCTGTGAGGCAACAGTGCTAACCACTGAGCCACCGTGTCGCCCTATACTGTTCATATGGTTAAAAATAATGTGAAGGACTTTTGCCTTCAATGTCAAAATGCTGATATGATTTTTCTTACTTGGTGTTTTTCTAAAAGGCAGCAGTCAGAATTCACTTATAAAGGTCAGTTAATTAGCTTTTTCAGTCTGTGCACTCATTTTACGAAGTGGGATGGGAACCTCCCTTGAGAACGAGGATAAGAGTGACTTGAAATAGGCAGCTCTGTGATCTCGTCTAGGACTCCACATAAAGTTACTGAAGCATGCGCCCATTCACAGTAAAACCTGGTAGGTCTAATATTTCATGTGGTTACAGCATCGAGAGACCGTTCTAGCCACTCTTAAACGGTCATTTGAAAAATGTCAGCCCTTCGCTAAGCATTACTCTAAATATCCGCTACAACTGAATGAATTCTGTAGCTGAAGCTTAATGAAGAGTTATTGATTCCCCATATGTGGGGTTCAATTATTTGGTATGACATGAAAAGGTGTAACTTTCTGTCAGTGCCTTTTATTCCCTGTGAGGAGCACATGAGGGTTCGCCTTACAGTGCAAGAGGAAATCAGGTGTTGTAGTTTAAAGCAGAAAAGCTATCTGTGGACATAGACAATACTGATGATATATTACCTCTAGTGCAGCAGAGGACAAGTCACATTAAGAAGTGTCAGTGATGAGATCTAGTGTCACAGCTGGCTCTGAAATTTGGTTAGGTTGCAGTAAACCAAATCCCGGACTCCTCTACAGTTACAGTGATCTTGAGGATTGTATTTCTTTTGTTCTGGTACTTTGCTGCAATGGACAGTTTTCGGAGTTGGTCTCTACTTTACCTTTGGTGTTTTCTTTCTTTTCTTTTTTTTTTTTCTTTTTTTTTTTTTTTTTTTTTTATTTCCACTGTCTGTCTGTCTGTCTGTCTGTCTGTCTGTCTGTCATCTAATCCTGTCTGTCTGTCTGTCTGTCTGTCTGTCTGACTATATGTCTAACTATCTATTCGTCTGTCCATTAGGGATGCAACAATATGTAATTTTTGACTGATAAGCAAGAAAAAGTGGCAGGCAACAAGAAAGTGAATTGGTTCAACAAGCTGAATCAATAGATAATTCATCAGCTTAAAGATGTCGACCTAATTTTGTTATCTGACCAAAAACTATAATGCCAAAAAATAGGAATCATTGGCCAATATTGATATGGTCTCCAATATATTGTGGATCCATCTATCCATAAAGGATGCACTGATATGGAATTTTGTGACTAGTAACTTTGACTAGTAATATTTGGAGACCAATAGCCATTATAGGACAATAAATATATATATTTTCACACTTTTTTTGTGATTGCAAAAACAAAAGGCAAACACATAAATTTGACACTTATTTTATTAATTAACTACTTCTATGGCCAACTTTCTTTTAAACAATTAAAATCTATTGGCAAACTTTAACCAAAATCAAAATACCAGTAAATTTTTTTAATAAAAAAATAAATAAACATTGGCAGGCAGGTGAAGTCGTTCAACCAGCGGAAATATATATTACATGTCTTTTTTATTCTACAGTATCTATCTGTCTATCTAGCATCTATCTGTCTATATATCATCTATCTGTATCTGTCATCTCTGTCAAACATTTTATTGATCAAATTATCTATTCACTATTGTATCTTTAAATCTGCATACCAGTTTTCTATGTATCAAATGCATTGTTCTATTAAGCATTCCATCCATCATTCTCTCTATCTTGCATTCTATTTTTTCTATCTACCTGTATCTCTCTGTCTTTCAAGTGCTGTATCATTCTGTCAATCTAGAGTTATGTCTATACAGTATATCTACCATTCTATCTGTATTTGTAGTGTTCTGTCTATGTATCTGGGGCGACACGTGGCTCAGTGGTTAGCACTGTCGCCTCACAAGAAAGTCGCTGGTTCGAGTCCTGCCAGTTTGCATGTTCTCCCTGTGTTCGTGTGGGTTTCCTCCGGGTGCTCCAGTTTCCCCCACAGTCCAAAGACATGCGGTATAGTTGAATTGAATAAACTAAATTGGCCGTAGTGTATATGTGTGAATAAGTGTGCATGGATGTTTCCCAGTATTGGGTTGCAGCTGAAAGGGCATATGTAAATGTGTAAAACATATGCTGGATTAGTTGGCGGTTCATTCCGCTGTGGTGACCCCTGATGAATAAAGGGAATAAGTCAAAGGAAAATTATTGAATGAATAAATGATTATCTATGTAGCTTTCTGGCTCTCTTAATTCTATTTATTCAACGTTCCAAAATTCTTTATCGATCTAACATTCTAGCATTATATTTTTATTTTGTTTCATTTACCCTTCTGCCTAGCTCCCATTTTGTTTTGTGTTTTATTTATCTAATATTGTATCTATCATGTGTTCTGTGTATCTGGAGTTCTTTCTGTCTAGTGTTTTATTTTTCAAATGTTCTGTTTGTGGGGTGGCATGGTGGCTCAGTGGTTAGCACTGTCGCCTCACAGCAAGAAGGTCGCTGGTTCAAGTCCCAGTTCAAGTGTGAATGTGTGAGTGTATGGGTGTTTCCCTGTACTGGGTTGCAGCTGGAAGGGCATCCGCTGCATAAAACATATGCCGGAATAGTTGGTGGTTCATTCCGCTGTGGCGATCCCTGATAAATAAGGGACTAAGCTGAAGAAAAATGAATGAATGAATGTTCTGTCTGTATATCTATCTCTCTATCTATCTATCTATCTATCTATCTATCTATCTATCTGGCTTCTTACAGTATCAAATTACTTTTCTTGATGAGTTTAGTTAAATTAACTATAGTGTTAATAAATGGAGCCTTATTTTACAGTGTTAATGAACAATAGCTCTATAAATAGTCAGAGCATTTTCAATCAATTGTACATGTCGTAGTCAAGATCCACATGAGAAAAAATGTTTGTTTGAAAATAAACGTCTGTTCATCCATCCATCCACCCATCCAATGCTCCATCCATCCATCCATCCAATGCTCCATCCATCCACCCATCCAATAATCCATCCATCCATCCATCCTACTTTGTCTCTGTCCTCCAGTAATTAGCAGAAACCATCCATGTTTATATCTTCTTTTTGTTTTTTTCTTCCAGTAAATGCGACAGGGTTGGGAAAAGAAAAAAAAGAAAAAACACATACAATTCATTGAAAGGTGTCGTTTGAAGGTGGGTGGAATATTCAACGTTAATTAGTTTGCTACACAAATCTTCTTTTCAGTCACTGTCCTGGCCTTGAGAAAAAGCACACGCACCTGTTCCAATTTGTTTTGTTTTTCTAAGCCAGTTTCAATAATTGCCTCCCTGATTGTCGCAATGCTCTGACACAGAATGAAAGTTTCAAAACTTTATTATCGTGCCACATAGATCTCTTCATTATTGCATTGTTTAAAATGCACAGCTACAGTTTCCCTAACCCGACTACAAGACACATCCTCTTGTTGAAAGGCGTTAGTGATTTTTCAATAGTTTCTAAGCACTTTGCTGCGGTTTTCAAGTGATTCTGTTTCATTGATCCCTTCAAAGTAACCGCACTTGTGGGAAGATCGCCTACTGTTAGGTTCCTCTGTGCATTTGTTGACTTTCTCAGGTTTATCCTAAACATTTCCAACGGTCTTCTTTGACCAATAGCGGTCATTAATGTTTATCGACTCTGGTTTAAGAGCAGAATGTATGCAGGTAAGAGACTGAATGGCATATGACTACACCAGTTTCCGCTCTATTCACACTGCTTAGGCTTCAGAAGCAGCATGCAATTATGTAACCTTTCTAAAGGCTAAATATATAACTGGAAATATTTGACTTTAAGAGTTGGAGAAATATTGCTGACCTTCAGAAAAGCCAGAACGGAGTCTAAGGTCACTGTAAAATGATGCTTTCATTTATAGACATTTCAGAGGGTAGAAGGGGTATGATTAAGCAGTTGAAGACAGATGGGATCTATCTTTTGCCAATAAAACCTTCATCTCTTATCAGATGGGGAGAGAGGCATGTTATAAAGAGCTTCTCAAATCAATCTATTTTTATAGTGACGGAGAATCATATGAGAACGAGAGAGAAAACCAGGCTGAAAGAAGGCAAAAAGCAGATACGGTGCTGACTGATGCTATTAATTGATTTTGGTGATAGTCAAAATAGTGTTGGCTACGCTGATGATAGTAAATATCAAGTGGATGTTTTAAGTGTTTTTTTTGTGTGTTTTTCTCTACAATTTATCTGTAGTTAGTGTATATTTGCTATTCTTTTTCTTAATTCATTGATTCTGCTGTTTTTCTTCAGAATGGTACAAAACTTTGAAGGTCTTCGGTACACACAGACAGAGAGTAGAGTAGAGTAGAGTAAAATAAAATCAATCAATCATTTGTCATGAATGCTATTCAGGAGAACACAGACTAAGGAGATAATAATATAAAGTCTTTATTAACAACAGTCTAATAATGCATACAATAATAGAGGGAGGAACATAGACCAGACCATGAACTGAGGAAACAGAGGGACTTCGATGTACAAGGGAGTGATTAACTAAAGTGAAATAGTTGTAAAAATGTACAGTTTCAGGCAGGCATGAAAAGGACAGGGCAGACACGTGACATCATGGTCTGTTCAATAAGGCTAAATGGTCCTGAAAAAAAAATCTATTACAAATCAAATTTTCCCCCATTGATTTAGGATAAACATATTTTGGAAGTATGTGTTAATTTTATTGAACATTTTGAACGTAGTGTTTTTGTTGATTTTCCTCAAACCTTTTTTTTTGTGTAACTTCTACTTGGAAAAAAGATGTAGAAACTCCTCTTAAGTATATTTAAGTATAAAAAATCTTTGTTTGATTTACTGTTTAATAACCTCTGTAATTATTTGTTAAATGTACTAGGTTTCTGTAAGGAAAAAATTTATAAATAAAATAAACTATCTTCTCATATTTTGATGGGAATTTCAAATCACATTTATAAACTATACACTCACTCACTGACTATTCTTCGGCATAGTCCATAATTTATCAGTAGTCGCCACAGTAGAATGAACCGCCAATTACTCTGTTTCATGCAGAGGATTACAATGTTTTATGCAGCAGATGCCCTTCCAGCCACAACCCACCATTGAGAGTACATTAACTCATGAATTCACAGTGCAGGTAAAGTCCCATACACTCTCTCGTTCACACACACACTTACACATCCAATTTAGTTTATCCAACTCACCTATACCGCATATCTTTAAGGGAAACCGGAGAACCCAGAGGAAACCCCATGTTCGCATGGGGAGGAGATGCCAACTCCACAAAGATATGCCAGCTGGCCCAGCCGGGACTCGAACCTGCAACCTTCTTGCTGTGAGGCAACAGTGCTAACCACTAAGCCGCCAATAAAATATACAAATTTACTGTAGGAACTGTCAGCTGTGGAAATTTTACGATTAAAAATATGGTAGAAACAGTTTAAAAATTACAGTAAAATACCAACATTTTGGACCATAATAATGTCCAACAGAAAAACATCAAAAGTTTACGTTTATTCACCATGGTAAGAAACGTTGCTATTTATCCGGTAGCAGATTTTTACTGTGGCATTAACACAAAATTACAGTTAAAATTTCAACCATTTTTTGCCATGCATAAGAGCGTACAAACATCACAGAAAATCATATTGTGATGTGCGAACGTAGTCAACTACTATGACACAGCAGTGATTCATATTCAACATTTGAAGACGTATCATTTATAGATTGTTCCTCTGGCTTTATTTTTTTTCTTCCCATGTCATTAGCACCAGCTCTGGGGCGGCGAAGAGCACATTTATTTCTTCATATGGTGTAATGTGTCACCCTCTTTTTTCCCCCTCCTTTTTCAATTCACTGAAATTTAGATTTCCACATCAAGGGAGCAGTGGCAGTGATGGAATCAAAGGCTCGCCTGTGGCTTTGAACCCTCCTGATGAAGAGATGAAAAGGGCCAGGTTTTTTGCTGGAGCTCCTCGTGCTTCTCCACTCCAGTTTCTGTCTGGCCAGGTTTGCTCTGGATGAAAGCCACCTCTCTCCCCATCACTTTCTTTTCTCTCCTTGTCTGTTAGGCGCTATCTTTCAAACTGAGTCCTTCTCTCGATTGCTACATTTCATCTCTCTTGGCGTTCCTTTTGTCCTCTTGGGCTCATGACTTTGTCTCTGTGTTTGTTTTTCATGACACATCATTTGCCCATTTGCCCCTGAATACTTTGTTGAACATATGTTAAAGATGGGGGCGACGCGGTGGCGCAGTGGGTAGCACGTTCGCCTCACAGCAAGAAGGTCGCTGGTTCGAGCCTCGGCTGGGTCAGTTGGCATTTCTGTGTGGAGTTTGCATGTTCTCCCCGTGTTCGCGTGGGTTTCCTCCGGGTGCTCCGGTTTCCCCCACAAGTCCAAAGACATGCGGTATAGGTGAATTGGGTAAGCTAAAAATTGTCCGTAGTGTATGTGTGTGAATGAGTGTGTATGAATGTTTCCCAGTGATGGGTTGCAGCTGGAAGGGCATCCGCTGCGTAAAATGTATGCTGGATAAGTTGGCGGTTCATCCCGCTGTGGCGACCCCAGATTAATAAAGGGACTAAGCCGAAAAGAAAATGAATGAATGAATGAATGTTAAAGATGGATGGAAATTGGTGAATATATTTATATATATATATATATATATATATATATTACAAATATATTTGAGTGAGTTTTCAGTCGTTCAGTTGATATTCAATTCTGCATCCTCGATTGAGCAGACTATTTTTTTAAATATATTATTAAATATAAGTATTCATCTAATTATTTCCAGTTAAGAGGACAAAGAGGAATAGGAAATGCATTTAATATTAAAAAAACATTTTCACATTGTACATAATAACGTATCTGATTGGCTGATAGCCGTGAGATATTAAAGCAATATCAGAACTTGTACAGCCTCTTCACCCTTGTGTATTACTCCGCCCCCACACTAGGACTAAAGAGGGAATAAACAACTCACTTTTTTTTTTCTCATAGTTTGACAAATATTGCAGCTGATAGACAACATAATATACATCTGAGACTTTTTTAAGGTGAGAATGTAGTTGTTTAGATTGCAACTATGCAGTTTATTTATAAGGATAGTGCCTATTTTAAATATTTATAATTAATCCCAGACCGGGTCAATCCCAGACCGGGCCGTATCCTGAGGACCTGCTGTGGTGGTCATGGAGGAGTGGAGAGAAAAGGACTGATTCCTGTGAGACCCCAGTGAAAGACGAGTCTTCTCTGACGTCCAGCGTTCACCAGCTTCCGTCGCCTAGACTGCAGCTCTGCACAAGACGTTTGGCCATAGGAGAAATGGTCGTGCCCAACTGAGCCTGGTTTCTCTCGAGGTTTTTTTTTTTCCTTCACTTTCGCAAATTGGTGAAGTTCGTTCCTCGCCGCTGTCGCCACTGGCTTGCATGGTTCGGGACCTGTAGAGCTGCGCATCGATGGATTTGCTCTTCAGTGTTTGGACTCTCAGCAGTGAAAATTAAACCACACTGAACTGAACTTAAACTCTAAAAACTGAACGGACACCATTCCAATTCACTATAATCTTCTATGTGAAGCTGCTTTGACACAATCTACATTGTAAAAGCGCTATAGAAATAAAGATGAATTGAATTGAATTGAATAATTTCTGAGATTCAGCGCATCAGCGGCAATCAGCCTGTCATACTGAGCAGAGCAAAGATGGTTGACGCCACAAGATGATGACAGAGACCGCATAATAAGCCGGTATAAAAACTCTGTACATTTCAAACTACAGCTGATCAAATCATTATAAAACAGGTAAGTGACATTCTAAGTCGATCTCTCTCTTTTGTATGTTGTAGTACTGCATTTATACCATAATAATCTGGTAGTGTTTGCTTTGCCATGGCTTTTTCAGGGTTAATTATTTTGATATCCTGACTGCAACAGAGAAATACTGGGAATCTCTGTAGACTGATGGCAATTCATGCCGTTCAGTTTTATAATCTTAAAATGTGAGCAAAATCACCTGTTTTGTCATCACTTTATATATTATGCTAGAGAATCATTCAAATTCTAGTTCTGAAGTGACGTTTGTGAACTGGCAATGGTTTGTGCTGTTCTGATGGTCAGCTGCAGATGTGAATGAATGGCAGAGGAAAGTAGTTCCTTGTACAAAAGTATTTTTGAGACTCTCTGTGTTTGATTTTCTTTTTTTATATACACCATTATGCCGTCGAACTGTTGTATAAACGCAATATCACACTTGTAGCAGTGCGATATGGCTGTATATCATCACTGGTTGGGGGCACTAAGGCATTATTACATTATATATATAATAAAAATTTAAATGTAAAAGTTAAAAGTAATTAAATATCAATTAAAACAAAACAAAAACTAATTGAACAAATTTAACGTAATTACATAATTTTTTAATTAAATGACAATTTTTTTAAATATATTTTAAGTTGTTTAGTTTATTTATTTGTTATTACTTTTACATTTTTTCAATTAGTTTTTGTTTTGTTTTAATTCATTTTTAATTTTAATTTGTATTATATTTTAATGTACATAATTGTTTGCATACTTTTATATACTGTTTCTTTAATTGTTTTTATTGCTTAACTAATATATTGATATATTTCAAATTATTTAATCTCAGAAACAACCATTCTGTTTGTTGTAGTAATAAAACTTGCATAAATGCACTTTTGAAAGCAAGGTGCCTTAGAGAGGAAGTGTCCTTGGCTGTCCATTTTTTTTTAGAAAGTCTCCACAAAAGGCTTTGGCTGAATGACAATTTTATTCTTATTCATATTTCTTCAGACATGAGAGCGCCTTTATTTAGGTGATATATCCTTACAGATGGTCTTCCTCCTTTGTGCTCTTTCAGAGTCAAGATCAGATTTCCTCTTGTTTCATGTTAGTATCAAACAGGGAACAAAAACTGATTCCCAGTCAATAATATCACTGTGATATTCTTACAAAATTAGTGCTAGTTCACTTTTATTGGACCAAAAAGCAGCTTTTGGGTCATATGCTTTAGTATTGATTGTCCCCACAAAGCTTTAATTTGCAATAGATTTCTGTAACATAATCGCAGGAAAAAGCTATTGCAGTTATTGTACATAAAAGCATAAAAACCTCCAATCAATACCAAAAGGAAACATCTAATTAATGAAATATAATTGATGTTAAATGCACATAACTAAATGTCTGTTTAAGAATTGTTTGTTAGTTATAGATTTCCTGCTTTTAATTGTACCTTCAAATAGATTATGTTAATGATGACAACTGTAATGATAGCAATAAAGATACGGTTGTAAATGATTTGTAAATGTGAAAGAATAAGCATATATGGAATGGTAACATAACTTAATTTTATCTTTGGAATTGCTTTGACAATGTTTTTTTTTTGTTAGTTTTTTTAAGCTAATGAATGATTGAACATTGACAGCCAATCACAATCTATCTTGTGTGTATATATATATGAATGAAACTTAAACACTGGCCAAGTTGTTTGTGTTATAGGTTTCATATCATTTGACATATCATCTCATAGCATCTGTGACCAAGACAGTAAGTCTTTGAGATGTATCAAAAGCCCCGGTATCCAGGGTAATGTCAGCTACCACCAAGAAGGATGAACCACATCCAACAGGAGTAACTGTGGACTCAAGAAAAAGCTGTCTGAAAGGGATGTCCGGGTGCTAACCCAGATTGTATCCAAAAAACTTAAAACCACAACAGTCCAACTCACTGCAGAATTAAATGTGCACCTCAACTCTCCTGTTTCCACCAAAACGGTTCATCGGGAGCTTCACAGGGTCAAACATGGCTCAGGGTCACTCGTGGCAATGCCAAATGTCGGTTTCAATGGTGCCAACAGTAAAACTCTTGAGCTGTAGAAAATGTGAAACATGTATTGTTCTCTGATAAGTCCACTTTCACTGTCTTTCCCACATATGGGAGAGTTACGTTGTGGAGAAGCCCCAAAGAAGTGTACCACCTGACTGTTGCATGCCCAGAGTGAAGCATGGGGGTGTATGTGTGTGTGTGTGTGTGTGTGTATATATTTATATATATATATATATATATATATATATATATATATATATATAT
>CAIGQV010016735.1:12305073-12325806 GCA_903798115.1 Danio jaintianensis | reverse complement strand
TTATTATTATATTTTTGTATAACTTTTTGTATACAATTGTATTTTTTTTCCCCTAGCTGATGAATACGTTACAGCAGAGGATTAGGGCCAAGCAATAATTTTTTAGAAAAAATCTGCTCTGGGCTGCTTTTTTGTTTGCTCTTTCCTTACCCGTTCTCCATGGCATCCCTTAGAAGCTGTGATGGACAGTAGGAAAGAACAGAAGTGAGGACCAGTCTGACCCACAGCCGATGCCTGGCAGGAAGAAACACTGGAAGGGATATAAAGACACTAATCCTCGGCTGCTTCAGCAGGTCAGGTCAAGCTCGACAGTGTGCATAGCTCAAATGCAGACCCAGGAGCGTTTCCCAGCCTGCCATTCGAAGGTTCACGAGGTTTGTAAATGTTTGCATGCTTGTGTGGGTGGGCTCTGTAAATGGGTGAACAAGGTGGCATGCTATCTGCTTAAATAGTGTGTGGCGGATCCATAACGAGAGCCAAGGAGACAATCAGTGCTGGGTTACACAGATACGGGTCACAGCAGAAAAATTCCAGAGAAAATATTAATTCAATCTCACACAAAACAAGTGAGCGAGGAAAATATCAGGTCTACAGAAGGTTAGGCGAGACCTGAATCAAGCGCTAAAAGCGAGCTAACAATATTCATGCTGCGAGTCGCACTTAATCTTCAGATCGGTTTCAATTTCCCAGCTCAGTACCTGTAAGCACACGCGAGACTGATACGTGCTGGAGTGTAGTCATTATTTCTGGCCAAGGTCAGTGTTCTTGCCGATTGCACCTGGCTAGAGGATAAACAAATACATGGTGTTTCAATGACCCCTTTAGCACGTCTCCAAATCCCCGTGTGGCTCTGAAAAGTCGAAATTGGTTTAAGGTGCATAAAATGATGGAATGGATTCGGGGTTAGGTCCGGCAAAGTTTTCTTGAATGCTTTTCATCTATTGGGCACGGAGCAAAATGTGAAAATCGTCTCTGGCCGCAGTGAAGAATGCAAATCAGTGCTACAGGAAAATAAGTGAGTAAATAACTAAATAACTTCCACAAAGAAGCTTGCATTGCTCAACTGTTCAGCCTCACCATTTTATTTCGGTTCGGTCTTCACTCACACCTGAATATGAAAAAAGCCTGTTGTTTGTCATTCTGACAGGTTCCTCCTATGTGGCGCGGGATCCACCAGACAAAGAGAGATTAGGTGTTGGAGGACACTGAAGAATGGCAAGGCGAGGGAGTGCCCGAGTACCCAGGAGGGATCACTCGCAGTGGGATTAGACATTCAGACACAGCTGGGTACTGCTGTCTGGATGGGTCTCTTTCATCAAATAGATGGCTCTCTATTGTGAGTGTTGCACTAGTGGGAATTTGCTCTTAAGTATGGAGTGAGAAAGGTCCAAGGGACTGAGAGGACACATGCATTGAATGGCAAAGAGCCAAGGGAAGCGAAAAAAAGAGATAGTGGTTACTGCAGAGGGCATGGCTTTAAAAATACATAAGCTGGGAATAGGGAAGTGCCTTAAACCCTGACAATTGATTATTGCTGCCTGGAGCAGCTCAGATTAAATTTGTTAGAAAATGCTTAAAAAAGCTTTCAATTTTCAGTTTTTGACACCTAAGGTTTTATTGGGATAATGGTTCTGTGTATTTGTATCGCATTGGTGCAGGGTTCACTGCTCTATTCAAGAAATCTTCTTTTTTTTAAATAATACATTATGCAAATGTGTGATTACATTACAATTTGCAGAATATTTTCACAGTGGCCTTAACTAATATGTACTTACACTGAAATTAATCTTTTGTTGCAATGTACCTATTATGTAAATAATTTTTTTTCATTGTACTTACATTGTTGATTAAGTACATGCATGTAATTACATCTGTAATTAATTTTTGTAATTACATCTTAGTTACACTGTTGACCATCCCTTACACCTTAACCAACCCCTAAACCTACCCATGCTACCAAACCTGTTGCGAACCCTACCCATATCTCATCTCACATGCACCACAAGTGTTCTGCAATTTATTAGTTACACAGTAAGTACATTATATTTATTTTTTTGATGCAAGTACATAATAGTTAAGGCCACTTAATATAAAGTGGGACCTCAAATTAAGATGGAAACCCCTAATTTAGGTGTCTAATATGTTAAATACCTGTTTAGTTTTTTTGTCAAGTTATGTGGATGACCAGTATCATAGGTACCATTACTGATACCGATGCGTCTGATATTATTATTATTATTATTTTATTTTTTTTAAGGGATAAATTTTTTTTAGGTATTTATTTAATATTATGTTTCAGCTTTGCAATTATGTTAACTTCAAATAATATTGACAAACCAATACATTTACGTAATACCAAATTATTTTAACTGTAATTGCGATAATATTTTTAAAATGATTCTCCAAAATAACACAAAAAATTCACAATTTTAAGGCCTGGTATTTTAAAAACCCATTTAACTGCATGTTTTTATCACGTAATATGAATAAAGACCAACATCATCAATGTTGGAATTATTGTAAAAAAAAAATTACTATATTATATCCCTGAATATTATATTATATTATTCATTCATTCATTTTCATTTCGGCTTAGTCCCTTTATTAATCTGGGGTCGCCACAGCGGAATGAACCGCCAACTTATCCAGCATATGTTTTACGCAGCGGATGCCCTTCCAGCCGCAACCCATCACTGGGAAACATCCATACACACTCATTCACACACATACGCTACGGACAATTTAGCCTACCCAATTCACCTATACCACATGTTTTTGGACTTGTGGGGGAAACCGGACCACCCGGAGGAAACCCACGCGAACACGGGGAGAACATGCAAACTCCACACAGAAACGCCAACTGACCCAGCCGAGGCTCGAACCAGCGACCTTCTTGCTGTGAGGCGAACGTGCTACCCACTGCGCCACCGTGACGCCTATATTATATTATATTATATTATATTATATTATGTTATGTTATATTTTATATTGGATCATTTATGGCTTATAATATAAACACTGTTATAGCACAGTGCATATTCTTGGCTGAGTTGATTTACTTCTAGTTAATAAGACATTCTGAGAAGTACATTTTTTGCATCAAGAAATGATTTGAATTCATAATCCGAACATTCAGAAACAATTTAGATCACATTCTTCTTCACCTTGCTGTTGTTTGTATAGGATAAATAGAGAGAAAACAGATATTCAGCCTCGGTTATTAAGTTCCTTGTGGCCTCCAATCAAAACATTTAACGTCTGTTCAGATCTTTTTTGTAAATAACACTTATTCATCCATGAGCACATCCATATTGCCAGTCGTTTTCGTATTTTTTTTTATTCTTTTTCAACAGAACGGTTTCTAAAGAGGTTTTCAACAAACAACCTCACAAACGAAAGGACAGACAGAAAACAAAATTACAGGTTCTTTAGGTGCTTTATCTCAAGGCTGCAGGAAAGTGTGGTGTATTATGTGAGCCTTTACTATCACTAGATGTGCGATTTCCCTCCAGTTTTGTAAGCTGTCCATTCTGATGACGAATAGTTAATGTTTGTTTTTCTGAGAATAAAGCCGAGACAGGATGTAGTTAATTGCATTTGATTACCGTTTGGCTTTGAGGAACATTATCTATTGGATTGTTATCTAATATTCTTTCAGGGTTTCTGTGGGATCTTAAAAGGTCTTCAAGTGCTAATTCAAAATTCCAATCCTTAAAAAGTCTGAAGTTCTGCAGCGTTCAGTTTATTTTTCCTGTATATGTGCAACACCATGTAAAAGTAATGAAAATATCAAACTAAAACTTTAGTAGTTTTTTTTGCTAATCCAAATATAGTTCGCTTCATTACAACTACAAATGAGACCAATGTTGTGATATGTCTTAAATTGTATTAATAAGTCTTATAAAATATTTTGACTTTATATAACCTGCAGAAACCCTGTTCTAAATAGTTTGTACATTTTCAGAAATAACATATTACTTTCTTTGATTGTGCAGAACATCAGTATTATTTCAGCAGAGAGCATGGATTTTAATCTTTATCTGAGTCGCACCTGTCACGCCGAAGTGAAAGGTAATCTTTCTGAGTCCAGAAACATGTATTGACAGCACTGGAAAATGTATATGCTCTGTCAGACATCACACGTGATTGCTGGTAATTCTTTTTTTTGTCATAGAGAGTTTTTTTTTCCCCATGCATTGCTGGTTAAGCGTTCTTGCGTTTGACCTCTTCTAGACATTTCACTCTTATGTCTTCTTATAGACCATTTTGAGGGATGTAAACAAAAACAATGGTCCCAACGTATTTCCTGTTTTACATTTTTAATTTCGGTAGCTTCCGAGAATCCAAAAGAGCCACTTATTGATAAATAATGTGATGAAAGCTGTTTTAACATTAAGTTACGATTGAATTGCCTCTTGCTACAGTTATGAAATAGTTTGAGAACAAGCAGGAAATGTTCATGGGCCAATGACATCACCACATTGAAATGGTCTATACTGTATATTTCCATCCTTGTAATTATGTTCAGTCTATGGTAGAACATTATTTTGATGGACACCTCATAAGTATAACTTTAATATAAAATCATGTAAGTAACCATAGTCTACAGTAATAATATAATAACATTCCACTGACATGTATTTGCAAGTCTTGTATTGTGTTCATTACGTTCTGGGGACCAAATATCCCCACATTTATAGCAATACCAGTATATTTCGAACTTTTGTGGGGACATTTTTTTTTTGTCACCATGAGGAAAATGGCTCATAAATCAGACAGAATGAAGTATTTTGAAAATGTAAAAATGCAGATTGTTTCTTTTAAGGGTTGGGTTTAGGAGTCGAGTTTGGGTATGAGGATAGAATATACAGTATGTCATTCATTTATTTTCCTTCAGCTTAATCCCTTATTTATCAGAGGTCGCCACAGCAGAATGAGCCGCCAACTATTCCAGCATATGTTTTACACAGCGGATGCCCTTCCAGCTGCAACCCAGTACTAGGAAACACCCATACACACTCATTCACACACTCACTCATACACTACGGCCAATTTAGTTAATCCAATTCACTTATAGCGCATGTCTTTGGACTGTGGGGGAAACCGGAGCCAACTGGTCCAGCCGGGACTCAAACCAGCGACCTTCTTGCTGTGAGGCGACAGTGATAACCACTGAGCCACACTGCCTCCCACATTTGGTGATGTGTTAATTTTAGGCTGTGTGAATCTAATGATTGGCTTGTTCGTATCGGCAAGAGCTATAATATTTCAATGTGTCCCGACTTTATGCTGTTTAATTATTCATGACTGCAACTTTTATATGGACTTTACTTGGGCCCATAAAGGTCTGTAAATGACTAGTAAACTCAGGTTTAAGGAATTTAAAGAATTTTACAAATGGCCAGTAAATCTCTATAATCTGGTCTTCCAACTGGGGCTTGTGTTGGGGGTTTTGTGTGTGTGTCTATGTGTGCGTGTGTGTGTGTGGATGGGGGTGAGGCCAGCCAACACGCATGGGATTTACAGGCTGAGAGATCAGCCAAAGGAGAATCTGAGAGGCAGAGAGCAGTGAGCCATCGATTTCACACACACACACACGCACACACACACCGACCGCTGTGTTTCAGCTCTGCTGCCATAGAAACAGCTCTGTTGACTGGTGCTGCTCATGGGAGAGAATGAGAGAACTGACCGGAGGAGAGACAGGAAACATTCGCACTCAAACTCATTTTGACACTCTCTATCGCTCTATGGATGTGTATACTCTATATTGCTTCATGCAACTTTGCTGATGCACACTTAAAACACCATCACACAAGTACAGAAGCTGTCACTGAGGCAGTACTTTTCTAAAAGGTACACTTTTGTACTTTTTTAGGTACTATTTTGTTTTTAAGAAATAAGAAAGTCTTTTTGGGCTTTATTTCGGCTAGAATAAAAGCATTTAAAAAAAAAACTAAAACATTTTAAGGTCAATATTATTAGCCCCCTTAAGCATTTTTGTTTTTAGATTGTTTACAGAACAAACCATTGTTATACAATGACTTGCCTAATTACCCTAACTTGCCTAATTTACCTAGTTAAGCCTTTAAAATGCACTTTAAACTGAATACTAGTATCTTGAAAAAATATCTAGTAAAATATTACTGTCATCATGGCAAAGGTAAAATATATCAGTTATTAGAAATTAGTCATTAAAACTATTATGTTTAGACGTGTTAAAAAAATCTACTTTCCATTAAACAGAAATTGGGGAAAAAATATACAGGGGGCTAATAATTCAGGAGGAGTAACTGTATATCATTTGAAAAGGTACCACTACATTTTGACACATTCAGTCCCTTTATTTCTGAGATTACGATTGATGGCTGTTTCCCTGAAGTTGTTGCATGTTTTACTAATATGCAGATAAGCAGAAAGCATTCAGGCCAGGGTGTCTGTCTGTGTTCATATATGTTGTTGTGAGTGTATGTTCGCATGTGTTGTGTAGAGTCTCTGTGTGTCAGTCCCTGACGGCTCCCTCCCCTTGTTAGAAATGGCCAGTGGCCCAGCTGGGCTCAGAGAGACGCTTTGCGGGTGTGCAGAGAAGTGATAGACACACACCAGTGACTGCAAGTGTTGCAGAACTCGAGAGGAATGAGAGAACAGGATAAAAAGGTAACTCTTTACACCGAACAGCACCCTAAACACACTCAAAGCTCCATGCAGTCCCTACCATTCATCACAGGCAAGCAAACGTTGCAAAAAACATCTATGAAAACTGCACATACTCCACGCAGCGTCCGACGACTGCGGATTGGGATGATAAATTGAACATATGTATTGCAATAAATCTGCTCAAATTGCTTATTCTGGTCTGATTTACTGTCTATTGTAGACTGAAATGAAAAGTGAATAAATTGCATGTCAGCTGCTGAATACTCAATGGTTCAGACAAGACAACGGTTTTGTCTGTTATGATAGTCGCCGTATCAGTTTATGTGATTCTGATTGCTAAATTCTTGTCGTGAATGAGAAACGTTAGATTACACATTGCTTCACGACTAATCATTGCTTTTCATTTTGAACAATGTGTATGATGTAGGCATTTGAAGTGATGTCTAATGATGTGTCCCAATTACATAGGTCAGTCATCTGACTTCTGGCAGTGTTCTAGATGTTATTTCCAAGTAGGAAGTAGGAAAACTCACAATTCATATATTTCATTAAATCGTAATACACTGTAAATAGTGCTGGATTTCACACAATAGATTTGTCTTAGGACAACATGAAGGAATTAAGTTAACTTATTAGTTTTTACAAATGTAAGTGGATTGAACATAAAGCAATTAAGTTTGGACGACTGCATCCATACATCACTGCAATGACTTAAAAGTCATATTAATAAAGTCATCTGGAATGGCAAAGAAAGTGTTCTTGTAGGACTCCCGGAGTTCATCAAGATTCTTTGGATTCATCTTTAATGCCTCCTTCATCTTACCCCAGACATGCTCAATAATGTTCATGTCTGGTGACTGGGCTGGCCAATCCTGGAGCACCTTGACCTTCTTTGCTTTCAGGAACTTTGATGTGTAGGCTGAAGTATGAGAAGGAGCGCTATTCTGCTGAAAAATTTGCCCTCTCCTGTCGTTTGTAATGTAATGGGCAGCACAAATGTCTTGATACCTCAGGCTGTTGATGTTGCCATCCACTCTGTGGATCTCTCACATGCCGCCATACTGAATACAACCCCAAACCATGATTTTTTCCTTCACCAAACTTTACTGATGAGAATCTATGGTTCATGTGGGTTCCAATAGGTCTTCTGCAGTATTTGTGATGATTGGTATGCAGTTCAACAGATGATTCATCGAAAAAATCTACCTTCTGCCACTTTTCCAAATGATCAACTAGAAGTCAAGTTATTATTTGTTGCACTTACAACTGGGATCAGTAACAAGACTTTTGTCAGGTAGTGTACACTGTAAAAAAAAATATGGTTTCCACACAATTCATTCACGTTGTCCCAACACAAATCAATTAAATTAATGAATAAGGTGATTGAACATAAAACAATTATGTTGTTCCAAAAAAGTTGTCTCAAGAATTGTGTTGTTTTGGCTCATTTTAAATAAGTAATTTGAACAAGCAGCAAAAATCCTTTTTTGAATGTATTGTGTATGGTTTCCATCTGTATTGAAAGTATGAAACTATGCTATCCACTTCTGGTTTCAGAGCAAAATGCCAAACTATGACACTTCATTCACTGTGAATCTAGCCTCAGTTTATTTACACATGTTTGCCCTAAACCAGCAGTGTAAAAACTTGCTTTATGACAACCCAGCAAAATAAAAGCTTTTGGATGTTAATGATGAAAATTCATAATAAAATACATTTTAAAATATATATTTTTTAATCTAAACATAAATATTAGCAATGTATGTTATTTATACTATCAAAAAAATTTTTTTTCAAATACTCAATATATATTTTTAAATGTAATAGTATTATAATAGTTTATTATTTTGTTTATTGTTTCTAAAATGAAATGCTGTTATCAATCTAGATATTTCATTGGTAAAACCAAATTGTTCTTTTCAAGAAAACTAGACTGAAAAATGTATCTCTGCATGTATGACTTGGTTTCTTTATATGAATCAAATTATATTTTCCCATGCACACTGAATAGAAATGAACGCAGATTTGGTTGAGCAAATGAAACCAGAATAAAACAATTTGGTGGAACTGCCCCTTTAAACAGATTTACTTAACAGATAAACTTTAGAGCACAGACTACTTAAGAGCACAAAGATTCATAAGTATTGCATAACACATAAGTGTTGCATAATGATGCATGGCTCATTTGCTTAATCTCAGCATGGCCACATTAGATTAAGCAAAAAAATAATATTTGCTCCAGGGCTGTAATGGTAGCTACTGTAAAAAGAAAAGAAAATATATTTAAAATGAATATCAAAATAATATTAAAGATGACGTTTGAATCATTATTTAAATAAATAAAAATTGGATTTTATTTTTATTTTAAAAATTGTTTTTTTTTTTTTTCAAAAACAATAGTATGATCACATTTTATTATTTATTTTATAATTCATAAAGCACGTTGTTATTATTATTATTAGTAGTAGTAGTAGTAGTAGTATTATCATTATTAGTATTTATCATCCTTATTATAGGTGTTTTATATAGTTAAATTGATTTCTTATATGAAAATGCATTGGCATGAAAGTCAGCAAATGAAGACCGAAGTTTAACTTTTGGGATGCACTGTCCCTTTAAACATGCCTATATGATTGAGAGCATGCACGTTCACAAACTGTTTCATAATAAAGTATGGCTCATTTGCTAACTCCCTGCCTGGCCACATTAGATTAAGAAAAAAGCTGGTTCCGGTGGCACAGTGGTAGTTACAGTAAAAATATTTGATATATCACTTTTTTCCCAGCATTCTGTTCCACTGTAATGTGACTGATGATGCTAGAAAAAAGCAGTAGGCTCAAGACAGAGAGAGTGCACAGAATGTAGATGAATGAGAAAAGGAAATGTGTGCAGAGAAAGAAAGAGAGAGAACGGCATGGAGTCGCTGCATGGATTTAATGCTAGTATCCATCAACCTCTACACAAAGTATGTGGGGGAGTGCATGGGGCTTTAAGAGGTTATTACACACGCTCTTTCCCCACTGTAGGGACCAAACACACTCGGAGTCCAACCTCCAGCAAAGACGGATCACACCGACTTATCTCGTCTGAAATAAAAAGCAAACAAGTACTTCATCTTCCGACATAAAACCAAAAAGCATGCTGCGCACAGTAAAACCCAGTGCCGGTCATCATGCGGTGTGGGAAGCAATACATCTGCTATGCTGTAAATACAGTAGCTGGATAGAAGACACAATGTGTGACCGAGCTGCAGACAGATGATCCTAGATTCATGCCTTTTATGCAAATGCTTGTTTTTTTTCATAATACATTGTACATGATGATATTCAGTTATACTAAAATTAGACAATTGTACACATTAAAGGGTCAACCTTCCTTGTTCAGTTCAAATCTAACTCTGTTTTTTTTGTTAATGCAGTTTAAATGGGCATAAGTTGTGTGTGTTTTTTAAATAGGCGTGGCTCCGAGCAGAAGGAAGGGGAGTGGCCAAAGCAGGAGAGAAAGAGGTTTGTTGGTAGCCATACAGATTCTGACCAAAATAATAAAATAAATAATAATAATAATCAGATGTAAAACTTGAGGTAATGCATGATTTGTATATTCATTCATTAATTTTCTTTTTGGCTTAGTCCCTTTATTAATCTGGGGTCATCACAGAGGAATGAACCGCTAACGTATCCAGCATATGTTTTACGCAGTAGATGCTCTTCCAGCTGCAACCCATCACTGGGAAACATCCATACACTTCCATACACATACACAATATTTCTTTGGACTTGTGGGGGAAACCGGAGCCCCCGAGGAAACCCACGCAAACACGGGGAGAACATGCAAACTCCACACAGAAATGCCAACTGACCCAGCCGAGGCTCGAACCAGTGACCTTCTTGCTGTGCACCGCACTGCCCCGCATGATTTGTGTAGTTGGAAGTTAAGATCCTATAAAATAAACATTTTAAAATAACAAGGATTTTTTTTCCTTATTTATAATGATATCAATAACTGTAGTTTTCAGTTACTGTATTTTCTATGTACACTAAAGAATATCCGTAAATTAGCAGTTTTTTTGTATATTGGAATTTATGTTTTATGAATTCCAATATACATTTGTTTATGCTTTTGAATTGCATTATGGGACCACCAACTTTAACCTTGAAAAGTTCGAAAAAGTGACTTTTATTAAAAGAAATTCATAATTTGAGTGTTACATTGTCTGGGTTGGTGTTGTATGTCATGGTACACAAATCTTGTAATAAACTGCCAGTACATTTTCTGTTAGTTTACAGACGTATTTCTCTATATATTCTTTCTTATACATTACATTATTTCAAACTACTAAAGTATAAATAAAAGTCACTTTGTTAAACTGTATAGTTGAATTTTCAACATCGAATGTCTACATCCAATAATGCAATTCACAACCATAAATAAACGTTAAAAAAAAAACCTTGCAATCACAAAATATGGAAAATCTTAATTATTTTAATCTTAGATATTTTTTACAGCGTAATTACGATCTATGTACTGATTAATCTTAATTTTATAGAAAATATAACTGTACTTAACTAGTTATTGACATAATTATAATTCTGTTTACAGGGTTCCCATGCTTCTTGAAAGTACTTGAATTTCAGACATATGAATTCAAGGCCTGATAGGTCAACAATGGTTTTATTTCAACAATTGTACTGTGCTGCTTTCAAAAAATGAATGAAAAACCCCCAGAATTTCTTAATTTTAATATCTTAAATGTAAATCATGTACATGAACTATAATAATGCATTTATCAATCATTCAGAAACCGCATTTGAATATTACCATTCAACTAATTGTATAAAAGTTCTTCGAACATGACTTTAAAAAGGTTGTTTAAAACGGTTAACAATTTTGAAAATTACACATTCATTATCATTATGGCATTTTAATGTAAATATTAAGTGTAAGTGAAGTACAGGAAGGACTTTCATGGCGCTTTATGCTGAGGGTGTGAATTACAAAGGTGCTTGATTAAAAATTATTAGTTATTAGAAAGTTCTGAAATTGGTGTCCATGAAAGAGTGGGAAGCATGGTTTAAATACACACTATAAATGTCTATATAATGTACAAATATTTTACAATAGTTTAGCATGCACATAAAAAAAAGTTCAATACATAGCCCGGATTTATGCACCCCCAGAATACACTCCTAATAAAGATGGACAGTGACATTGAAGTTTGCAGTGAAGGAGTACACGGGGCTCTCTGAGGTGGAGCACTTCTCTCCTCCTCAATCCCTGGGGCTAATGGAGACACTGTGGATTGTCCCCTGCCCTATGTAGTTGAACTGTTAGCCTCTAACAGAACTCTGGAGGAAAATATGGATGAACTGGGGCAGTGCGGATGAGAGGTGTGTCAGAATGCTCCAGCTCTCGTAGCTCTCATATGAAAAAATGCTTGCTACACGCAAGCAGATTCAATGTGTCCGTAGTTGAAGGCCAACCAACCGCCCACAACCAGAGTCTAGCCCTGGCAGCATGGCTTTTCGCATCGCATGTAAAAAGTCCACCTTTTAAATTTAAAAGGCATATTTTCGTCTGATTAAAGGCGAAATCTAAAATGTGAAACTGATCTTGGACATTGCAAACAAAAACATATAAGAATGCCATGCTAAAATAAAATAAAAAATCTTTATTCATTACAAACAGGTGTTTGCTGTTTTTAAAAGTGTCAGAAAGCTATTAAAACACACATTTTAGTGCTTAGTCTGTTACTACAGACTATTTGGGAAAGTGATTGTGCCTTAAATTTTGTAATCAAGCAAAAAAAATATGGTTATCAGTGGTTATCACTGTCGCCTCACAGCAAGAAAGTCACTGGTTTGAGTCCTGGCTGGGTCAGTTGGCATTTCGGAGTTTGCATGTTCTCCTCATGTTCGCGTGGGTTTCCTCCAGGTGCTCCGGTTTCCCCCACATGCGCTATAGGTGAATTGGATGAACTAAATTGGCCATAGTGTATGAGTGTGTGTGTGAATGCGAGAGTGTATGGGTGTTTCCCAGTACTGGGTTGCGGCTGGAAGAGCATCCACTGCATGAAAAAAATGCCGGAATAGTTGGCAGTTCATTCCGCTGTGGTGACCCCTGATAAATAAGGGACTAAGCTAAAGGAAAGTTAATGAATAGTGTGGGTTTATATAGCTGCTGAATAACTAAGCACAAAAGGAGCCTTTAACATACATTAACATATTTCAGTATTTATATATATATGTGAAATGTGATTTAATATCATGATAAATAATTTTCAGACATATTTTTCTTCCTGTGTTTGCAGAGCTGATTTTGGAAGTCACATAATTTGTCAGAAATAAATCTAATATTCAGATATTGAGCTTAATAAACGTTTATTATTATTATCAGTGTTGAAAACAACTGTGCTGCTTAAGCTATTTTGAAACTATTTTGATCATATACAGTTGAAGCCAAAATTATTAGCCCTCTTGTGAAATTATTATTCTTTTTCAAATATTTCTCAAGTGATATTTAATGGAGCAAAGTAATTTTAACTGTATTTCTGACAAAAAAATGTTCATGGAGAAAGTCTTATTTGTTTTATTTTGGCTAGAATAAAAGCAGTTCTCTTTTTTTTTTACCATTGTAAGGTCAATATTATTAGCCCTCTTAAGCAATATTTTTTTTCGATTGTCTACAGAATAGACCACAGTTATATAATGATAGATAGTTAACCTAATTAACCTAGTAAAGCCTTTAAATTGCACTTTAAGCTGAATACTAGTATCTTGAAAAATATCTAGTCAAATATTATGTACTGTCATCATGGCAAAGATAAAATAAATCTCATTTATTAGAAATTAGTTATTAAAACTGTTATGTTTAGAAATGTGTTGAAAAAAAATCTTATTTCCGTTAAACAGAAATTGGGGAAAAATATATATTAGGGCTTATAATTCTGACTTCAACTGTAAATAACTTTACTGTCTCTTGATCAATTTTAAACATCCTCACTAAATAAAAGTATCGATTTCTTAAAAACGTTTGAATAGTAGTTATATTCCCCTTAAATTCCATTTTTTCTTTTATCAATACCACTTTTCTGTTCAAACATTGCACAGCGTGTCATTATCTAGCACATAATCATACCAACCATTGGGAGAGAGAGAGAGGTAACTTCAGGCCACTTACATGCAAATAAGACACATGGAAGTGTTGATTTTATCATCACACTAAAAATGCATCACACTAAAAATGTATTTTCAGTATTATTGTGTGTGTGTGTGTGTTCTGCCATGCTATCTGGAGAGCAAGAGTGAAAGTCAGAGAGAGCATGAAAATTAGACTGGCACATATGAGCAGAATCGATCACAGATAAAAGGTGTTTGTTTGTAGTTGTTTACAAGGATAATGGGCTGACAGGCAGCACATATAAATCATACGGAATAAGGGCATGTGTCAGACAAACAGTGTGAAGAGTGACGGTCATCAATCTGCACCACACATGGGTTCACTACTGTTTGCACACCGTTCAATCTGCTTTCCTGGCCAGGCTCAACACAATTAAAGCACTTTTCACATGACAATTAATGCTCATTTGCATACTCGATTGCACCTTTTTTGCATCCTATCCTTTTAGCGTTGTGTGAAAGTCAGTGGCTGCCATGGAAACAAACATGATGTAAGATACAGATCATTCGTTAATGTTTGATTTGCTTGTGCAAATGCAGTGGTTTTATTGGGGTGAAACGATTCGAGTGGATATTTTCAAAATGAACTGCAAAATATTTTTTAAATGCATTGCTGATTAATTCAAATTCACCTTCGACATTTGGCTCAAAGTAAAAAAACAAAATACTAAACTAACCTAGGGAGGGCGTCTGTAATTAAATATGTATCTTGTTTTCCCACCTTACTTGCCAGCATCACACTTTCATCAGTGCATTAGCAGGTACAAGAGGAAATTAATGTCATATTTAACCCTGCAGTTATGATTTACAGACTGTCTGCAGAAAGGTCAAGGCCTTTCAAACACTTCTTAATTAGACATCGCCTTTTCCCATTAATAATGCTTACATGGGCAAACTTCTAATGACTTGGTTAGATGAGGAAAGCCATATTTAAATCATTATTTAAGCCATGACACACACACCCTGACATCACAAAAACTCAAGTATAGCTGAGAATGATCATAGTGTTTCATAAATCAATTGCGCTGTGATATTTCATGTAAGATGAAGAATTCCATTGCAAGTTCTAAATATCGGGTTAAGTAAAAAAAGCAATTTATACTTTTATTCAAGGGCAAATTATATTGATCAAAGGTGACAGTGAAGTGTAATGTTCCTGAAGCATCCTGTATCAAATACATACTGCTGTTTTGAACTTTCTATTCATCAATTTTTTTTTGTTTCCACACAAAAAAAGTGAAGCATTAAAAGACTCTTTTCATCCTTGGTAATAATATGAAAGATTCTAAATAAATAAGCACTGACACCAAATCAGCACATTTGAAGGATTGTTGATCAATCAAAATTTTGCTTTGTCATCACAGGAATTAATTAGATCGCAAAAAATCACATGGCAGCAAGTCAATGCATTTGGAGGGTCAAGATGAGGGTCAATTCAAGCATTATAATAAGATTGAAAAGTGGCTTTGTATGTGGTTTTGTTGTTGGTGCCAGACAGGCTGGTCTGAGTATTTCAGAATCTGCTGATCTAATGCTATTTTTATGCATTACTACACTCTAAAAAAGTTGTAACCCAACGTTGGGTCAAATATGGACAAACCCAGCCATTGAGTTAAAAATTGTAATTTACATTTATTCGAAAATTGAATCCAACGTTGTGTTGCAACAACCCAGCATTTGTACAGTGTTTAGGATCTCTAGGATTTAATGATGGTCCAAATAGGAGAAAAATGTTCTCTGAGTTGAAGTTCCTTGGGCAAAATGCCTCGTTGATGCCATAGGTATGACCAGACTGGTTCCGCTAATAGAAAGGCAACAGTAAGTCAGATAACCACTCGAGGTCTGCAGGAGTGCATCACATTAAACTCAGGATGGACATGTCCAAGAGTATCATCTCAAAACATCTCAAATTGGATTCTTAAAATAATACATTGAGTCCCAAACTTCAGTGAGAACTTCACAGCAACTAGACCTAAGTCTAGTAGAGCACCTTTGGGAGGAGATTGGCATCATGGATATACAGCAGACAAATATGCTGGAAGTGCATGATATTGTCCAACTCAGGCTCATTGTGGATACATACCCAGGTCTACATTTCTGGGGACAGCGAAATATGTACCCGGAGGTATGTCTGCTTGCAGTTTTGTTTTCGCAAATCCTCCAGAGGCTGCTGTATACACTTTTTGATGATCTCAAATTTCTACAGTAAATCCACAAGAGGGCGCAATATACATTTCAGCCGACCAGCTTGCTCTCGACTGATTGACCGACTGACCCACTCACCCCCTTTCCCTAAATCCAACCGATAGTGTTTTCAAACGCGATCTAGAAAAGAAAAGCTGTCGTGACCGCATGATTTTACCACATTTTCAGATTTGACCACGCTTTCAGTCTGTTATTTATTTTTTTAATTGTTTTGCTTTTGTTTAATTGGTTTCTAGAACTGTTCTTTGCCAGACTCGAACCCTGTCGTTACGGTCCACTCTGCTCCGCATCCCAAGTCCATCAGCCTACGCGGCGGGCTACTGGGCCAACTGGTAACATTGTAACACCAGAAAAGCCATCCATATGGAGGTAAGTGATCAGCGATAGCGCGGAAAGGAACAGAAGCTGTCGGTGGTGTCATATCACTCTGTAGCGTTCGTTTCTCACTCAAAATGCAGCCAGATGTAATCCCAGGTACATATTTGTGGTTTTACAGAAATGTAGACCTGGGTACGTATCCACAATGAGCTTGTGTTGGTATTGTCATGTAACATCAAGCTAAATCTACGCCAAAACAATTTAGGCAGTTAATAGTTGTAAGTCATGAGTGTTGTTGGTCAAATTGATTGTTATTAAGTTTAGAATGTTTGGAAACTCTTATGCAGATAATGATCTTCCCATCTTCCTATATCCTTCACTCATCCATGGCAACGGCCATGTTCCACTTGGCATCTTTCCTCCCCCACCGAAGTCTAAGTTCTGTGAGTTTCAATACAGTTAACCCAATGTAGCATGTTTAGTTAGCGTTTCAATATTCTTAAGATATGAGGTATTTAAAAAAATCTCTTTCTCAACTTGATTTCTGATTTCTTGATAAATGTTTACAGGACATTGCAATATTCAGGAAGGGCCTTAAAAAGTCCAACCTCAGGATTTGGTTTGATATTTCATCACAACCTGTGTCCAATTATCCAGAGGGGGTGATATTTGAGTATGTATAAATATCCCAGGGTGGACGTACAGTAGAGCACAGCACACTCCGTTCTGTCACCTGTGCCACCGTGAACTCATAACTGAATTTTCTCCCTCTGATTCAATCTCTAAAACCGTTGAGCAAAGGTTCGCCATATTCATCTTTAAATCCTTCCACCTCCATGATTTTCTCTCGTATCTCAGTTCCTCTATTTCTCCCTCTGTATATGTGTTTTATCTATTCATTTCTTTCAGTTCACAGCTTCGTCTCTACTTTGGTTTGCCAGGGCTGCTGTTACAAGGCTTTTTCGCTCTCCTTTCCTGGATTCCCTTTACACATCTCTCTGACTTTCTTCCTTCATCTCTCCCCTCAGTTTCTCTCCATCGCTTCCCTTTTATCCCAGGTTTTCTCTGTTCTTTATTAGTGCTGGCCATCTCTAGGCGCAAGATCAGTGATGTACCTAATGGCCTAATTAGGAGAATAAAACAGCACTCTACCAATACAATGGAAATGTCAGACCGCAAGGTATAATTTGACTTCCGAGTCGCTGAAAGGGCGCAGTGAATTTACCCTGGCGACGGGCACCAGCTCAGCTGGGCCTTTCTCTCTCACCTTTATCTAAATGTCAGTCAGGAATCAGCAAAAAGGAGGGCGGCCCTGCCGAGATGGAAGATACGGGTGGTTGGTTCCCATATTCACTGACTAAAGGGGTTTTGTTGATCAGTGCGCAAGGTTTCGTGCCGAAAAAAAAAAAAAAATAAAATTACACCCATAGAACGTCCTCTGAGTTGAACTCTTTCACTGATTAAACACAGGTCACCGTTCTGTTGAAAACTTTCTGGAGGATCGTTCAAGTGAGCCCGAGGTGCTTTTTGATCGTTTGAGTGCTTTGCAACTTTGACCGCTCCGAGTCTCATGGGTTTGTGAATAACTGAATTAATAGAAGTGTTCACGGTAGATGCGTCACGCTCTGACCTGCTCGGTGCCTGTGAAAATAACAGCTCACCTACATCACCGGTGGCCTTTGACTAGCTAAATGTCCGGGTTGGTTTGTGGCATCACGGATGAATGAATGTTAGCAAATGGCCAAAAAAAAGTACCTTTGAAACAACTGAAGCTCCTGGGAACAAACTACTTGATGAAAGACAAGACAATGCATGATAACAGCTCTTTCATGATGCACACGACTGGATGGTTTCCCTTAGGAGTCAACAGGCTTTGACAGTGGATTGTTCCCTCCACAGACACTAAGGTGTTTGAGTGTTTTTCAATTGCTCGTTTGCTAAGCTCCACCTTCTTTGATTGCTGTTCCCAGCTCAGACAAGCTTTGCTGAACATTCAATAGGTTTTAGCTGGTGTGTTTTTTCAACACAGTGAAACATTTAAATAGATGTTATTCTAATATGAGATGGAATGAATTGTGACATTGGAAAGCTTTGTGTTTAATTATGCAGTGTAGAGAATAAAGCATGTGAAATAGAGTTTTCGCCAATGCTTTTCTTTATATACTGAAAGGAGAAAGCGCCGCGACTGAAAGTGATTAAATATTACACTAGTGTCAATAAACACAATTATTCCTGTCAGTGTCCATAAATTAAAGGCTTATGTTAATTTAACTTGAAAGAAATGTTGTTTTTTCTTATATATACATGCTGCTTTGAGAGTGTGACGTGCACTATTACTATAAATGAATGCCTTTTATTCTCCTAGATTAATCAAGATTTTATCTCATGAAGAGTTTATATATTTATTAGCATAGTCAATTGTTATGGGATGACATGGTGGCTTAGTGGATATCACGTTTGCCTTAAAGCAAGAAGGTCAATTCCCATTTCAGTGTAGAGTTTAAATGTTATCCCCATTTTTTAATGGGTTCCCTGTTGTTTTCCTCACAGTCTAAATACATGTGGTAATGGTACACTTTCCTTAGTAAGTGTGTGTTAATGTGATAGTGTGCAGGTGTTTCCCAGCACTGGGGTTTGCATGAGTTAGTGCCCGCTCATGGCTGTGTCAGAAAGGGCATCTGTCTGTAAAACATGCGGCAAAGTAATTGGTAGTTCATTCCACTGCGGTGAACTCTGATAAAGAAAGGAATAAGCTGAAGGACAGTGATTGATCATAAATCATTTTCATTCATTCATTCATTTTCTTTTCGGCTTAGTCCCTTTATTAATCTGGGGTCACCACATCGGAATGAACCGCCAATTTATCCAGCACATGTTTTACGCAGCTTCCTTATCTTCTTGCTGTGAGGCGACAGCACTACCCACCGCACCGCCATACATTATTTTCAAAAACATTCAAAAAAATAATAATCTGCAGACTTCTTTTTTCTTTTTTTTCTTCTTCTTTGTGTCACTGTCACTGGCACTGATTGGATTTTGGTCAATCAGATAAAAAGTAGTAATCGTTTCCAACGGAGACACATTCCCATTTACACCTTTCATTTAAAGCTGTCTATTTTGTTCTCCTTTTTTTCCCTTTGTTTTTTTCTATATACGGCATTTCTAACATTTTATCATGTACATAAATTTAGTACATACATTTAGCGAATACTTAAGAACATCAAAAGTGATTGCATGGAGTGTATTTAGGAATAAATTCATAAATTTTGCACAAAGGATTGGGTGTTTTTATCACTCTAAAAAAAAAAAACATTAATGAAAATATTGGTCACAAATCACATTATTGTGGTATGCTTTGCTTAAAAGAAAATTAAGAGTTCAGATGCAAAACATTTAAGTGCCATCTGAAATTTTCTTCTCACATAAGCATTTTTTTTTTTCAGAGTAAGTAATAACTTCATATTTATGATGATGAATGGGTTCTTTCTATTGAATTTAAAGTGAAATGACTGAACATAAACAGGAGACTGAGAACATTTCTGACAGAATTTCTTTTTGCATTGAACAATTTTAAGTTTTAATTAATTTTATTTAATTGACAGCTGCGCAGGTAGAAGAGAATGCAAAGTTGAATATATATATATATATATATGTCACACTTTACAATAAGGTTAATGTATTTACATATGAACTAATTATGAGTTCATCATAGTTCATCATTTATTAATGCATTATGAACCAAATTCATTCTTGTTAAATTGAACAACTATAAATGAGCAACTGTAATTTCATTAACTAACATGAACAAATAATGTTATAAATGGGTTGTTCATTGTTTGTTCATGTTAGTAAAATCATTAACTAACATTAACTAATACAACTTTCATGAAGGTAGCATGTTATTTATTAAATAATGTAAATTTTGTGAAATGATATAAATGCAGCTTAATACCTGGTGTAAAACGGGTTTTTATATTGTTTTGTTATGTTTTTATGTATATAGATTGTCTCCCGGAAGATTTTGCAAGTACATGTCAATGTATTAACCCGTCCCTAACAGTCTATTGATATCCTGTTGTGAGGTAGTTGACATCTAGTTGCAAAGTAACTTACAGTATATAATTAACAGAATGTCCAAAGTGGGCCATCAAATCACATGAAAAGAAGACACATCCTTCAATTAGTACAGACCCTAATGTCCCTCATTGTCAGCAATCTGTTTGTTTAAATGACCCAACTGGGTGTGGGCACACAAAAAAAATAAATACAAATGGGTGGAGTGTTTGAAATGTGTTTGGAAACAGTCATTATTCCTGCGCTATGTTTATTTCAAAGAACTTACCGAAGGCGAAGCGCGTAATTTCAGTGCCATTAGCAA
>CAIGQV010016735.1:12270652-12305063 GCA_903798115.1 Danio jaintianensis | reverse complement strand
TATGTTTGGAAATGTATGTGGGAGTGTTTGCGTGTGTGTGTTGAGAGAGAGATTAACATGTTGAATTATTCATCCTCTTGTTGGAGTTAATAACAGTGGCGTATCAGGGGGATCAGGTCTGATGGTTGTTTGTTCTATGATAAGCTGACGGAGCTCTTATCTCATGGGCCAGTGCTAAATTAGGCTCTTTTTTTTTTCTCCCCTGATTCAAATCTCTAATGCCTGCTTTGCCTTCTCCCCCATACCAAAGAGTCAAAGCTCACCGTGGACCGGAATAGAAATTAGGCTGAAATTGAAGTCAAAGGGCAAAAATGCATTCGTGCAGCTGTGTAGAACGTCAAAATGAGTCAGCAAGGTGTGTGTGTGTGTATAGCTGTAAACTGGAGCGCTGAAGTCTGTGTGTATGTGTGCGGCCGTCTGGATTTTTCTGACAGTAAGCAGGTACACTGTCTCATTACTACGGATTACTCAGAGCACTTCCTGCTGCCTGTGGCTTCTTCCACAAGTGCGGATCCTGCATGTCTGCGTTATACACTACTGCTAAAAAATTGGAATAATAACGTTTTCTTCTTTTTAAGAAGTTTCTTGTGCTGCCCAAGGCTGCATTTATCTGTTAAAACATACATAAAAAAATCATTTGCGAAAGATTATGAAAACTTAAAATTCATTCATTCATTCATTTTCTTTTCGGCGTAGTCCCTTTAATAATCAGGGGTCGCCACAGCGGAATGAACTGCCAACTTATCCAGAATATGTTTTATGCAGCGGATGCCCTATAACTCCAGTATAGTAGTCCCACAACATACTTTCACATCTGTCA
The DNA here is from genome assembly GCA_903798115.1 of Danio jaintianensis. Lineage (NCBI taxonomy): Eukaryota > Metazoa > Chordata > Actinopteri > Cypriniformes > Danionidae > Danio > Danio jaintianensis. The sequence continues at coordinate 12,304,243 of CAIGQV010016735.1, read as the reverse complement.
CTCGATGACACTCAAATACCCTGTCAGAAAAGTCTAGTGGCTGAGAATTACCTTTTTACAGAGTCTTTTATAACGTTAATGCTGTTTTTGTGTGTTTACATAGATGAATATGGCAACGGTGTAAATGCACAGTACAGTTACGATCTTATTGCCACATTATATCGTTATGATAACATGATATTGTTGCCTTCTGTGATTTCCTGGAGATAAATACCAAAAAATAATGCAACTCGAATAACTACAGCAGTCGGGATCGTCGATTTTATATGAAGTAAGAGATCGCAATGACATATGATGACGTGTGCAGGTGTTGTAGTGGTGTTCTTAGGGGTAAATTTTAAGCCCTTCCCCTTCACACTCTGTTTCAAGGGTCAAGGGGAAGGGGAGGGGGTAGGGGTACAAAAATAGAATTGGGAATGGGCCTAATATTCTGATTTGGACACTCAAGATACTTTGAATTGAGTAATTGAATATTATCAATATTGGAAACAGCAGTGGTTAATGATTTTATGGGAAACATGAAACATAAGTAGATTACGAAAGAAAGAAAGAAAGAAAGAAAAAGAAAGCATGCAAAATGTTTATATTTAAAATTATAGCTGTTTCTTGTTTCAATCACAGACTTATTTCAAGATTGGTCACCACCATGACTCCAATATCACTAAACTGCTGGTGTATTGTCTGATTTATATCTTAACATCACTATGTTTGGATGTAAAATGTCTTGTTTCACATAAAATCAACTTATTTATATGGCTTCTTTTGTTGCTGTTGTGTTGGGTGAGAAAATAGCAGAAATTGTGCAATAAAATCTTAAATCTTACATCAAAAAAATTTAACCAATTTTAAGATATGAGTACACGCCAGGTTCTTGTATTATATTTTGTGCTTTATAGTATAACTTGATACAATTAAGCAAGAGAGTTGTTTTCATAATGACTGATTTTATGAAACATTACTAATTTTATGGAAATGTTAAACAAGCAGTTAATGTTAAGCAACTTACATTTTAGACACATTTTTAAATAGAGCAACGTTTTGTCTGAGCAAAGCAGAATGGTGTTTTTTCATTATTACTGAATGAATCAGTTGCTTTGAGTCAGTTGAGTAAATGATTCAGTGCCTTATTCATTAGGGGATTTGGTTGTATTTCGAGGGTTTATCAGTATTTATTTTTTTATTATTATTACATGTTTATTATTATTATGATTATGATTATTATAGCTAGATATTTATTGGGTGCACTGTAAAAAAAGTTGACACAACTTAAAATTTGAAGGCAAAAAACTTCAGGACATTTTTGAGTTGACTCAACTTTCAACCCAATTATTGCACTTGACTCGATTTAAGTTGCGTAAACTCAAAAAATTCCTGAAGTTTGTTGCCTTAAAATTTTAAGTTGAGTCAACTTCTTTTTTTTTTACAGTGTGGGGCGGCATGGTGGCTCAGTGGTTAGCACTGTCGCCTCACAGCTAGAAGGTCGCTGGTTCGAGTCCCGGCTGAGTCAGTTGGCATTTCTGTGTGGAGTTTGCATGTTCTCCCCATGTTCGTGTGGGTTTCCTCCGGTTGCTCCGGTTTCCCCCACAGTCCAAAAACATAAATAAACTAAATTGGTTGTAGTGTATGTGTGTGAATGAGTGTGTATGGATGATTCCCAGTACTGGGGTGCAGCTGGAAGGGCATCCACTGTGTAAAACATATGCTGGATAAGTTGGCGGTTCACTCCACTGTGGCGACCCATGATGAATAAAGGGACGAAGCCAAAGGAAAATGAATGAATGAATTTATTGGGTGGTAAAAAAGTAGGAGTACATTTTAGTTGTAATTAATATTTATTTTCACTGCTGAATCTTGTCTCTGTCCAGATTTTTGAGCATCAGTACTCATCCCTTCATTTTGACTCTCACTTTGATTATTTGTCCTGTCACTGTCAGACCATGTGTGTTTGTGACCTCAAAGCGAGACCCCTAATTCCAAAGTCGGTCGTGCTTCAAAGTGACATGCATTAATTACAGACCTCTAAACACCTGAAAGGCAAAAGGACACGAGGCCACGCGTTCCTCTGAAATGATTGTCCAGACCGGGAAACGTCCAACTTCATTGTGAAACAATCTCGGCGAATGACAAAGCGCTCATTTTCAAGCTATTAATCCTCTCATTCCTGGTTATACAGACAAGAGGAAACAATCCTTTTTTAATGGAAAAGTGTGAGACTTCCATTCTCTGAGCTCAGCTGTGCAGGTGAACTAATTTCAGAGCGCTGTACCTGTAATTCGTCCGAGGAAATGAGGAAAGTCTCTGAATTTAAATAATCTACATCCTGAGACAAAGAGACCAATCCGTGGTTTGCAAATGAACAGTCCATCAGCCATTTTAACACACTCAGAGTCGAGTCGTGCCGATGATATGATTCAGTCTCCCTTTAATAACATATGATTCAGTCCCTCTTTAATGCAACTCTCAGAGTTAAACCGACTGATGGAGTTCATTTGCAAACCCTTGGAGTTTGAGTTTTATTCTCAGAAGTAGAGTCAAATTCCGAGTCTTTCCTTTTCTTATTTCCTCAGGCAAATTAATCGTTTCAATGTAAATATGCATATAATGACTGATTTCAGTTATGGTTTACACTCAGCTGCATAAATGAACCTCGTGTAAAGTTCTGCTCAGCCCAGGAAACCAGATCAATGCTGGCATGAACTTGTTTAACTTTTCTCTTTTCAGCCTACAGTTAAATTATCTATTTATATATAAAGAGTTTTGAGTTTTCACAGTATAGCCTTTAAGATGAAGTGACCGAGGTTTGAAAGCCTGACTCGCTAATTGCTAACCTCTGACTGTGGGTTAGCAGGAAGTCTTGTACTGAATAAACTGTACAAAATGTCAAATGTCTCTATACTGCTTCGGCTCGGCGTTAGATATATTGTAGATATAGTGCATAAGGGGGCACAGATTTGACAGTGTATTACACTTTTTAATTACATTAATTTTAAAGCTGCGTTCCTATTATATGTGTCATGAAAAGCGCTATTTAAGTAAATGTGGATTTAACTGAATTAATCATGACACCAGGGAGTTTTGCGACACTGGGTCTTTTTTGTAACACTGACGATGCGTTCCCAATGGGATACATCACCCTTAGAAGTGAAAACAACCATGGTGAAGTGTCGTTTCAAACCGAAGTGCTCAAAACTTGCCACTTTGAAGGGCACAACTGTAGGGCCCCAATGATCCAGAGAAGGTATTTGGTGACGAACTGCACATTCCATTCCGAAGGGCTCATTCCTATGCCCTAAGCTCATGGAAGCTGTCACTTCCATGGGTAAACCCTTCGAAGGGATTAGGACAGGGGTCTCCAACCCCATTTGTAGCGCGAACCAGAGTTCATATTGATAGTTTTTTCATTATATCATTTTTTTTTTCATTATATCATAAATACATGCAACAAACAAACTAAAACAAAATAACACATCCATAATGAGCACTGAGCATGTTTCCCTGCAACAATATAAGAAACTTTCAAGAAATGTTTGTTTCCCACTCATGCTGTATTAGCTGAATCATAAGTGGGTTGCACACTGAGTTTGGTGCGGTGTCCGTCTTTACATTGTTTTCTATATGTTGCGTATCCTCCATAGAAAACTATGGTTTAAATTCTAAAAGTCATAGAAAGCCATTGCACTTTGTGTCCAGTGTATGCTGTGTACAAATATGGATATTAGTTCTTAAAGGGGTAACTTAGAGTAATTTTGTGTTCTTGTGATTCGGTAGCAACTCTTTCACAACCTGGGATTTGGGGCCCCTGGATTAGGGCATAAGGATGAGCCCTTCCAAATGGAACATGCTGCAACACTTTAACCAATCAGAAAGTAGCAAAAGGTGCCAACACTATCAAGCATTGGCCACCATTGGCTGTCAATTAGAGTTAATTTAATGAATTAGATATGGACCTTTGTAAGTCATACCACATTATATTCATTTCACTGGTGATGAACATGAAGTAGGGTAAAGACTTTAAGGGATGGTTATTTTATATTTATATTTATTTATATGAGAATTTCAAATGAGTTACTTTGTTGGAAAAATCCCCAGTAGGTGGCGTAAATGCTTAATGGGCAAGCCACTGACTCATTTATTCATTTGACTAGTTCACATGACTGATTCATTCAGAAATTAAGTAAACAGCTCTTTATATGAATGAGCCATTGAATATTTGGTTCAACAATGGAAATAAAACAATGTGTGCTATTAGTCAACAACAGTTGAGACTGTCAAATCTCAGCAAAAAATAGACAACATTGGGTTAAAATTCTAACAAAATATTAGGTTCATATTTACTGGACCATATCAAATGGTCTTGCTTGTGTAATATTGATAAGAGACAAAGGGTGTACTGACACTAAGCTATTCGAACCGTGCCGCAGTTCGGTTGACCGGCCGTTCGGTTGGGCTCAGACGTGGTCTCTCTCTCTCTCTCTCTGTCTCTCTCTTTTAACACACAGACATAACATATGACCCTGGACCACAAAGCCAGTTTTAAGTTGCACAGGTATATTTTGTCTAATAGCCAAAAATACTTTATAAGAGTCATAACTCAACTTTTTATTTTTTCATTTTTTTGGTGCCAGAAATAATCAGAATATTAAGTAAAAATTAAGATATTTTGTAAACTTTAAAGCCAATTTTCTCAATATTTGGATTTTATTTTAACCCTCAGATTCCAGATTTTCAAATAGTCATAAATGGAATAATAATAATAATAATAATAATAATAATAATAATAATAATAAACAATTGTACAATACAGCACTTTGATATTTAAATTACACTGTTATCTGTAAACTTCTTAAATATAATATCTGAAGTAAATAAATAATTTGCTCCAACACACTTGCGGCAATTCCTGCCAAGTTATAAATACAATACAATGCTTCACATGTACGTTTTTGATTGGCATTAATGAAAACGATAAAAGAAGTAAATATAACATGTTTGTTGCCTCCTCTAAACTGCCCTCTAAATAATTCTGTATAGTTCTGTTTTCTGCATTTCAGCATCTGTGCAACTAGAAACCTACATAGATGATGCAACCAGATGGCGAAATTGCTTAGCTGTCTGTGAAAGAACTAAAAAGTACAAAGGTAAGCACCCTTACTTCAATTTATCTCCTGTACATCGTGTATTGGGTTACGTGCGTTCGTTTGTGCAATAATTATTCTACTTGTGACCTCTAGATGCCGCTAAGAGCACAATGAACATTTCCTGCTGCATTTCTGTTACAGTGGCGTTTATGGATCAGGGATTTTTTCTCTCTCCCTCTCCCTCCTACTTAGTGCCCTCACGACAGCGTGATAAACTACATAATGTCGTTTCACATGGTGTGTTGACGCAGCTGATCCTTTTTTACACAAAGTAGCGAATGATTGAAACCCGCACCGAGTCGAGACATTTCGATGACTCAGTTGTGCCTGCAATCGAAACTCGATTGAGGTGATTGTGAATTTTCGTTTGGAGTTTATGAGTGATGCACATGTGTCGTTTGACACCGTAATGACAACGGTAACGTCTTGTGTGCTTCTTAAATTGCAGTGTTTATGTTAGCATTCATTTTTATTGGTCATAAAAATGTACTGCAAATACGTGGTGTGAGGAAGCTTGCACCTGCACCAGGGATGCGCGCGCAGCGTGATGGGGTTGAAAATGGAATGGAAACACCATAGTGTTATTTCGTGGGCTTGTGAGACATCCCAACAATTTTTATTTAATCATTTTTTCTGTCTAGAGTCTCAGAGGTATCCCTCTTGGCATTGTTGCCAGATCTCAGAAAGTTAATAAACAAGCTAACCTAACGCAATTGTCTTCCCTAACCACAATTACAAGCTAGTGGTCTTTTCATTAAATAATTCAAATAGTTAACTGTTTTGCATATTCAGTTAGGAATTTAAATGAGTGAATAAATCTCACGGGGTTCATCGATGTTAGAATGTCGTCTGACTGTTGATGAAGCACTTTGTGTGTGTAGTATAAACACATTGCATACTGCATTCAGCACGTTTTCATTGTTCTTTGACCCCTATGTTCTTTGACCTAATGTGTACTAGCAACAGCCATAAAAGCCATATTACTTTGGGTGTTGTCAGACAAGTACTATTTTCAGCATGCAGAACTAGTTTCTAAGGCCCTGTTTATTATTCACCTGGTATTAAAATGCATTTTGGTCTGAAGGGGGCGTTCCTGTTTACACCTGGTGTTTGTGAGTTTGGTGTATGTGGGCATTCTGCTTGTTTCTGATTTTTTTATAGTAATATTGCTAAATAAGCTTGTGCAATTTACATATACATGCAAAATAAGACAGAAAAAGCATATGCTGAGAGCAATGTAGCTTCCATTTTCTGTTCTGATAGCCGTAAAATATGCCAAATGCTTATATTTGATGGAATCAGAACTGTATAAGAGAACATTGTGCTTTCCGCAAAACCAAATGCCTTCTGGTTACTGCATTTCATCAACATGTTATTTAGGAATTAGGTCAATGTGCAAAGAATATATGACCTTTTGTGCCTGTTTGAACACATTCAACCACATCAACAATTACCCTATGAATGCAATCCATTCCAATTCCTTTCCCAATATCTCTGGTATTGGTCAAAAATGGGCAAGCTCAAAGCATTTCATGCTCTGCTTACATCCAGCATCGTCCACATGACGTCTTTGTGTGTTGCTAAACAAGCACAAGTTAAGCATTCAAAACTACTTTCTGTATCTCATTAATACTTAAAAACAGCTGTCATTTGGGTGTTGCTCAGCTACTGCTTGCAAAACATACTCATTTGCATAGAGAAAGCAGTGTGCGTAATTCTATGTGTAAAAGTAGAATCTTGACAGCTGGTCACACTTTAAAACAAAAAGCTAGTCTGTTCTGGAGCCTCCAAATCATGACTCACGACAGCGCATTTTTATAAGCCTTTTTTTTGACAAATCATCCCTTGTCGCTTATAATAGGCGGATATGGCAACACTAGCACTTGTTAATGTTTGGGTAAATACGAAAGAGGTTTTGTTGTGTGGAGTCCACACGAGCACGTCTCAAAGCTCCGCCCTCGACGATTCAAAATGATGTTCTTGTGTGAGGGACTGAGCGAGCGAGCGAGCGAGAGAGGCGGAGAGCGAGGGCGCAATCGGTCGGAAATCACTTCACTCTCACATAGGCTTTCCACAGTATAGACGCGCGCGGTGAGCTGCGGCAAGAGCGTGAGCCCCGGCGTCCTCGGCAACTCTCAATGCTGAACTGATGATGAGAGCACGCGCACTGGACACTACCGGACATAGCCTTGGAAGATTTTTCTGTTTTCACTTTTACGCACAGACAGTTGTGGACTGAAGGTTGAAGTTTTGGAGGATGTTGTCGTGTGGAATTGGAGGTTTCGGGATGCTGTGAGTCCGGTCCGGAGTAGCGCTGGTTCGGGGTTTCCTTCCGTGCGCAAGGAGAGGACACATCTCTCTGATGTGCGTAACCCAAGTTGCGCGCTCTAATTTTCTGAAGTGACACTTTTTGCTACAATTTTAGCTTACCATTCGTGTTAAAAAGAGGATTTTTAATGAGAAACAAGAGAGCTGAAAGCGGAAAAGGGTGCTTTTTTGTATCGACTGGATTGCGGTGGTGCTGAATTTTGGATACCCAGGCGCTTGATTTGTAGTGTGGAAAAGGAACGCGGCTTTCAGTCCGACTCTATCAGTCAAGACTAAGAGGAGCAACTATCAGCTAAGGTATATGAGATTTGTTTGATATTTACAAATTTGCACCGATGTATGCGTTCTCATGTCCGTAACATGCAATGAGGATATATTAAGATTTACTTTTCATTGTAGAAATGTATTGTTACAGTGCATCTGTATAAATCAAAATTTATAGAAATATAACACCACTCGATGTAGGCTACTGTAGCGTGGTTATTTGGATGTTTTTTCTTCTTCACGGAGCAAATAACTCAGTGCTGCACGCCTGTTTGAATAGCCCGAATTTATCGATATCTCAAGTTAACATCGCCCCCGATTGTCCTCAGAGCTGATTAGCTCACATGTGACATGTTTTCCCTACACTACTGCTATTGATTTTTCTAAAAGAAACCGAGCGCTCGAGTGGTCAATATACGCTTGCTCCTATTTTTCCACATAGCTTATAGAAAATAAACCCTTGACCCATAGATCCACATGAAGCATCTTCATCAAGCTCAAGTGCTGGCCAGTGGAGCTTCGCGGATTTTAATCGATTCCTCTCTCTCTATATGTGATTTTCAAAACTCTTTCTCTTACCCTCGAGAACGTCTGTCTATTAACGATGAATAAACCACGGACCTGAAACCTTTAACAAAAAAAGCGCATATTGGAATATAAGTGTAAGCAGTATTTAGTAGAAAGAATGAATAATGTTTATAGGCTTTTTTAAGAGCTTTTATGAGTGCAACCTTATGCCTTATTTGGTTGTTGCTTGCCCCGACAACACCTGTTGCTCTCGTCTTTGCCCATATCTTGTACATCTCAGTGCGCTAGTTTCAAAATGCTGCGGGTAATTTTACCCGCAGAATGCCGACTAGTCACATTTCGCGAGACGCACTAATTTCCTTCCTCAGAACTCAGTCAATCAAACGCATTGCCTGTCATAACAGCGGAATCCGGTCTTTCTGGCCGCTCCCGTCATCGGGTTGCTTTTCAAACCTGTTTGTCTGGTCCGCCTGAAAGAGACAGGTGTGAAAACACTGGCAGCCTTGGGGCTTCATTCCGCCCATCTGTGATCGGACATCTCGATTCTTTCAGTGGCGAGGCTTTCAGGCAGATGTAAACTTGTACCGAATGGCTTGCAAATGATCTGGTCTAACTCGGACCGCATTCATCCGCAGGTAAAAGTCATTTCCCTTCCTCTTTGCTCGAGATCGTGTTCTGCAGGCATCAGCACAAGCGCTCTCCGGCACTTGGGTGAGATTCTAGTGCTGTTCCAGTAGATTATCGATCTGCGGATCTTATAAACAGGTTATTTTTGTTTGTTTTTTTCACTGCTCCATTTCTTCAATGCACTGAAACTATATTCCTCACTTCACACGGGCGGTTATTGGTGGATTCGATTTGAATTATGGGATGGGGCGCTGAGTCTATAATAAAAGGCTTGTACTCCTAAAAGAAGTCGAAACTGAAGTTTGGTGGTCTTCCTACATGTTTTCCTTGTACTTATGAACAATTTTCACTTGGCACAAAAGTTGCAAGTTGGTCAGGGCTCGTATTTTCACTTGATAAACAGTCGTTCGCGAACGGAAATCGCGCTTGTCTGAAGTGGAAACCATAGCAACAGCAGACCGCTGAGGCTTCGGACGGTACGCTGACAAAACACAAATATACTATCATTTTATTAGGATATGGTATCATTTTATTATACCACCATGTCATATAGGCTACATAACAGCATTTCTGTTTTGCAAAACTTAGTTTATGTTTGGACGTATATGTGCTCTGTCAACCTCAACTGACTGTCCTGTAAATATTCTACATTGAGACAATGAATAATTATCACGTTTCGGGATTTCACGCTTTGTAAACTTGAAGGGCGTAAACGCAGACAAACTGACTACGAGAGCCCATTGAAATGGGAGAAAACTAGACTCTTTACATGCGCGGAGACAGTTTTCACACACTCGAGTTTTCTTTGTGCTTAAAATAGCTTTTAACTATATTATGTGACTTCCAAGTGCCCTGTTGAAAATGGTTTAACTGGTCTTATTAGAAATTATATGTAGAATTGACAGCTTGACACCATTGTAGTGAAGGAGCCAACAATGTGCCCTTTGGGATGGTAAGACAATGTTCAGCGGTTGTTTCATCTTGTTTTATAGAAAAATAACTTTATGTATGTATGCATGTATTCTTCATGTATTGTTAATGTGTTTTTGTCAAAACAGATAACTAGTGTACCCATTAAAAAATAACCACCTAGTATTGAGATTTACTGCCCTTCATTATCGTGCAACTCAATGGCTATTTCACTTGATCCATTGCAACGTTGTCTTTTTAACTCATAATATTAGCAGCAGTCCTCTCTTTTTTTCTATCAGTGTGTATGTGTGTGTGAGTGTTTAGCCGTGTGTAATGGTGTGTGAGAGTTTGTGTGCCAGCCTTGTGACTGGCCAGCTCTCTCTGTGTAACAGCCTGGTAGACAGCAGCGGGGCAGCAGTTCATCTCGTCTGAAAGCGGGCGCAGACTAATCTGGCCCCACAATGGCTGAATGAAATAATTAAAGTAATCCTCTGTGCCTCGCACTTGGCTAGGGAGGGGTGGGGGACCTGGACCACCCATCCTGAACGGGTCACTGAGCGTCGTGGAGCTGGTGGCCCGAAGAGCCTAGATGGCTGCAGCCGAGGACAAAAGCTCACGTGAGCTCAAGTCAGTTGCTGTGAGGGCTAGCCTGTCTTGAATATCTAAGATTCAGAGGTTGGTTAGCATTTGTGGCCTGCTATCGTATTTTATTCTAGCTCATTTATGTGGTTTCAGGTGGTTGACTCTATGCGCGAATAAGAATGTTTTATTTTCACGAGGTCAGTACACACTTTTTTATTTCCTTGCTGATTAATTGGCAACATTACACAGTGAGACTATGGACTCATCTCGTGTAGCACTAAGCAAATAACTCTTCTGGTGTATTTTTTCAAAGAAACTTCATGTGCGTACTAAAATGTCAGTTGAGCCGGATGAGTTAACCATTAACCTTGGACAGATGCTGTTCTCACACTTGCTTCTGAGTCAATCATTCTCCTAGCTTCAGACAAGAGCTGACTCCTGAACCCTCATAAATGTCAGTGCTTTAATTTAATTCTTTAATTATCACATTGAAACCGTGATGGGGAGGGGTTAGAACAATCATTGACTAGGTGTGTTACCATGACGCAGTGGCACCGCTGTGCCTCGTCCAGGAATCTGACTCCTGCCATGACGGTTACGTAAATGCTTTTATTGCTTTATTTTCCCTAGAATCACCTTGCAGTTTCACACTGAGCTGGATGCCACCTGGGGGTGTCTTGGCAGAGGTATGCCATCCTCATATTCCCATGGGTTTTTTTTTTGCTGGCAGAGGAATGGTGAGCGTTGGTACAATGATGAATTCCTCGTTACAAAATCTCTAAAGGAGAAATAAGGAGAGCGAGACGGTAAGAGTGAGGGAGAGAGAAAATCATACAGCAATTTTAAAGCATGTCAGCGGGGGAGGCTTTAGAATAGTAATTAGCCCGTTAAATCTGTTAACCTCCCCCTGCGCAACAACACAATGGCCTTCTCGACAGTATATATATGAGCGCATCTTTGAAAGGGCATGGGGGGTACAAAAAGATGGTGTGCTTATGAAAGAGAAAGACAGAGAGATGTAGGAGGTGTTGTTACAAGAGATCAGGTGTGAAGTGAACATAATGTGCTTTTTTTTGCGGACAGGAAATGAGAGGGGAACCACATTCCCCCTAAAGGCTGACGCAAAAGTTCTGGCCAAATGCACTGTGAATAATTCGCTAGAACCAATGGTGAGATTCCACAAGGGGAAAGGCGATTCAAACCTTCCCCTTCGCTCACAGCTATTGATTATATTAATGACATCCAGCTTATACACCGCAGTACAAGATGAATTAGGCTACACAGCCCGAGAGCTGAGCATAAATTCTCTCAGGATTATGACAGTAGTCATAAATACAGCACTCTGGCGACGCCTGTCTCCCTGTGAAGAGATCCTAGCTGTGGCTCGACGATGCTGTATTTGAAGATGTTATTAGAGAGGTGGATGATGTGTGTTGATTTAGGGCCTGTCATAAACCGCCTTTCTGACCATGTAATGATGACGATCAAAGCTCAGAGGTTAAGAAAAGCCCCACCGATGTCCCATTGTCATTGTAATGGCTAGGCTTATTGTGTACCTGTGTGAAGGCTAAGTGCTAACTCTCTACAACTGAAAGGAAATCTGTCTGCTAGGTAGCAGCGCTTGATTTGACTCTGTTAAGGCCTCCTGTGTCTTGTAAATGTTGCTGTCGTTAAGGCACGCAACTCATATGCACTTACAAATTTCCATTTCAAAGGAGAGTTCTTCACCAAAAGCCTAAGCTTTTGTCCCTCTGCCTTATATTTCATATACTCAAACACATTTGGTTGTTTTTCTTTTTCTCGTGACCTTCATGTTTTTGCCTAAGATTTTCCATTTGCCCAAGTGTCTGCTTGCAAACAAATACTGACATTTCTTTGCTGTGGTTGTTTTTAGATCTTGTGTGTAAGTTTTACACACCCACAGACATAGGGTGCATACATATGTGCACACACACGCATTCGCATTCGCATTCACAGAAGAGTGTGGGAAAGGATGTTCACAGCTCACATTTGGGTTCCCAGTGTACAGTGACCCTTTAACACAGACTCTTTACGCTGGGCCCTTGAGAGCGAATGTCGTGAGAGCTTCTTAAACCCTTCATCGCAAACAAACAGATTCACACGCTTTTCATGTTGTGAGAATGTTCTTGAGATTTGTTGACTTTTCTAATGCATGATAAAGATGGGTTGGTTTAGTTTATATCTTGACCTTTTTTTCTTTTTTGTCTAAACAAAACTTGTTAGCTAACCCGATTAAACCTTCACCCATGCATTTGAGGTCCCCATTCAGCTTTTTCAATTTGACCTTTTTTCATCAGCACAAGGTACAAAATTCAACATACACCTTCAGCTGAGGGCTGACGCATCTCTGTGAAATGTCATCTCTATGAGATGGTTGTTCAAAACCACAATGAGGGGTGCGTTGCTTTAAAGTTGAGACATTTTTCACCTCTCTAACCCTTTTTGCATTCTGCACTGTTTAATTAGCCGCATGAAAAGTGTGCCATAGTCATCTGTCTCGACAGATTCAGAATTAGACTGCGAAATTAGTAAGAAACGAGTCAAGTTCTCATCATATGTGTGATCAGGGTCACACATCCCACCCTTCATTTCTGCCTCATTAGTGCATTGTTCTCCCTACAGCATCATTGCCTTGTGGCTGCAGTTGTGTGACTGTATTCATATTCACTAATTTGTGTAAATTAAAACTGTTTTTTCCATGTATAGGGGAGTGTGTGAGGTTACACGTGTGTAGCCGTAAAGTTAGCCTTTTTTTCCTTCTAACCACAATTTTTTTTTTTTTTTGTAATGTGTTTGTGGGAGGCTCACTATGTCATGCGTTTGCTAATGGAAGAATATTGAATGGTACATGCACTAAACTACTACCACCAATCAATACTGATGAGTGTGTAGAAGATCCCACTTCCTATTAGTCACCAAATGGCTACTTCATTTTGCTTACTGTCATTTTTCTTTGTCTATTTATCTTATCATTATTTTCTCCCTAATATTATGTAAAGTTTTAATTTAAATACCTTGATCTTTGGTATTCACAGGCAGAATGTAACTAGTGGCAGCACTCACACATCCCCCATTGGTTCACCGCTGGGTCGAGTTGAGGTGTCTGTCTCCTCTGGACAGTAATCTAGAGCCGTGCCTCATTAGTCATGGGGAGCATGGTGGAATAACATTCCACATATGTTAGAGGGGTCTGCAATTACCACAGCGGGAAACATCAAAGCAACATGACCTTAAACGTGAGGGATTAAACAAAATCTTATTTATTTATTTATTTGATTGCGTTTTTTTAATGTTCTTTCATAGTACCTCATGCTGAGGTTGTTAATATTTGGTGAAGTGGCAGGAGGGGGCTGTTGTCAAGACACCCTCTATAGCCCTGTCTATTACACTCCCTGTGGTAGTGTGATGTTTCCACAAATTGGGAGCCATTTGCTGCGAATAGCTATCAGCTGAAGTGGCCATTGGAAGATTAGAAAACCATACTCTTCTACCATGTGTTCAATAACCTAAAGAGTCAAACAGGAAAGGGAAGATTCACACGTAATACTGCTTTTAAGAAACCATGCTTTTGGTTTATATTTCACTCTTTTATTCTGTGGTCCTATTTTGTCTGGCTGTTTTTTTTACACCCTGTTTATTTGTATAGCAAAAATGTTATAAGAAACATTAGAATGAGATACATAAAAAAATGTTTTTCTTAATTTTCATGTCAATTTTCACTGGGATTTTAAATACAGTGTCATTAAAGAATACAAAAAAACTGTCTTTATAAAATAAACAAAACTGCAAACAGATTTGAAAAAATAAATAAATAAATAACATTTTGGCTGATTTTGATGGATTTTACCCTTTTGCTGACCCCAGGCACGATTCTGAAAATGAACATCAAGACAGTTTATCAATAGCTTGGAAACGGTAGATCAAGTAGGGCAAAAGCAAATATTGTTTCAATGGACATCAGTTGTCTGCTAGCTTCCTCCTCTCTTAGGGTCAGTCAGCCAATGCATCTCTTAGGAACGCTGACATATGTTGTCTTTATGAATTAGACATGACATGAAGTTTGCAGAATGAAGGTCAAACACAAGTAACTGTTTGTGACACATTTACTGCCTCTAAAAAGGAGAGGTTTACAACACATGAAGGGGCGATCAATCATAAATCCCAGGGAATCAGTACCATAAAACTCTGTGGCTGCCATCGTTTACGGGCTTCTTGGCACTGTCAGAGACTTTGAAGGATTGTGTCTGAGGAATGAATGTTGCTCTAATCACATTTGTTTGTTTGCTTGATCTTTTGCAGCAACAGACTGACGATGTGCCAGAGTGCCAATGCGATGTGGTCACGGTGGAGTGCCATGCTAGTGTGGATTTTGCTTCTCCTCTGCTGCTCTGCAAATGTAGTCAACACCATTCTCTACCAGGTGATCGAGGAGCAGCCGCCCAACACCCTGATTGGCAGCTTGGCGTCTGACCAGGGCCTGCCAGACACCGGTCACCTTTACAAGCTGGAGGTTGGTGCTCCTTACCTCCGCGTGGATGGCAAAACCGGGGATATCTACACCACGGAGAACTCTATCGATCGGGAGTCTCTTAAAGACTGTCGCAACCTTTTCGAGGGCGATCCTTGTTTCCTAGAATTTGAGGTGTCTATTACAGACCTGATGAAAGGCACAGGACCTCGGCTAATTGAAGGCCGTATCGAGATCTTGGATGAGAATGACAACACTCCACAATTCTCCTCACCTGTCTTGACATTGTCGATCCCAGAAAACACACATGTGGGCGCGCTTTTTGCAATTCCTGTAGCCACGGACAGGGATTCTGGAAGCAATGGCATCGCTGATTATGCGCTAACCACCGGCCCTGAAGCTACCAACCTTTTTAGCCTGCAGGTGGCACAAGACTCTGATGAGAAATTGCCGCAACTCATTGTATTGGGTAACCTGGATAGAGAGCTGCGAGATTCATATGACCTCAACATAAAAGTGGTTGACGGCGGCTCTCCACCCCGCCAGAGTAGCGCCCTCCTCAGGATCACCATAACAGATGCCAATGACAATGTCCCCAAATTTGAGAAGTCACACTACGAGGGTGAGCTGCCAGAAAACAGCCCAGTGGGTCATTCTGTTCTTCAAGTAAGTGTTTTTTCTTTCAGTATATTTGATTTTCTAATAAACATTTGAATTATTTGAATGATTGTAAATATAAATATTAGCTTCAATTCACTGGCTAATTATTCATGTCATGAAATAAACATACATTTCCCTCTTTTTTATAATCTTATAACACAAGTAAATTTACCTGTAAGCAAGTATGCATTATGCTAAACCTTCAGGTTGGACGTTAAGTAATAGAGGAGCTGATTTGACAGCCTGGCAATAGAAGTGCACTCAAGCACCAAGTACAAAGCTTGACAAGCTGTTGTAAATGGAAGTCTCTGTTATCCCAATGGGCTTTAGCCTCGGTTCCCACACAACAGGGTTGAAGCGGAAGAAATGGGAAAGCCAAATCATATTTTCACGGGCAATCGATTGATCCCTCATGGTCCCTTTAAACACAAGCTTTACAAACAGGAGAGAGGTATTGACTGGCAGTGAGAATTACATGTTGAATTGTTGTGAAAACGAAATCGCTGCTATGATTAGGATGGCTGCGGAGGCTGGAAGCTTTCCAAGATCAATCTGACACGAGTGTCCAGGCAAAAAAAAGAAATGTTTTAATGACCTATTTAATGAATGTTAATCTTTCAGTCAACAATTAATCCATGCAACCAAGTTGTATTCAAAGAGCATGTCAGAAGACTTTATTTCCCTCTCAGTCCTCATAAAAATCCTTTGAAGCTGAAGTAAATAAGCAGTAGTGGTATTAAAACAGCTTAATTTTATGATTTCAGAGGGTTGTAAGTGTTGATGGAGTGTTTCAGCTTGTTCAGAGAAATGCTCTTCAAATACATTAAATGAAATGAATTCTCAGTTTGCATGGCGGATGAAATGGAGTGACTCATATAGAGCAATAATAACTTAAGCACCATGAATAATCTTATGACTGCCTCAGATTAAGGCTTCTCTCTGTAATTCATGGGCTGAAACACCATGCGTGTTTCATACACAGCCAAGGACGAAAAGAGGAGAGGATGTAGCAGGAACAAGGGAATCTTGATTGTTGAAAGCTTTAATCAAGCTGCACTTCGATTTAGAGCTGTTTAAAATTGTTTCCAGGCTCACGATAGACCAGAATTCTAAAAATCTGTGCCAAGACTGAGTAACTTAAGTGATGTCTCAATTTGATTTAATCTAGCAAACTACAGATAATTTTGCACAAATTGACTTGCATGCTAGACAACCTAATCATATTAAACTCTTCTGAGTCAATGTATGTTGTATTATTTATTGAATAATAATGAATGATGTGTTATGGTTAGCTATTTAATGAAGGTGCATCCATTTTTTGTTAAAAATTTTTGCAGTATTCAGCAAGTTTAAGAATTAGTTTAATGCTGTGCATTAAGGTCTTTTTCAGTTTATAAAGCATATATTTTTTGGATTGCATATATACATTATTGCTTGTATTGATAATAGTATGTTTCTAATGATACAGAATAATCATTTTAATCCCGGTGTTGCCGTAGATGTGTAAACCTGTGATTATATAGTTTGTAATTAACTTTATGGAACATTTTTAACATGATGTATTCACGCTTTGCCTAGTTTCATTTTGTATTTTGTTGTTTTAGGTGAAGGCCAATGACTCTGACATGGGACCCAATGGTGAGGTTACCTACAGCCTCCATCAGCCATCATCACCAGTGATGAGGCTTCTAAGCATTGACCGCAACACAGGCATCATTTTTGTCAAAGGCTCAGTCGATCGTGAAGAAATCAGCATACTCAAGTTCTACGTCCAAGCTAAAGACAACGGTCCCCAGTCAAAGAGCTCCAAAGCCCTTGTGACTATCACAGTGAAAGATCAGAATGACAACGCACCCTCCATTAGAATCCGAGGCATTGGCCTTGTAACGCATGAAGATGGTGTTGCTAACATATCAGAGGACATGCCTGTTGGCACAGCTGTGGCTTTGGTGGAGGTATCAGATCATGATGAGGGCGAAAATGCAGTTGTTACCTGTGTGGTCGCAGGGGATGTCCCATTCCAGCTACGGTCAGCAAGTGAAACAGGCAATGACCGCAAGAGGAAGTACTTCCTCCAGACAACCACGCTACTGGACTATGAACGTATCAAAGAGTATAGGATTGAAATTGTAGCAGTGGACTCTGGCAACCCAGCGCTATCCAGCACAAATTCTTTGAAGGTGCAAGTGACAGACATGAATGACAATGCCCCTGTGTTCTCGCCTACCTTGTATGAGGTAGAATTTCCTGAGGAGAACCAGCCAGGTGACAAGGTGCTGGAGGTGGTAGCCACGGATGCTGACAGTGGGACTAATGCAGAGCTAACATACAGTATCACTGGTGGATCAGTTCCTGAGGGGCTCTTTGAAATTAACCCTAACACAGGAGAAGTGCGTGTCATGAGCCAGTTGGACCGTGAACAATTAGATCACTATCAGTTTCTGGTCGCAGCAGCTGATAAAGGTGTACCAAGCCTGAGAGGAACTGCCACTGTTGTTGTTAAGGTGCTTGACAGAAATGACAATGACCCTAAATTTATGCTTAATGGTTATAGTTTTTCAGTCCAAGAGAACATGCCACCTCTTAGTCCTGTTGGAATGGTAACAGTCAATGATCATGATGAGGGTAAAAATGCTCGTGTTCAACTTTCCGTAGAACCAGACAATGGAAAGTTTATGATTCAAAATGGAACGTACACCATCCTCTCGACTATTTCCTTTGACAGGGAAAAGGAGAGCACCTACAGTTTCCGACTGAAAGCTGTTGATGGAGGTGACATACCTCGCTCCTCCTACGTTGGCATTACTATTAATGTTCTTGATGAGAATGACAATGCTCCCTATGTAACCAAACCCGCAAACTCCTCATACAAGTTCTTGGATCCCCGCACCAGCCCAGAAACCCATGTGGAAAGTGTTGAGGCAGAAGACATTGACATTGGTTTAAATTCTGAGCTGGACTTCAGTATTGTAGGGGGCAACCCGCATGGCTTGTTCCGCATCTCCTCAGAAGGTGAGGTTACGTTGGCTAAAGAGTTCACACCCAAACACATTGGTCTCCATCGACTGGTAGTAAAAGTTAAGGACAGAGGCACGCCACCACGCCAAACGACTGCACTGGTTCACATCTATGTCAATGAGACCATTGGCAATGTTTCTCACGTTGAAGGACTTGTTGGTCACAGTCTTTATACGCCACTTGAAATGGACATCGCAGGGGATCCAGATTATTCTCGAGACCCACATAGTAACATTCTCTTCGCCGTCTTGGGTGGCTTTTCTGTGGTCATTCTTATCATTGTGGTGGCCATGATCATCAGGCATCTCGTACTGAAGGAGAACAAAAGTGGCTACCAGGCAGGCAAAAAAGAGACCAAAGACCTATATGCCCCCAAACCAGGACCTAAGAGCAACAAGAACAAAAAGGCAAAGAAAAGTAAAGCGCCAAAGCCTGCCAACCCTTCTGAAGAGGATGAGGGGGGAACTCTTCAGAAAGGCCTAAAGTTCAATCTTATGAATGAAAATGTGAACGATAGCCCTAGGATTCACCTGCCACTCAACTACCCTCCTGGGAGCCCAGACCTAGGGCGACACTATCGGTCTAATTCTCCTCTGCCATCCATTCAGCTCCAACCTCAGTCACCATCTGCCTCAAAGAAACACCAGGCAGTGCAGGACCTGCCAGCCACCAACACCTTTGTAGGAACTGGGGACAACAACTCAACGGGCTCAGACCAGTATTCGGATTACAGCTACAAGGCCAACTCTTCGAAATATAGCACCAAACAGGTAGGAGACGACTTCGAAAGCATAGCAGGGTACCACAGCCCAGGGTACCACAGCCCAGGGTACCACAGCCCAGGGTACCACAGCTCAGGGTACCAAAGCTCAGGGTACCAGAGCTCAGGCTACCACAGCCCTAGGTACCACAGCACAGGGTATCAAAGCAACGGGTATCACAGCAACATGGTGTGGACTGATAACATGTATTAGGGGCTGGAACTGAATGAATGTCAAACCAAAGCTGCACTGATCACAAAGCATGCACGTCACATAATTGTTTTATTTGTCAACCTTTTATTTTACTTTCAGTTCTGTAGTATGCTCTGAAGGAAACATCTAACTTATCACTGATTTAAATGAAGGAGACAACACCACACTGTTTTATTTTATTTTATTTTTTATTCCTGATGGCCGTTTTCAGTTCAACAGTGTTTATTGCTGCCACTCAAAAGATGAACAGAACTGCTTTAAGAGTATTTTGAAATTCATGTGTGTGATGATAACCTTAGGACCTGAGAGATGTGCCTTATCGTTTGGGTTTTGCTCTAAAAACAAATAATACTGCCATTTGTTTTGTTATCTTTTTTTAGGCAAGCTTCAGGCTATTAATGTGTGAATTTATCCTAAAAATCTAAACTTTTTTTGCATAAAAAGAAGAACAGAATAAATGCTGAATAGAATAAAACACACAGCAAGGCCAGTCGAATAAGGTGAACGTATTTCAAATTTTCCATGGCATATTTCGACAGGCCTTTCAAATGTCTTTTAATTATTTGCAACTTGTTTGGTCCAAGATCAAGGGAATTATTTATACAGATTAATGGCAGGTAATTTCCCTGTTCGTTCTTAAACTTCATTGATTACACATGCAAAGAGAGCCTTCTTTTTTGTTATGTTCATAAGTGAAATGACTTCATTTAAATTCATAATCAGCTACCAACGTCAAAGTGTGCCATCGAACAGTTTTGAATTATTAAACGCAGGATTTTCTGCCAGGCTGTGAATAATGTCAGATTTATTGTAAATAGACAGCTACTTGACCTTAAAACTTGATAATACTTTTTTTTTCCTCCAATACTGAACAAGAAAACCAAAAATTAGTACAGTTTATCTTTGATTTTATTAGCAAACCTTTAAAGACAATCACTGGAGAATTTGTCTTTTTTATATGCAAGTTGTATATTGTGAATGTTAATAACCAGTTATATGTGCTGTTGTGTGTGTTCATCCCTAATGCTGTTTTTGTTCTTGGTGATGAACAGCTTAAATAGCTTTATATAGAAACATTTGACTTAATACGTTCTTAACAAACCATTTTTGATACCAAAATTTGTAAATATACAGTTTAAGACTAACCAGACAGCTGCTTTGAAAGCGGCGTTTGTACATTTGAGGTCTGGTTCAAGACGTGTGTTCATATTTAAAGCAATATTCACTTGTGATGTTAAGATGGAAAGATGCAATGTTAAAAGGATGTCCTGCAGTAGCGGCTAGTTAATATATTAATACAGCACATGCATACAAGTTGAATATAACACGACTATTTGCGTTCTGTGTGGAGCGCGTGTCATCTGTGGAACTGTTTAAAGCTGCAGACATCCCCACTTCTGTTTAATTTCTGTCATATGTTCTGTGTTCTTTTGTTTATGTTTGGATTTGTATTTTGTATTTTTTACAAGCAAAGCAAGTTGGCTTTCAATAAAATTTGTGAAGGAGTTACATTGTGATTTTAATGTTAAGCAGAAATTGAAATTGAAATAACTCATCAGGGGACATGAATTCTTAAGGTACAGTATTTCATTTCCATATTCCCATATTTATTTATGACATTGCCCTTTTAGAAATATCACATTTTATCCACTTTTTATTGACTGCCACCATGAAAATGTCTACTTTTAAAAATTATAATAATAACTTTTATTGGTTCCATTGAGCACAGGTCAAGGTGGAGTTAATAGCTCGACGAATAGATCGATTTTTTTTTCTTTTCTTTTCAGTACGATTAGTTTTACAGCATTCACAAAATGCCAAAATGTCAGTCTTATGAGATAAATGTGTTAATACAATTAATATACCACATTCACAACATTGCTCCTCTGGGATTGAGCCAAACGCTGAGTCATTAAGCTTTACAAATGCATTCATCTTTGTGTTTCATATGTGTTTTTGCTTCTCTCATCCATACCGCACATCACAGGAACCAAATCATGGTTTGAAAGGATTTGAGCAGTGCTAGTTTACCATGTCCCAGTGACCCTAGAGGAAAGTGAGGCGTATTCTACAGGTCCTGTCAATCCAACCCTTTTTTTTTTCCCAGTCCATTCTTTAGATTCAAGGAATAGGATCAAGGGATAGTTGTCAAAGCTCTTGTTACGTTTTTTTGTACTATTCGATTGGCTCCTTTTACACCAGCAGCTAATCTGGACCCAAGAAACAGACACACACACACACATGCAGCCTTTCCTGCCACTGCCGACCATTTAAATTCTAGCAGCGTCTGCGCTTCTTAAAAGCTGTCGATTTTGCCCTCAGCTTGCACCGTCACCATGGCAACGGACTGACCAGCGTGTGTATGAGTGTGTGTGTGTTGTATGCTGACTCACAGACTGCTCTGAGTGCAGGTGGGGGGAGACAGAGAGAAAGAGAGACTGGGAGGGATCATAGATGAATAGAATGAGGACACAAGAAAGAGATAAAGGTGTTCATATTGGAAGAATCAAGCCATTCATCCATTGGTTTGGTCACATTCTCTTCTATCATTGTAGTACTGTCTACTTTACATTTTCATAAAAATCCACTATGAATCCGATCATGTGTGTTAGACTCTACTGTACCTTAAGTTTGTAATGGCCCCTGTGACAGAGGAGGGGATAATGCAGTCTTAAATAAGTTCCTTTATTTGTCTGCACAGCATTTTCTTTTTTGTACAGCAAAATCATCTATACATAAAGATTCTACAACCTCAATTCAGAAACAAAGTTCAGACATTGTTTAATGCAATAATCATCTTGTTATTTTATTGACCAATATACAAAGAAAATATTTCTATAAATATTTCCATATATAAAAGTTTTTTTTTTTATAAATATGTCACCCTCAATCACAAAGCCAATCTGATGTTGCATGCTTCAATTTTTGGAATTAGCAAAAAATACATTGTAGAGTCAAAATGATGGATTTTTATGTTCAATAAAGACAACAAAAAATGTATTGCCATAAATATATCAAAAAACACAATTTTTGATTAGTAATATGTATTGATAAGAATGGAAATTGGACAACTTTAAAGGCAGTTTTCTCAGTATTTTCTCAGTATAAACTTTCATGAATTCTTGAGTTATATTCATGAGTTATATCTCAGCCAAATATTGCCATATCCAAACAAATCACACACCAAAGATTATTTATTCAGTTTTTGGATGCTGTATGAATTTCAATTTCCAAAAATTGACACTTATGATTGGTTTTGTGTTCTAGGGACATACCAATCTTCCAAGTTACAATTTTATTATACTATATATGAGGATTTTATGGTTGGGTGTAACGCAATGCAATTGTAACGCAATGCAAAATCATATTAATATTTAGGTTTTCCATCAACTGCATTGTGAAAGGATTCAAGGAATCCAGAGGAATCTCAGTCTATTTAGTGCAAAGCAGGAAACAGCAAATAGCCTGTGTCACTAGCATATGTGCAACGATACCATTTAAATCATATATTGTCATCAGGATGACGTCTTTCATTGTAAGTCTATAGTTATTCTATCAAGTCGCATTCTGCATGTGCTGCATCAGCCAGAGTGAATATGCTGGACTGGCCCGCCTGCAGCCCTGATCTGTATTAGTATTAAATATCTGTGGCTAATCATGAAAATTTGAATCAGACATCAACGACTGCTGACCGTTGAGCAGCTTAAGTCTTTTATCATGTCAGATTTGATAAAAAGTTAGCTTGTAAGACTTTAACAACTAGTATCCTCAATTCCCAAACAATTTAATGTCATAATTAAAAAGAAAGTGGCAGCATGTATGCCAACTTTTTTGGAGTGTGTTTATCAAAATGAAAATGACCAATCTCATATATTTGCAAAATACAATTGATTTGGTCAGTGAAAATTTTGGAAATCTTGTATGTACTCAAAAAAAAGGTCAAAGAGAATTACCAAATTACATTGATTTTGCATAATTTTACAAAGGATCCGAACATTTTCAAAATTGAGGTTGTAGCATTTACCTTCAAAATTATACGTGTTTAGTCTCATGGCTGTGGAAACTTCAGTCCGGAATTATCAGTTAGATGTCATTCCCTTGTTTCCATGGTTTAGAAAAACATGAGTTGGGAGATGAACTAAAAAGCTGTCCATTTCTTGTTCTCAGTCTTGTGACTGTAACTGTTACAGAGCGGGAATCTATTTTGTGAAGTGTGAAGTCAATTATGCAAAGCAGTTCTGTGGTCCAGGCTGCGGTACAGCAGCTGCAAGCCACCCTTTAGCGGTCCGTGACTTGCGTAGTATCTTTATCTCAGCGGTCTGTCCACCTTTTTCTCCTTTAAATAAGCAAATAAGTGCCTACCATTGCTTAGCGCTTAATCAGGTGGAACAAACTGGCCTGTAATAATCATGACTCATCAGGAGAGGATATAGCTGAAGGGAGAAAGAGGAAAAACAAAAATTGTGTCAAAGGAACTCTGAAGGAATATTAAGCAGCCGGCTTCATTTGCATAATTCAGGTGTTGTCGTCGACAATGCAAGGCTAATTAAAATAAAGAGCCGTTAATTGATGGTGGCACCTTTTTCTCTTCTTTCTCCCACCTTGAGTTGACTTTTTTTGACACGTAGTTAAGGTAGAGAATCATTAGTTGTTGTTTTTTATGCCTAGCACCTGCAAGAAGCTCCAGACTGATAGTATATATTTGTGTGCATTAAACAGGCGGTAGAAATCACACCAATCTGAATAATATGAATTTCCACATCTTCTTTGGATACAATTTTGCATGTGCTTTTTTAGTCATGTGCCAATTTCTAGCACAAAATAAAAAGAAAATGGTGCAAATGACAGTTATGAGATATTTTGTCATAGTTTTTGAGATAATTTCAGTATAATTATTATTGTTTTTTCCCAGTGATGGGTTGCAGCTGGAAGGGCATCCGCTGCGTAAAACATATGCTGGATAAGTTGGCGGTTCATTCCGCTGTGGCGACCCCAGATTAATAAAGGGACTAAGCCGAAAAGAAAATGAATGAATATTATTGTTTTATGTTTATGACAAACTATTGAGATGATCAGATTGTAAGTCATAAGAGATGAGGCAATTACGGTAGTCAAAACTTTGAGGTAATTTCAGTGTCAGTCATAATTATGAGATAATTTATAGGTAGTTTGATTTTAGTGACCAAAAAAGGTGACTTAAAATTGAGACCATAATTCATGCAAGTAAATGAGATTAGTCAGTTAAAGAACTACATCAAAACCATAAGATAAACATAAAAATGTACATTGAAATTAAGACATAAATAATAAACTGTTATTAAAATTATGAGACCATAAGTCTCACGAGTCAATTATGAGATAACTTGTTATTATGAGATTATATCAATGTCAGTTTTAATTACATTTTTAATTTTAATTTTATTTTTTTATGAATCAAAATTAAGATAATTTTCAGTTACGTCTTTAAAGTCATTATTATGAGATATTTTCAGTGTCATTTTTTTTTACTTTTATGACAAATCAATTGATGTCTACATTATGTGTCACAAGCCAATTGTATGAGTCAGTTGCATTATATTATTTCATAATTATGACTTATTATCTAAACTTTGACCTTAGTCAATACTTTGTTCTTCCTTAGCTATCATGTGTCACCGATCATGTCTGTCATTGCTCCCAATTTCCTTTGAGCTTTGTTGTAGGAAGGATAAATGGAAGAAAGGCAGGAAGTGGCAGTGGCATTTCTGTGTTTTGAGCTTTCCTCCAGGTTTTGTCGAGGGGAAAGTAAGGAAGAAGTGGAAGGATGTGACTGTGGCATCTGTGTCAGTGCAGTGCCATGAGTTGTATAGAGAGAGCAATGGAAGGAAAGAAGACATTTCTGCCTTTTGAGGTTTTGCAGAGTTCCGGATAGCCCTGTTAATTCACTTCTCAATAGCGTTTGAGGTGTAAACTTAATGAGACACATTACCAAGCTTGTCTTTTTGTTTGCGTTGGCCCGTGACACTCTGTTGTAATATTCTAATTAGCTGCCAGAACCTTTCATAACATGTTTTTTTTGCAAGGCTTTGTGTGCTCCACTTCTAAATTTTGAAGGTGGTAATACCATGGAAGTGTCATTCTTTCCATAACTTAAGATTCTGGCCCCTCAATATCAGTGTTGTGTTTATTTAGTCACAAAGTAACTTGTTACTGTTATTATGTTACTTTTCTACTTCAACAGTTCTGTATAAATCAATTCAGAGAATCTGAGTAATATACAGTTGAAGTTGAAATTATTAGCCCTCCTGTGATTATTTATTTATTTATTTATTTATTTATTTATTTATTTATTTATTTATTTATTTTCAAATATTTCCCAAATGATGTTTAACAGAGCAAGTAATTTTTCACAGTATTTCCTATATTTCTTTCCTGTGGAGAAAGTCTTATTTGTTTTATTTCGGCTAGAAAATAAAAAATAAAATAAATTTAAGGTCAATATTATTAGCCCTCTTAAGAAATTTATATATTTTTAATTGCCTACAGAACAAACCTCTGTTATACAATGATTTGCCTAATTACTTTAACTTGCCTAATTAACCTAGTTAAGCCTTTAAATGTTACTTTAAGCTGAATACTAGTATCTTGAAAAATATCTAGTCAATATAAGATGTACTGTCATCATGGCAAAGATAAAATAAATCAGTTATTAGAAATTAGCGATTAAAACTATTATGTTTAGAAATGTGCTAAAAAAATTGAATTTCCAGTAAACAGAAATTGGGGAAAAAAATATAATAATAATTCAGGAGGGCTATTAATTTTCACTTCAACTGTGTATATATATAATTTATTTTTTAATCAGAATAATTCAGTTTTTCAACTGACAACATAAGGTATAAAATCAGAGTAGTAGAGTAATTGTGTAACATTTTAACTGTTAATCACAAATCTACTTTATAATATTTCAATTAAAGAAGGTTTAGATGTATGAAATACAATGTCATTAATTTGAAATGTTTTGTGTTTTTTTAATAAATAAATGGTTTCATTTTTAAGTGGGTTTTTTTCAAACAGAACTTAAAGGTCCTGTTAGACTCAAATTGAAAGAATTAAGCGTTTATTCCTATTGTGAAATTTATGTGGATTTCCGTTTTGAGCGAAGTCAATAAATTACTCATCGAGTAATTCAATTGTAAGTAATTGGAAAAGTAATTTAAATACAATCATAATGACATAATTAGTAATGAGTTACTTTTACGAAGTAACTTATCCAACACTTTTGTAGTGATACATCACCCATCATGGCTTAAATCTGGGACAGTGGAGTCAGACGGAGAGATGGCCATCTTGATGCACACACAAAGGGCTGTTTTTACCTCCCTGTAATCACTAAATTCCTGAGAGTACAAATCACTCAGTGAAGGAGAATTACTCTTGCTAGTGCGCGTGCATGTGTGTGTGTGTGTGCGCGTGTGTGTGTGTGTGTGTGTGTGTGTGCGTGCGTGCGTGCGTGTGTGTGTGTGTGTGTGTGTGTGTGCGTGTGTGTGTGTGTGAGAGAGAGACACAGTGAAGGCACGTGTGCAATCTCTTCCAGCTCTCAAGGGAAAGATAAAGGGACACGCATGCATAAAGGTGTGTGGGAACACAAAGGTTCCTCTATGTGGATCTCTGACGTTCCCTGTCAGAGCCTCTCTCATTAAGGAGCCTGTCTCTGGGCTCTCACAGTACAACCCGACATCAAGGTCGAACACATTAGCTCTCATTTAGCTCTATTAACTAGATTATCTGAGCTGATCTAATGATAAGTATTAGCAAAGTTCATCTCAGTGGTCAATGGTAAAGAACTGTCTGACTGTCAATTGTTGCTTTGAGTTGGGATTGAGGCCTCATGTGCTGCCATATGGCTTTCTCGGGGCATATGTGTACTATTATTTTAATGGCCTCTGATTAGTCATTAGTGTGTTAGGACATGCTAATTGGGAAATGTTTTCGGTAGGCCTTTGGGGTGGAAGGACTGGTGCAGCTGGATGGAGACCTATGAAGATGCAGGATTTTTTCAGTGCTATTTCAGTGATTTTACTTCAAGAAATTGAAGAAACAATAAATACCCTAGTAATTTCACATTACGCTTCTCTGGAAATATGCTTTAGAATGTTGAAAGGTTTGTCTGAAGCCTCAAAAGGAACATTAACATTTTTTGAAAAAAGTGAAAAGCTGAAAAGCTAAAAAAAACTAAAATCATATTTTAATTATTAGCACCCATTACACCAGTGTCGTATGATCTTTTAGAAATTGTTTTCATAATTAGTTTTTCGTAAATAGTGTTTTTAAATTATAGGTGCTCAATTATTGCTAATAATTCTAGTATAAAATCTAATATAAAGGGGCGACACTGTGGCTCAGTGGTTAGCACTGTCACCTCACAGCAAGTAGGTTGCTGGTTCGAGTCCCGGTTGGGTCAGTTGGCACTTCTGTGTGGAGTTTGCATATTCTCCCCGTGTTCGCGTGGGTTTCCTCCGGGTGCTCCGGTTTCCCCCAGAGTCTAAAGACATGTGCTATAGGTGAATTAAATAAACTAAATTGACCCCGTAGTGTATGTGTGTGAATGAGAGTGTATGGGTGTTTCCCAGTACTGGGTTGCAGCTGGAAGGGCATCCGCTGTGTAAAACATATGCTGGATAAGTTGGCGGTTCATTCTGCTGTGGCAACCCCTGGTGAATAAAGGGACTAAGCCGAAGGAAAATGAATGAATAATGCTAGCAAATGCATAAATAAAGGGATTAAATGCTGTTGACTGCGCACATGAAGGGTTTGATTGGATTTCATGTTCGTTTTAATGATTATGAGTGTAATTTCTGTCCACGCAGCCGAGCACATCTGTGTGTATGTGTGTGCGTGTTTGTCTTAGGGTTTCCTAATTTCAATTGTTTCCCATAAACACAAAAATTAAAAAGGAAACTGAAATGATCTCACTATTATGACAATTATTCCTTTTTATGTCCTAATTCTGATTTACCTAAACACAACTTTCTTTTATTTTGTGCTAGAAATTGGCACACGAATAAAAAAAAGCACATTTAAAACGATACACGAGTAGGATGTGCATTTATTCAGATTGGTGTGATTTCCCCCCTGTGAAAAGCACACAAAAATGCGAATGCTCTTCTTTTTGTTTCAAATTTAGTGCTAGCAAATGCATAAATAAAGGGATTAAACTGTTGACTGTGCACATGAAGGGTTTGATTGGATTTCATGTTCGTTTTTATGATTATGAGGCTAATTTCTGTCCACGCAGCCAAGCACATCTGCACGTGCGTGCGTGCGTGCGTGTGTGTGTGTGTGTTTGTCTGAGCGAGTAGTTGAGCGAGTTTATTCATCCGCTGTCAGGACCTATAAAGACGGACGCTGTCAGTATGTATGTGTGTTGGTGTGTGTGTGCGCAGGAGAGAAACAGCCAGGCGTAATTTCAGCAGATGTTGCCTGACAATGCCAGGGTGTGCGGATGGGCCTCCGGGGAGGAGAGAAGTGGAGTAGCAGTCGGATTCTGGAGTCGCACAGGCAAAAGAGTGCAGTCACCACACAGCACACGACACCTCGCCCAGAAACAATGACAGCCCACAAGAGTAAAGTGACAGGGGGAGAGAAACAGAGAGAGGGAGATAAAGAGAAACGTTTTATGCACCGCTTGGGCCTTTATCAACCTGAGAGAGAACCCAGAGGACAGCTTTATATGCTCGCTTTATAGATCTGGAGATCTGACGGGGGTCAGATTGCTCCTAAATGTGATGTTATGTCTACAATTAATTAAGGCGGGAATAAAAACAATCATTTGGAATAATTAGGATAGTTTTATGTTTTTGAGAAAAAAAAGCCTTATATGCTCACAAAGGCTGCATGTATTTTATTGAAAAATGGAGTAGAAATTTTGAAATAAATTGTCAGGTTAAATTTCTGTATTTTTTCAATTTAAAGTTATTTCCAAGATGCAAAATCAAGTTTTCAGCATCTTCAGCGAGGCACATGATCCTTCCAAAATATTGCAGATTTGGTGCTTATAAAACATGTTTAGGCCCTATGATTATAAAACTATTTTTAAAATATTCATTCATTCATTTATTCATTCATTTTCTTTACGGCTTAGTCCCTTTATTAATCAGGTCGCCACAGCGGAAAGAACCGCCAACTTATCCAGCACATGTTTTACGCAGCGGATGCCCTTCCAGCCGCAACCCATCACTAGGAAACACCCATACACACTCATTCACACACATACACTATGGCCAATTTAGTTTATTCATTTCACCTATAGCGCATGTCTTTGGACTTGTGGGGAAACCGGAGCACCCGGAGGAAACCCACGTGAACACGGGGAGAACATGCAAACTTCACACAGAAATGCCAACTGGCCCAGCCAGGACTCGAACCAGCGACCTTCCTGCTGTGAATCGACAGTGCAACCCACTGAGCCACCATGTTGCCCTTTGCTAGCATTAAATTTGTTTAAAAAAATAATCTGAATAATAATGCACATCCTATTCGTGTATCGTTTTAAATGTGCTTTTTTTTTATTCGTGTGCCAATTTCTAACACAAAATAAAAGAAAGTTGTGTTTAGGTAAATCAGAATTAGGACATAAAAAGGAATAATTGTGCCATAAATAACAGATACTCAGTCATAATAGTGAGATCATTTCAGTTTCCTTTTAAATTTTTGTGTTTATGGGAAACAATTGAAATTAGGAAACCCTAAGACAAACACCCACACACATACACACAGATGTGCCTGGCTGTGTGGACAGAAATTACACTCATAATCATTAAAACGAACATGAAATCCAATCAAACCCTTCATGTGCGCAGTCAACATAGTTTAATCTTTTTATTTATGTATTCGCTCGCTCTAAATTTGAAAAAAAAGGCTTGACTTTGCACAACAATTACCAGAATATCAGTCCATTGATGTTCCAGAGATTTGCATGATGTGTGTTTATGACACATTTAGTGTTACGCTTCACTGCTCAGCTCTTCTGCCTCATTATTTTTTCATTGTAAGAGAAGTGTGGAGAGACAGAGGCAGTGGTGTGTGTGTGTGTGTGTGTGTGTGCATTAACTTTTTTTACCTTTTGTCTTTACCTTGCAAAGCTGTTGCTTGATCACCAGCTGAGAGAGGCCAGTCCCGTGCTGTCATGTTTTATGATATCTTTCTTTCATGGCAAACATGAAGTCATCCACAATATGGCAACATACTGTAGACACAAAACATGCTTGTAATGACAGACATGCCCACCCACATATACATATACATATACAAGTGCAAACAAACCGCTATGAGCTTGTGTAGCCATTTGTGCGTTGTTTTTGTGTTGCCATTTGCTTTTCAAACAGATTTGAGGTTAATGTTGTTGCATATCAAAAGTTTATGTTTGGGAGAATTTTAGTGAGTTTATTTAATGAGGACAGTACAGTAACAATTGTGATTATTACAATTATAAATAACTCTTTTTCTATTTTTGTAAGATAATTATGAAGTTCAAAAGCAAAACAACAAACGAAAAACAGTCATGCAGCATAATATTTTTGTTGAAACTGTGATACACTGTAAAAAATATCCATAAATTAGCAATTTTTTGTATTTTGTGATGCATGTTTTAATTTTGCCTTTTTATTTATGCTTTAGAATTGCATTATGGGATTTCGTCCAACAACTTTTAACCTTGAAAAGTTTGAAAAAGTGAATTTTATTGACTTTTGTAATAGTTTAAAATGATATATTGTTGTATATTATGCTACAACATCCTTGTAATAAGCTGCCAGTACATTTTCTGTTATTTGACATATTTCTCTATATATTGTTTCTTATACATTATATTACTTCAAACTACTAAAATGTCTATAAAAGTCACTTTGTTAAACTGTAGACAGTGTTGCCAACTTAGCGACTAGCAATAAATCTAACGACTTTTATTGGTGTTGCTGGAAATTTTTATACGTAGATATCTCTGTCCGTACTGTATCTGTATCCTACTCTTCTCAATGAGCTGCGGGTGATGCCGTCGGCCCCAGCCCTGCCTCAGAGGGCTCACAGGCAGCCCAGTCCTCCACGTCTCTCCCACCTGCAGCCTGAGAGCAGATCATTCGTTGTGTACCAATGGCAAATTATTTTGCACCGCGAGTGTGAGGTATTTCCCTTGTACAGTCAAACCAATCTGCTTCTCCTTTGTTATAAATTTAACAATTTAATTTGGCTGTTTATTCTTTTCTTGTTTACAGTCACAGAGATTTTAGTGACAGTTTCTGAACTTGTCTGAGTTTATTATGTCTGAGAGATTACTGCAAATACACTACACAACTATACTGATATACAGTATTCAAACAACAATAAATTAAATTAAGTAGACATGCATATATAAAGTGTAGTGCAAATATAAATACCCCTTCATTAAAGAAAGCTTTACCGCTTTCTACAGAAACTGCTGGACCTGATGACGTCAGTAATATGCAAATTGACGTATGACGTAATCCAGCGACATTTAGCGACTTTTCGAGCAGAGCTTAGCGCCTTTTCATTGAAAATAGTTGGCAACACTGACTGTAGAGTTGAATGTTCAACATCAAAAGTCGACAGAGCAGAGATGATACAATTCACAACCATAAATAAACAGAAAACACTTGCGAATCACAAAATACAGAAAGTGTTAATTAACATATATTGTTTTTTCAGTGTACGATAATAAGTCAACCACAGCATTTATTTAAAATCTTAGCATATATTTTGTAACAATGCAACCTTTCTGTAGTTATATAATTCATGAATGTAATGCATACAAGCTTAAAGAAAGAACGGCAAAAAAAAAAGAGAAGAAAATTCATATAAATTATGTACTAAAACCAGATTTCAGCATACACCAGGCATACATTAAGCTAGCATCAGAGCTAACACAAATAGACTTAAAAGCCACAAAACTCCACCGTGCCTTCCAAGACGGCAAACCCAACATGTAGAGCAACCCAAGAAGCCATATACGGACAGAGCTAAAACGGCCGTAGGTGATTTGGCTTGTACCGCAAGTAACTGGCAGTGACAGAACAGATGTTTCTTTTAGCATAACGGCGCAGTTACACACATACACTCTCACATTGAGACAATACAATCAGCGGCTGCACAGAAAAGCATGAACACGTTGCTGACAGGTTAATGGCTTTCACCGTTACGAATGTAAATGCATGTAAAGTGGATTGCTTTACCGCTCTAAGATCAGGGGTGGAGCCTGGATGACCCGTGTCCTGGACTTGTGTACATGTTGCAGGCGTCTCTGGTGTATGTGCCAGGCTGTTAGCAGGTGGCATGGATCTGCCAAGGCGTGCGCTCACTGACCTGTGCTGCAACCCCCAACACATGCCGTCTGTGTGTGGGTGTTTCTGAGAGACTGATACACAAGGAATCTGCTGCCCTTTTGTGCTCCTCATAATGATTTTTTAGGTCCTTATCAGAGAAAAGGCGTTTGATTGATGTTGGAGAGATTTCACTACTGTCTGCTAAAGCATGTGGTTGAAGCGCTGCAGCTGAAAGCTTAGTAACCATTACAGGATGTGGCTCTGATGACACATGATACTTGAGGGCTCGGTATGTTTTCCTGATGGTCAGGCTAAGTGTTAAATCCTCTTTGTCCTACTCCTGTCCTCGTTTTTTTTTACCTGAGAAAATTGGGTTATTATAGTTTGGTAACACTAAAACCATACTGTGTTTTTGTTACTTGAAATAAATGAAAATAAATTATGTCTATCGGTTTACATATAAAGTAAGTACATTAAAAACAATTAACATTTCCTTGCAGTAAAATTCTTATATATTTATAGTTAATGTTTCTTATTTCAAGTAACAAAAATGCAGTGCTGAAATATATTTTCAGGTTATGTTTTTGTTTTTAATATATCAACTTTTTATTGTGTGTTAAAGGAACACTCAGCTATTTTATATTATTATTATTATTATTATTATTATTATTATTATTATTATTATTGAAAATAGTTTCATTTTACCATTCCCCTAGAGTTGATTTATACCATTTTTAATCCAAACAGTCAATCTC
>CAIGQV010016735.1:12237932-12256015 GCA_903798115.1 Danio jaintianensis | reverse complement strand
TATCTATCTATCATCTCCATATGGACAAATTTCTGCCATTTCTAGTTTGCTCAGTAGCCAACTTTGTAATACTTCTTATTCAGAGCACTTGGGTTTGAGTCTGGTGATACATGGCTCCACATATAAGATAAAATCAATGTAAAATCAAGGTAAAGCTATGTGTTTGCAGTGCACTGTTCTTTTATGTTTGCTTTTGAGAACTTTGGGCTTAGGTCAGTGGTTCGCTGATCTAGGTGATCTGATAAGCCCCTCCTTCTTGTGTATGTGTACAAAAAAGGACGTGTATTTGAAATGCATAACAAAAAGTACCCTAAGTAACATATTTCAATTTGTTTCAATCTGAAATGTGAAACAAATGTATACCCAGAGCAACGTAGCTTATGTTTTGCAAAAATGTAGGCTGAGGCACGTATTTCCAATGAGCCTGGGCTCTACTAGAGTACTATTGAATGCATCAATCCATGTTACGCAGCTTACAACAAGCAGAAATGCAAGCATATGACATGGATGTGGATGGCAACTATGATTTCAGTCATAATCTGTGTGTTTTGGTACAACCCAGCGAAGCACAAATACCTTGTTTTGGTGCACTTTCTCACAACTTGTCCTATAACTATCACATATGTTCACACATAGTAGATGATCTTTTGTGGCTGTTTGAATGCATTCAGTCATATGACTGCCCACCCTATGACAGCAATTCAATCAGTTTTTGACTTGGAAGTGTTCAAAGATGCACAAGATAAAGACAATTTAGACACAGTTTACATTGGTATTTACCATTTGGATTGATGAAAACACATCTTACATACCAGGTGTAAATATGGCCTAATAGTGTCATAACAATATAATTTTACTGAAATAAAAAAAGCTCATTATTACTATTTTCACCTAAATACAGTCTTAGTGAGACAGCTCAGTAAATGAACATCAAAAATCTTACCGACCTCATTTGGTTTGAACTGTAGCTTAATGATGCTGTGGACTCAGCATGAGGGAACAATAATAGAAAAGGATGAAAGAATAGAATTTGGTAAACACTAGCAATTGGCGTCCACTTACATCAATTGTTGTTCTATTGCTGGCACAGTCTTTGAGTTTTTCTTCTCAGCAGTGGAGACCTGTCAGCCTCTGTCAGAGGACTTTAGTATTCTTAACAATATTATTCTTACTTCCTCTTGCCTTCGTAAGAACAGAATGACAAGATGACTCACTTTATTCTCCTATCCTTTTTGCTCTTGAGTTGAGATGAATGTTTTGTTTTCTTCATAATGCAGAGTAGATTCATTAATTGTCAGTATGTTATTATTTGAATGATGTCTTATTATGATGATGTTATTTTGATGATGTCTCAAACATAGAGACTAATTTTGTTTACGCATATCATATTTATGGCAAAGCTGAATTTGCAGCAGGCATTTTATAATCTTAATTCTTCAGAAATTGTTATACAATGCTGATGTGGTGCTCAACAAACATATTTTATTATCAGTGTTGATATTTTAGTTTTTTTATTCTTTAATGAATGTAAAGTTTCAAAAGAACAGCATTTATTTCAAAAACAAATACTTTGTAAGAATGTAAAACTTCTTGCTGTTACTTTTGATCAATATAATACACCCTTGCTTGATTTGCAATTAATGCTTATTGTCAAACCACAAGATGATGAGACTGCTTGATGACAAATGTATTGTAGTATAGCAATGATCCCTGGTTAAAAAAAAAAAAAATGTGTTCCCAATGCAGATGAAGGTGTAGAATTCTGCAAAAAAAGGCACAAAAGAGATTCATAATCAGATTTTTTATGGATTGTTGACTTGTGATATGCTTTCGCCGAACTCATAGGGAACATTATTAAGAATTTCTTTTTAACTGATCTTGCTGACGTGTCGGCATAGTGCGCGCTGGATATCTGCTGTGTCAGGAAGTTGAAAACTTGGGTAACAATC
Source organism: Danio jaintianensis (assembly GCA_903798115.1). Lineage (NCBI taxonomy): Eukaryota > Metazoa > Chordata > Actinopteri > Cypriniformes > Danionidae > Danio > Danio jaintianensis. The sequence goes on along the minus strand of CAIGQV010016735.1, from coordinate 12,254,066 downwards.
GTGCGATTGCCCCGCAGGCCTGACAGAAAAGTGCTTAAACCAGAAATATCCTTACACGAGGAGGAAAATCCAGCGAGGGGAAACTGGGATGGAGCAAATGATGCGATAAAGTGGAGACGGAGTGGACAGGGGTCAGAAAAGGAAGCTGTAAGTGAGTCGGCGAGTGGCTGAGTTTGGGCTCATTTTTTGCAGAACATAAAACCGCGGCAGTGGCACCTGTCAAGACATGGTGAAAAGAGAGGAGTGAAGAAGCCGAGTACTGCATCTGACATTTAACTTCATGGAGAGGAGCTGCCAGTCTGTCACCACTTAAAGAGAAAGAGAGAGAGAAAGAGAGAGAGGGAGTGTGTGTGTGTGTGTGTGCGTGTGTGTGAAGTTGTTAAGTGCTTTTGTGGTGCTGCTCTGTCAGCCTCCCACTCTCCTCTCCGTCTTTGTCTTTTTCACACCCCTCATTTAGCCGTAAACCTCTGTCGATCACACTAAAACACACACACACACGCACTGCATGGTGACAATGGGAGCGGAATGGTAAGATTTGGGGAGGAAACTCCTCGACAACTGCATTGCTTTGTGTGTAAGACTGAGAAAGAGGTGACTGAAAGGAAACGTGAGCTGTCTGACGGGACAGAAAGACGGACTTTAGGACAAAGGCAGACACTGTTAAAGACGAAACCAATCAGCAGGCAGGCCATTCGTTTGTGGGATGTGCTCATGATGAGACGCTGTAAGCAGTGCCGATATTGTTTCAGTGAGTGTTTGCCTACTTAGGAAAGGAAGTCATCGAATTTTATAAAGATGTGTGTCTGTTCTTGTTCCCACTAGAAACACAATAATCACTTTTTTCTTCCTGTCTATTCCAGATGTGTATTTTAGAAACTCCCTTGCTATTTTGTGACAAACTGCATTAGTATTAGCAAAGCATCATGTGTCTATCTGCCTTTTTATTGACCTGTCAATCTGTATTTAATCATTAATGAAGTAAAACAACAGTAATTTGTGACATATGTTGTTATAATACAAAAAATGATTCATATTTTAATATATTTTACTGTAGATTTGCTGCTTAAGAATACTTGACATTTCTTATTACCACTTATTACCAATGTATATATATATGCCCTTCTTTTAATAATAATAAAAGACAACGACTATAATAATAATAATAATAATAGTAATAATAATAATAATACATTGTAGACATTTTTGCAAATCTACTCACTCACTAATTATCCTTCGGTTTAGTCTCTGATTTATCACTGATGTATGTATCAGTATTTGTATGTGTGTGTGTGAGAAAGCCTTGTGCACATTGTCTTTAGTTAGATTGGTGGGAGGTCCAAATTAATGTCTTAATGGCACTTGTACCTATTTGCAGAGCTGATGAGTAAAAGCACTAGTCTGATCAGGTCAGGCCCGGGTCAGTGTTTACTGTGCAGCAGCCCATCAACAAAATGGATCCTTCCCCCCAGCCCTGTTCATTTAGACCCAGTTAACAGCTTCAGTGAACACCTGCTGACTTGTGTCCGCAGATAACAGCCATTTAGCACCAGGCAGTGATCACGCATTAAATGCACCAAAAGGCGAGAAATTTACATCACGCCCATTTGCCGGATAAAATAAATGCACAAAACCTTTTACCGTTCTGTTGGGGTTGTTTATGCATCTGACAAAGGGGGGAAATAACTGTTATATTGGATAAAATCTTCTTCGAATGGGAGATTTCATTTAGCAAAAATCCTTGTTGGTGATGTGTGTCCCACATACACACACACTCGCAGATGCACATGCATGCACAGTGTAATCTTCGTCATCCTTGATTGCGCGTAGAATCAACATCCTGTTTCCATCATTCTGACAGACTGTGAATCAAGCCTCAGCAAACAGACTTTACCCCCCTCAATTAGACTAACACCCGTCAATATGGAGGTCTTCGTATGACGCCCATCCTCATGGATCAGGCTCACAGAGCATGTAGAATTGCACATCAACACTGTACGGTCAGGGAATTTATTAAACATGCTACAGATAGCTTTGTTTATTTGTATATTTAAGCACATGATTCATTCAAAGAATGCAATTTGGCAACTGGACAAACATGCATAGATATAAGTGGTGGCCATTACATACAAACACAATAACTTACACATGATACGTAAACACACTTAATGCATATGGAAACAATGTGAATGTACTGAAATGTGTCCTAACATAAATACAATGTGCAATCAGTGAATTGACAGTCTGAATATGTGTTTTGTTTGGGCATCATTAAAACAGACTCGTACTGTAAAACATAATGTTCAACATTATTGCAATTGTCTTTACCTTGATTACAGAACTCAACAATCAAACCTTTTCTAGTGAAACAGTAGATTGGAGGTACTATAAAAAAAGCTTATATACCTTTAATTTTGACAGGACAATCGAGTATATAGAATAGTCTGTCTTAGGTCAGGTGTATAGTAACTATTTATAATATATATATAGTTGCATTATTGCTCCGGTATGTTTGTTATGTATAGGTTTAAAAATTGCTCTTACTTTACGTGTTGTGTTTATGTCTAAGATTTGTTTATTTATGTAGCACTGTGGTCTTGCGAGACACAACATTTCGTTCTACTTTATGTACACACATTTTAACGGAATGACAATAAAGCTCAATTTGCCTTGACTTGACTTGATAGAACAGAGAGAGGGGAACAGGACATGAAGTCAGGAATTGAACTCACACTGTAGGCCTACACTGTAGGGTCATCACAAACACTGTAGGGCTATATGTCAGCACACTAACCATAAAACTACTGGCGCCGACGTGGTTCTGTTTTTTTTGTAAATCTAAAAATACTGGGTTAAACTTTGCATCAAATGTGGTCAAACCCAACAGTAGGATTAAAAATATAATATATAAATTTTAACCCAAGGGTTGGGTTTGTTAACACTTATGTCAAAGATGTTTTGACAACTTTTTTGATTTAGTGGCTAATTCACATTCATTTGTATTATGTCATTTTTACATTTGAGCATGGATTGCTCATTCCCCAGTGACTGTTGGTTTTTGGGGTTGGTTTGGGTACAAAAATTTTAGATTTTCATACAATTAAAACTGTGTAAATGAATACGAATTAGCCACGTTTTCACCAATCTGACAAATAGTTACATTTCCTCATGAAATCAGGCTGGGTTTCTTTATATATGATCCAAAGTTGCCTCAAAAAACTCTATTCTATCTAGAGTGTATCTCTATTTTAATGACTGTTTGAATGTTTATTCTCCACACCTTTTAGATGCAAAAAAAAGGTCTCATTCAAAAAATCTAGGTTTGGCTTTATGTAAAGTGTTAATATTTGCTTTATCCTCTAAATGCCAAAAGACATTTCCTTCAAATTTCATTTCAAACCTTTCTTCACAAGTGAATTTGCCCCTGCATTTCCTTTCATTAAATGCCACCAACCAAAACCGCCCCAGGAACGGGCCCCTAAACACAAATCCTCCGCAAATTCATCCTGAGCCAGATCTGTCAAGCTCCGTGTCCCCTGCCATCCACCTTCTATTGAAATATTCCCAGTGTTTTAGATCAAAAACACAACACACATGTGAAAAAAAAATAAATAAAAAAATGCAGGACTAGGCTTTATTCACACCAAAGTCACAGCGCCAGGGACACACACCGTTCCCCAGCAAAGCCACACAATACTGGCTCTCTCCTGAGTTATAAGCATGAAATTCATTCCTGTCCACGCTCCTTTCCTTTCACTCAGCCTTCTTTCACACTTTTATGTCACGTCCTCGGAGAGAACAAGGGGGAACGGGGTGTGAAAGACCCTAGTGTGTGTGGCTAACTGTGTTCTTACATTCGCATTTGATGATAATGCGTCTTAATAAGGAAAATACACGACTCGTTGTATTGGCCTAACAGAGCATTAATGGCCATGTAAGATGCATGAGTGACTGGAGTGGAACTTTTATTTTTTTTTTCCCGGAATGATTTCCTTGTTTTTAATGAGATTCTATTTGCGTGTGCGTTAGTGTTGTGTGTAGTTGAATTCTAATGAGTTTGCATTTGCTGCGGTGTACGAGGTGCCACTGTAAATTGGTTGGTTAACGTGTGATCGCCCTCGGGCAGATTGGCTGTCTGTTTGTGGAAAGTGTGGCATGGAATACATCAGCAGAGGCTTCGGGAGATGTGTGTGTGTGTGTGTGTGTTTAGGAAGGTGTGTCAGTTTATGTGTGTTGGTTAAAGTCAGCCACATCCAATCGCATTCAGTCACTCCGGATTAGAATCTGACAGCCAATGACTCCTTATGTGGGCCTGGCAAAGACTTCTGTATGCCGAAAGGACACTTTGCAAAGGAGAAATGGATGAAAAATCTTTCAAATTATTCATGCAATCATAAATATTATCATAATATAAATAAATAAATAACAATAATAATAACAACTAAAATAATAATTATAATGGGGCGGCACGGTGGCTTCACAGTAAGAAGGTCACTAGTTCGAGTCCTGGCTGGGCCAGTTGGCATTTCTGTGTGAAGTGAAGTGAAGTGAAGTGTAGTGTGGCCAAGTATGGTGTCCCATACTTGGAATTTGTGCTCTGCATTTAACCCATCCAAGTGCACACACACAGTTAGTGAACACACACATACCGTGAACACACACCCGGAGCAGTGGGCAGCCATGCTGCGGCGCCCGGGGAGCAGTTGGGGGGAACGGTCAAGGGACTCACCTCAGTCGTGGTATTGAGGGTGGTGGAGAGTGCTGGTCATTCACTCCCCCCACCCCCAATTCCCGCTGGTACCGAGTATCGAACCAGCAACCTTCGGATCACGAGTCCAACACTCTAACCACCAGGCCACGACTGCCCACGACTTCCAACAAGTTTGCATGTTCTCCCCGTGTCCCAAAGTCCAAAGAGATGCAGTACAGGTGAATTGAATAAACTAAATTGGCCGTAGTGTATGAGTGTGTGTGAATGCGAGAGTGTATGTGTGTTTCCCAGTACTGGGTTGCGGCTGGAAGGGCATCCGCTGCGTAAAACATATGCTGGGATAGTTGGCGGTTCATTCTGCTGTGGCAACCTCTGATAAATCTGAAAATGGATGAATGAATGAATGAATGAACAACAACAATAATAATAATAATAATAACAATAATAATAATAATATTTATTATTATTATTATTATTAATGTTATTAATATTATTATTATTATTATTATTATTATTATTATTAGTAGTAGTAGTAGTAGTAGTAGTAGTAGTAGTGTTATTATTAATAAGAATAATTGTATTAATATAATATTATACAAATATATGATTTGTTATACCCATTACTTTTATTCAAAGCATTAAAAAAATATAATAATTAAAAAAAATACAGTTCTATATATATACATATTGAGCAATATTAGAAAATGTGTATTTTATTTTATTGTTGTTAATAATACAATGCAGGGTCTTACTTGATTAAGCTGCATACTATTTAATATTTTATTGTTATTAATAAGGTCATTTTTTTATATTATGTTGTTCTTATCATTTTTAAATGTGAATTTTGATAATAAAAAAATCTCTTTAACAATACTATAATTGTATCAATATAAATGTATAAATACTTTATCAAATATTTGAAATAAAGATCAAATTTATATTCATGATAATAAATATATTATCAAAATTATATATTTATACCCCAGTGGTATAGATAATTTTGGGCTTGACTGTATATAACTATCATACCACTTTAGTCAAATATTATTTTCTAAGGAACCCTTATTTATTTGTTTGCATATTTAGCAAAAATAAAATTATTTGTTTAATCTGTGTTTTTTATTTTATCATGGATTACTACGATGAGCCTATAATGAGTGTTTATATTTAGACTATTTTATGGGCCAGATTTACTAACAGCTTGTGCCAGAGCAAACCCTCTTTTGGCGGTAAAAACCTGCTGTCAAGATTTACTAAAGACACGGAATGAAACATTATTCATTAAAAGGACTAGACACACACATATATATATATATATATATATATATATATATATATATATATATATATATATTTAGCAGCATACCTTATTGCATATGCATTTGCAAAACTTTCCCTTTCCAATGAAAAATTTGTAGAAGCAGAGTATATAAATGTATCAGGCAGCATGATTTACTAGGGCTCATGGTAGTCAGTTTACTGTTTAATTATTAAATACCCTTAAAAAGCAAGTCTTAACACTTCTTTAGTCTGTGTTGCTAGTAGATACTGTACTACTCACCTGTACTGTATATATCATGAGCGCTGCTTGTTTGTGATTACCTTGGAATGGATTAATAGTTTTCCCAACTGTTTTTCACGTCACTGTTGTCAGATTATCAGACATAATATTTACTTATCCCTCACACATCAGAAAACAAACACCTATCAACACACACAGACTGACTGACAAACGTCCTTGCCAGGAAATTTTCTTTCAACCCCCACACTTTACTCACACACACACACACCCTCACACTTCTGTAAATCAGCTGACCTTAATGTGTTATGCTTTCCAATGAAGTTCCTTTGAGCCGCATACAGTACAGGTTCCACCTGCTCTTTGTCACTAGTAACACGATACGTGTGCCCTGACTCACCTAATTCCACTGACGACTTCACCCCTTTGACAAACAAATGGTTTCACTGCTGTTTACCTCCAAGCCTTTTTGCAATATCCTCTGCCTTCTAAAAGCCATTACTCGTTTGTCTCTGTCACACAGACCCGTTAACACTCAACACAGTCCTGATGGAAGCATGAGAGTGTTAATGAGAAAGAATTCACATTTAGTTGTCGTGCAGCAACTCAGACATGAATGCCATAAAGGCCCTGATGCACTTATAGCAAAGTTATTGTGTTTTGTTCTTTCTGTTTATGGGATAACAGAAAATGAGCAAACTGTTGTCTACACTGTAAAAATATCAATAAACTAACAGTTTTCTATATTTTGTGATTCATTTTTACATTTATTTGAGTTTATGTCTGCTTTTGAGCTGCATTATGGGACCTTGATCTTTCTTCCAACAACTTTTAACCTAAAGAAATTCGAAAAAGTGACTTTCGTGGACATTTTTAATAGTTTAAAGTGGCATATTGTCTGTGTTGTTGTTGTATTTTACGGTACAAAAACCTTGTAATAACATGCCAGTACATTTTCTGTTATTTTACAGACATATTTATCTATATATTATTTATTTCTATTCAAACTACTAAAATGTCAATAAAAGTCACTGTGTAAAAACAGCAGAGTTGAATTTTCAACATCAAAAGTCGACAGAGCAGAGATCAATGTCCCATAATGCAATTCACAAGCATAAATAAACAGAAAACACTTGTGAATCACAAAATACGGAAACTGTTAATAGGCTATATGTAGATGTATGCAGAAGGACGAACTGGTGAACTGTATGCCGTTACAAAATCAGCGCGTTTAAGGTCTGTTTTCTTTTAAAATCAATGATCTTCACTGCCTGATTGATATACGATAAGTAATCAAGTATAAAGTGGGTCTCAGAATGTACAAGAAGAACTGCATTAAATGACATTTTTCCATGCCATGTCTTTAAAATATGAAAATGTATTTTACCTCAGTATTTTCAATGGAGTTTCTGCGCTAGCCTGCTGATCCTGACGGGCACGTGCATGTAAACGGCATTTTCATCTTGTTTTACGCTTGAACAACTAAATGAATGCCGAAGTCTATTTAACTGATTATATTTTAATTACATTACAACATTGATGCTGTAAAAGGAACTGTATAAAATTGAAAAAAGTCACATTAACCGGTCACTGGAAGTTTATCGGTATGGAAGGAAACACTAGCTGTGCATATACCCTATTAACATATATTTTTTACAGTGTACATCAAAGAACTCTGAGTTTCAGAACCACACCAATTTATTACATCATCATTATCATTAACCAATGATTACTTGAGGGTCTTTCCCAAGAAAAACTAGCTTTTCTAGAAAATTTACTTCTGAAATAAACTTACTTTTATACATACATTATGAATAGGGCCTTAACTTTCAAAGTGTACTTGTATACTTTTCAGTGACTCAGCAGTATTTATTTCCCTCATCCTGTGTCCTAATTTGGTTCCTTTCCTTTAAAAATTCCCATTTCCTGTGGCGGTTGAGGTGTTTATTGACTAGTTGTTGTGTAAAGTGGGACGGAGTGAATTACGTAACCCTTCTCTCTAAGTGGCTGAATGGCCTCAGTTGACATCTTAAGTAATTATGCTCTTTGCTCTTTTTTATTGAACCACTGCGAGTCATACACGCACATATACACTGGGATCCGGAGTACTATAGTGAATATTGAATGGTGCAGCAGTCGACTGCTCGTCTTGTGTAAACTCGGTCACCCCCATGGCCCATTACGCTCAATAACTCGAACAAACTCCCTGTCTTGCAGATGAATATGAAATATGAGAATAAACCATGGTAGTATTGCAAATACCCACACTGTGTGATCAGCAGTTTAATGCGTGTCTCTGTTAAACGTGCTCGCGATCAATCACTCGGTGTCGCCAGACTCACATCCTGACAACGGGAAGGAATGCGTGCCTGGCAAATGAGTTTAAGTAGTAACAGTGTTTTTTAAATGGATTCCGCCTTCGCTTTTGGATCCCATCACGCACATTTATTAAGGGTGTCAACTTTAAACACTGATAAAACGAATGGCTACATTGAACGACTTTTCCCTCTTATTAAAAAAGCAGTTCCTTTGGAGAGCGATAGAAAGAGACAGAGACAGAAAGATAGAGGTGAGTCATAAGCCATTTTCATTTACCCAGAGGTCTCCTCTCCTTCTACCCTCCATCTCTTTATTTGATCGACACGGTTGTCTGAAGCATAATTTGACTGCTAGGCAACTGGTGAGGACTTTGAAACCCAGATCCCAATGTAATTGCATGGCGTAATGAGAAGGGTGATATTTAATGATATTTAATTCCCGTCCCTCCGTTTATGACAGTAAGAGGGGATGGTGCTCTATGAAAATATAACTCTTGACATCAGTAAGTAATTTTATTCTGAGGGCCGATCCGTTTCAGCAAAAACTCTTTACCCACCGGTGACATTTAATGACATCACAGTAGCTTTGTGCACGGATACAAAAGTGAAATAATTTTAATCTGCAGTGAATATGGTAATGCTAGCTTTGAACCTGCTCTTTTGCAGTTTAATGCTGTCTGCGTTTGAAAAGATATCTGACAAATATCCCCTATCATCCGTGCACGGAACTGCTCTCTTGTCCTGTGCAAACCCTACGCCAAACTAATTTCACTGCCTTGGCTTGGCGGATCTCATTGTTATGCTAACTGCCTGGCCAGTTTAATTTCTAACTACTATTTGCCAAACTAATCATACCCAAAACTAACCTTTAACCCTCACAAACATCAATCTATCCATCTATCGCTACTTAGAATAATCCAGTTGGCCCCATTGGTAGATGCCATAAGTACACCTTTCTATGGCAACCGACATCTTGCAAAAGTCCAAATGTGCAGTGGTGAATGACATCTGCCTCTGGTGTGGTGTGGCCATCTCTGTGGCTTGTGGTTTTGAGAGCCCAGCAGGTGCAGTAATTGAGTCCTGATAGAGTCTGGAGGGGTTTTGAGAAACCTGCTTTACCACCCAACTCTCTCTCTCTCTCTCTCTCTCATTCTATCGTTCTCGCTCTCTCAATGTTGTCTTCGTCCTCTGTGGTCACACTCCATTTGCTGTCATACATCACTCTCTCGCTCTCTCTCAGCCTCCTCTCAAACACAATCCGAGTCTACTGGAAGCACAGGTGTCACCGCTGCTTCAGTAAGAAACGCTCTCGCTATTAAACCCAGGCCGTTCGACCACACCGGATCTCCCTGCTGACCTGGAGAACATCTTTCTTCATTCTGTTTTTTTTCTAGGGCTGCACACTATATCTTTCCAGCATCAATATCGCAATGTGCGCATTCGCAATAGTCACATCATAGGATCTGCAATGTTGAGTCACGATTATAGTAGACCAGGAGCACATGAGAATAATGTGGAGTCACTGCAGAGTTTAACAATAATAGAATTAAAGTTTGGCATCTGCATGTGGTTTGAGGCCTGTGACTGTATGAGCATTTTAAAAGCATTCAGGCATAAGACATTATATAGTTGGCAACTTTAATACCAATTAACTTTACTGAATTATTTATACAATAAAACTATACAGTATTATTTTACATCTGATTATTCAGTTTATGCACCCAAATACTGTCCTCAAGAAACCATAAAGCATTGTATATTTAAATTTTATTTCTTCATTTATTGTATTGATAGATTTCCAAATAGACCTATTTAAGTCATCTGGTGAAACTGTGTGTGTGTATATATATATATATATATATATATATATATATATATATATATATATAATGAGAGTAAAACAAAATATTGCAATGTCAGATTTTCTCAGCGTTGTACAACCCAATCTGTCACTGGTACAGTAACTTTTCAAAAGGTACACTTTTGTACTATACAGTTCATTAGTACTATGAGGTACAAATTGGTACTTTTTAGGTATAGATATGTATATTTAGCAACCTGTTAGGAACAAAACTGTACCTTTTGCAAAGGTACCGGCCCAGTGAGAGATTTTGTACCTTGTACCGTTTGTATTTCTGAATTTAGTAACAACCATGGCTTCCATTCATCCCATCTGTTAGGGCTTAGGTGTGTCCTTCTAGGCAATCAGGATACAACATGTTGATAGTGTTGCATTGCGACTCTGTGCTCAGGTCTTCTAGTGTAATAGTTTCCTACTTTTTTGCTGTTGTGGTCACAGTGGGGTTTCAGTCCACTGGTCTGTTCCCCAGGGCTTCCCCAGAGTCTCTGCCCAGGGCTGAGATTCAAGGCTCCTCCGGGCTCTCGGATGACTGACAGACAAGTCCCCAATTCAGATTTGCCCAAGTCCGACTCACAGCTCCATCTACAGGTGCCACAGCTGATCATTCCCTCGTATTAAGAAATGAATCATTCACAGTGTTTAAAGGGTGACGTGACACCCTTCAAGACTGCCAGTGAAGTTTGAACAAGAGGTTGTAATGTTGACACAAGGAAATAATCCAAAAAAAATTGTGCTTTTCTAGTTTCAATCTCATCGTAGCCTCAAGAAAGACACTTCTGAGAGCCACAGCTGGAACAGGATGTAGGTTGCAGCCCCAGGCCTCAAGTTATGGTCATTTGGAGAGCTGTCATAGGGTCAGGAAATCAATGGCTCTCTGTTTCCACTGTTAAGTGAAGTCATATGTCAAACAGGTATTGTCTGTCAGCTGCGTTTGTCTGTCGATCTAGGGAAAATGTAACATAAATTATTCATTTTCAAGCTTATTCAGTTTGGACTTTTGTCAATGTTATGTTTTCCGGAAGAGTTTGCTTCTAATCATTATGAATAGACTCCACAATAATGTCTCTCGTAACAGACGGGAAGTGTGTTTTATATAGGTATTTAATATAAGCACAAGCTCGGAATGATTGGTAAACAAGCATAAGCCCGAGATGGACAAAGCAAAACACAGAAAAATAACAATGGCAGGAAGAATGCGAAGACACCCGTCCTCTAAAGCCTGCTATTCCTGGACTTCCTTTACCATCTTCCTGGATGAAACAATGGATAATGCGGACGCTCAGCTGTTTTAATGTATGATTGCTCTTCATTAAGTTTCCTTTAGCTTAGATCCGAGCCAATCCATTTTCCAATAATCTCCCACGTCTGTGCTTGTATTCCTCATCGATCCCTTTGTTCTTGGGCTGTAATTACTTTCTTTTGGCCGAGGCTGCGCATGATTAGACGATGTTTATGGAGGAGAACACTTCGGGTAACACGCCAGCCGTCTCCGCAGACGATCAATGGCAACGCATGCAAAAATTATCAATCAGTGCCTACTTGGGTTACAGGGACGAGTGTGTCTGTGAACGGACAGACCTGAGAGAGAAGGATCTAGAGGGGTTCAGGGTGTAACACATGCAGTTTAAAAGAACAACAGGCTTCTTTACTAAAGCAACCCCAAAATTGTTAACTGATATTGCTTGATAACAGATCAGCAACATATCTGTTCCAACCCAGCAAGCTTTTTTTGTGTTTAATAAATGTCTAAAGATGTCTAAACATAAATATAGTCTTGGCTAAAACAAGGCTAAATTTGGCATGTCAGTGAAAATCTAATAGACATACTGTATAAGAATTCCCAGTGATGGGTTGCAGCTGGAAGGGCATCCGCTGCATAAAACATATGCTGGATAAGTTGGCGGTTCATTCCGCTGTGGCGACCCCAGATTAATAAAGGGACTAAGCCGAAAAAAAGAAAATGAATAAATACTGTATAAGAATAGAATCAAACTAGACTAGCCATCAAATACACAGGAATGAATGATTACATGTTAAGTCTAATTTTGGGCTATTCTTAAACATCTATTAGATTTTTACTGATAGCCAAAATTAAGCCTCATTTAAGTCAAGATATAAATGGTAGATGTCTATTAGATGTCTATTAAAAACAAAATTGCTTGGTGAGAACCAGGTTTTGTCCAGAAGGAAACTGATCAGTATAATATATACATAGATGATAGTTATCTTCTAAATCCTTAGTCATTTAAACATAATAATCTTCACATAATGTTTCCCCCCTACTATATGGTAGAGACATTTGCATATTTGGATACAGCCTTTTACAGTCTTTCGTCAGGTTCACTTGTTGGCTATCTTGTAATGATTCTGGCAGCTATTTTTCACAAGTACATCTATTTTAATGCAAAATGACCAAAATCACAAACTGATTATATTTCAATTGCATTAGCAATTCAAATCAAACTAAACAACTGTAATTTCAGGGGTGAAGCTGGAGTAAACAAACTAAATTGATCTTGCTTTAACTGAATGCCTGACTCATTCCTGCAGCTTCCATATTGAGCATTATGGTTTCTCCCATGCATTGTTATACCGATCCTCTTCCATCTTGTCTATGCATTGTTTGTGAACCACTTCAGATTAGTTTATTAGGTGCCACTTAAGTTTGGATAATTTAATTGTAGAAGTAGACTGCAGCAAGGTAGTTGAACTTGGAGTCTTTTCATTGGTGGAGCGGTCACTCATAACCTTTTTGTATGAGGGAGCAAGCGTGTTTACACTGTTGGATTGTTGGCATGTGTGTTTGTGGTCTCTTTGTGGCCAGTGTTATTGGTATGCATGCTCACATGCCTCAGGCACACACACATATGCCTCCACCAGAATGGCTGTGTGTACAGAGTCGAGCATTGATCCTTTTGCGTGATAACCTGTTCTATTCTCTTACAGCCATGCCATGCCTGTGAATACAGAGCCAAGAGAATCTTTATCCAAACATTTCTCCTGTCATCTCCCCCGTCAGTTTGTCATTCCCCATCTTCTGCGTTTCCCCCCTCCCTCCTCACCCCCTCTCGTCCCCCTAGCCCTCCGCCGATCTTCTTATCAGATGTGTGCACGCGAAAGAAAACAAAGAGTGTGGCGCTTTCATTTTTGCCTCATTATTTTGTAATTTCACAATCCAATAACTTTGCCTTTCCCCAAAGAGAGATACACGGCGCCATGCTTCATATGCCGGGCCAGGCAGAACAGAAAGAAAAAGAAAGAGAATAGCTGAAGGAAGGAGGGAAGACTGTATTGTGGCTGCAGGTCTGAGCGCTTGGGGAGGAAGAGAGCTTTTGGTGACGGCAGGGGAGGGAGTCAAATCACAACCGTTACAAAGAAAATGAGTGCTGCATGAAAGGAGGCAGAACCAAAGCCGCGTTTGTGTCACACTGTGATGTATATGCTCTTTTGTACATGATAGGCGTTTTTTAGCTGTTTGGGTAGGATAACTTTCTGTGTCAATGTCCTTAAGAGTGCTCGTTCACCTCAGTAAACCTGCCGTGCATACAAACAAGTGTGTTTTAAGCATCAGAAATGACAGATTTTTCTAAAGGGACTCACAGTATGTTTTTTCACCGCTTTTTTTCGCTTTGCACCTGGGGAATTGTTTTGATTTTCTTTTCTTATTTATTTACTTTCCTGCTTGTGTGTTTTGGTTTGTGTCGATTCATGTCTTTAGTTCCTGAGGGTTACCCGGAGGCTACCTCAACCTGTAGGTGTCCCACGCAGATTCCACCTGTAGGACTTCTGCCCTTTCAATATGCTGTCTGTCAATAAATTCACTACACTTTTCAATAAATCATTGTGGATCCCACCCTCCTGCTTGAGCTGAAAACAGGCTTGTTTACAAAAACTATTACTAGCCATTAGCGCTCTTCTTTTATGTGCAATGAGTTAGTTTTCACCATTTGTATATGTTTTCTGTGCTGTTTTGATGGTGAAATTGATTTTGTTTGGAGCCTGGAGGCTGATATCGCGCTGTGCGAATCTGTCTGGATCCGTGAGTCCGGGGTCTAAGAAATTAAAATGTAAATAGACTCATTGGAGTGCTTGTGTAAACACTGGGAGGCCTATATGGTGCTAGTTTTGAGGTAGATGAGACCATTATTCTGTCTGTGTGTGTGGGTAGGTTGAGATGGACAGGAGTGTACATATTCACCTGTGTCTAAGCACCTGTCCCATTAGTGTATATGTTTAGGATAGTTGTATTTAATTTGAATAGCATAGCGCACTTTCCTAAGCCAAATAGAACAGACTGCTGCACGGCTGTGCTACCAAGTGGAGTTTATTGAACCATGGCTGCCTGCCAAATCTCTGTCTTTCTCTTCGTCTTTAACGAGTAAGAAAAAAGAAGGGGGGATAGGCAGAGAGAGAGAGAGAGAGAGAATAGCTTCTTCATTATCCCCTGTGTTTGAATTAATATTATGATGATAATAATAGAATAACAGTAATAAAGATTACAGCATCCGTTTTGTATACACAGAGCGTTGCTTTGTGTTGTCATTTGTATTATTTAATGATGGGCTTTATCGCACATGCTAACTGCTGTGACGAACCTCGCTATCATTGAGTCTAAGGAGAAGAGATCTACGAACGCCCACATTCAATTTCCTATTTTATTTCTCTTAAACACAGTATCGCACAATCTAATTTTGTTCATGCACTCTGTAAATTTTACAGGTAATTTGTTTGAAATTAAATACGTCACAGAGCATTTGGACTAATTATATTGCTTGTTATGGTATCAGAAGTGCTTAACTCTCTTCTGATGGAAAGATGGTACAAGAAAATTAAGAGGTAAATGCACACATGGGTTGTGCCGGTGCAAAATCCTGTGTAACTAATGTTCCTATGTAGCACTGCACAGTCTTTAAATGAAGTCAGTGTCATAATTTCTAAATGCAAATCCAAATTAGGTTGGTTTTAAGGATGTAGCTTATTGACAGAACTCTATATTTATATTGTGCTATCAGCACCTGCAAAAAAAAAAAACGGGTGGTTAACACATTTTTCTTTTTTGGGCATAAAATTAATAGTTTGTCTAGCAAATTATGAAGACAAACACTATAACAGGAACACATCCATGTGTGTGGTGTTGTTCAAACAGTGACTTAGGTGCTATTAGGTTGAAAAATGTTGAACAATCTCAGTAAAATGTGTTTAATTGCTGTGTGGTCTTAATTAAGCACTTACAACAGACCTGCAAGATGGGAAATTGTTGTGATAACTGCGCTCAGCACAGATTTTGTTCCTATGTTTGGGCCATTGCATAACTGATTTAGTGAATTTAGTGCTAAAACTATGCAGTGTGTGTCTGCACATATATACACAATTCCTTATTTTTACTGCCACAGTTCTGCTTTCAAAATGTCCTGGAAGAAGAGAATAAAGCAATTTGTGGTGAAAAAAGATTCATATAAAGTGGATAAAGTTAAAATCTCTTCCAGACCAAAAGAAAAGCATGATGCCGCTGGCAAAGACATTCACAGGCAGGTCAGTTTATGCATATATGTTTCTCTTTTGCATAAAGGAATGGGTGTATTTTGGGTCAGTATATATGACTTACAAAGGTTCTTGTGTATAATCCAGTGACAGTTTTCATTTCAGTTTTCAAGAGCTCTATTATTTGTAATGGATACACCCACACACTAATATTTTATCATTGTATGATCACCAGGTTAACAGGTAT
>CAIGQV010016735.1:12225364-12235766 GCA_903798115.1 Danio jaintianensis | reverse complement strand
TCCATCCATCCATCCATCCATCCATCCATCCATCCATCCATCCATCCATCCATCCATCCATCCATCCATCCATCCGTCTCCCCATCCATCCATCAGTCTGCAGAAGCCTCCTGTTTTTGCTCTAGTGTCTGTTTAGCGAAGGCTAGCTGGTGAGCGATAGACGGGGCCTTTATTTGAAGGTTTCTCTCATGTTGTCTGGAAGTTGTGCTGCTGAATGTGTTGATTGTGGTGGAGGTGTTAGGTATCAAGCCTGACCCTAAGGACGCGCTGAAGTGGAAACGCTAACACGGTGAGCTGTATAACTTGATCTGTGACATGACTCCATTTTCCCACTGGGAACTGTGAGAACAGTGAATATGCTGAATGTCAACATGGCTTTACTCATGCGAATTTCAGTTCAAGTATTTTGGTACTTGAACTTTAAGATACAAGTGTATATTATTGGCTTTCGCTAAATGAAATCGCCCGTGCCTGATTGTAATAATAGCTTGTTACGGTCTTGTGAATGAAAATCAACCCGTGGTGGGGTTTCTTTGAGCTTGCATGTGTGTGTTTTTCATAAAGAAAGCACTAATGGATGACTGCCTCTCAGCTCTTAATTGACAGGAAATGACCACCAGTGGACTTTGACCTCATCAGGCTTTAAAAAATCCCAATTTTATATACGTGAGTGAGCATTTTATGTCCATGCAATTAGGAAAAACTGAACTTTGTTCATTAGTTCGGTCACTTCCCACAGTTTACTCTTTGTTCCCTCTAGCCCACCGGCTACCATTCCAGATATAAATATGTGTGCATATGTTTGTAGGGAGTCTTCAATCAAGCCATTCAAACAAATAGCCAATTAGGAAAGCAGTATGTATATCTTGGATGGGTTTGTTGGTATAATAGTGGTAAAATGTTTTTATTTGGTTAATAACAATATGTTAGAATTGTGTGATTGTGCAGTAGGAAAAAAGTCTGAACTTTGTTCAATAGCACATTTTCCACAGCACACTCTTGGTTATTAGGACTGACCATTCACCATTGCAGATATAAATAGGCTCCATTGTGCCTCCATCTCAGCAGTTGGTTTTAACTCAACAAGTCTCTCATTGTTAAAGTTAACCAGAAATGGATAATTGTTTTATTTAAGTTCGATTATGATTTGTTCACTGTCAGAAAGACATGGTCTTCAGTTGGCTTGAGCATGTACTACATGTTTGGCTGAATGAGCTGTCACTCATTTTGAAGCCAATCACTCGAGACTGATTACTCTAATGCTGTGGGCGGGTCCTGGACTCAATTGCCTTTAATTCCCACTTGTGTTATATTAATTACCTAAAGTCAAGTAAACAAGTTAGGGGGTTGTTCCAGGGTTCCCCCACAATGCTTAGTCTTAATTATCCCATTTCTCGTGATTAGATTGAAACTTGAACCTCACAAATGAATTCATTAGCTGGTAGTCCCCAGAAAGCGAACGAAGTGAAGTGCATTTGTTTCTAGTCAAGTGTTTTTCCTTGTTCAAAGGATTAATATTTCATATTTTGTCCATTCATTTTTCACAAATCACATCATCTCACTGTCAATCAAAGGGTGGTTGTAATGATCGACTTGCTAAATGCCAGTTGTCAAGAATGTCCTTTGATTGTCCCGCATAGATTGATCTATTGATCCAAAACCGCAGTGATCATCCATAGCAGTACATATGGACGTTAAATGGTGCCATAATATTTCTGCGATAGACCTCCGTGTTCATTGATGCGGCTTGAGAGAACACAGCAACAGGTCAGAGGTCAAATTGAGGTTATAATGTCAGTGCTGTTCCTCAGCTAAACCCTTGTGATTGGTTCAGCCCTGCCTCACTTATATGAGGTGAGAGCGTGGCGAGAGCTGACATCCCTACCGCCCAAGAAAAAAATATCACTCCATAAATCTGCATTCCCTCCATTTTTCACTCCTTTCTCATCTCCCTTCTCCTCTAGCTCGCCTCTCCTCCCACTAGCCGCTTGTTCTCTCCTTGTTCCTCAAGCCATAGCTCTTGCCATTCTCCCTCCCAACCCCTCACGGCTCTCCTAATCAATCTGGCCTATACTTTCTTTTCTCGTTTCCCTTTTTTCATCCTTGCTTCCTCATTTACAGAGAATATAAGGCTGTGTTTTTCTTAATTAAACGCTGAGCTTGAATTTCTACGCACACAAGAATCACTTCTACAACACAGGCTGTTGTTTAAGGCGGTCCCCTGCGGGGAAACCGAGCACCGGGGAACAGATGACAGGACGGATCTGCTGCTTTATTGGGTGAGCATATGACAGGACGGATCTGTTCTTATCAGAGCGACTTGTGCTTCGGTTTAATTATTCTCTTGTTTCGGTAATGGACTTTTGGAGCATCAGAGCCCAAATGAGATGTGAGAGGCAGAAGACAATTGATTGCATTTTCTCATCCCCCAGCACACAGAGACACAAACACTTGAGGATCCAACGATAAATGAGGGTTTTTTAGTTTTATGTAACTCTTAAAGGACAGTTAGAGGACTGCTGAGAGAAAGAGAGTGAGAGCGAGTGCTCTGGTATTCAGTGTACTTAGGGTTGCACGTGCATCTTTCCTCTCATCCATACTAATGTTTCACTGCAGTGTGAAACAGGGCTAGTTTGTGTGCACGCACATACTTGCTCTTAGACTGTATTTTTTTGCATACAGATCACAGAGTGAAGACCCAGTCATTTGGAAACAAAACAGTTTCACACTTTCTAAATGAAAAGCCATAGGTGCGGGACATCTGTAATTCCCACTGAAGAGGACTTGAATAGTGTTTTTCCAAGTGAAGTCGGTGGGTTCTGACTGTGGATATTTGTTTAAAGGACTTGGCGGCGCTTTGACTGAAGAGCACACACACACACACACACACACACACATGGCCCTCTTCAAAAGGTCGGACAATTGTAGATGGCTTGATTTGCTTGTGAAAGGCCTCTAAAATCGAGATCAGGGGCCAGGTAAACACCCCCTCCCCCTCCCTCCTTCTTTTCCGAAGCTCCCCGCTTCACTCCATCCTCTCTGCCATCCTCGTGCCCTCTCTTTCCAGCCTGCTCCTGAAGTGCCCGTCATCTGCATCTCATTAGCCATTATGCCGAAAGATAAAAGAGGCAGAGAAACAACAGACGAAAGGAAGCCATGGTGATCTGCTTCCCCATCTTTATTTATTCTTATTTGATTCATCAAAGCCAATAAATGGACATTTGGATGAGTAAACTCATGTATAATGCCTATATCAGTATGTGTGTCTCTGTGTGTGTGTGAATGTGTATGTGTGTGTGCACAGTTTTCTGGATTCAGCACTAATGAGGCATTTATCTGACGGGACTGAACTGCGCATTTAGAGGGTGATGGATGATGTTCTCGCCATTTTCTGTAAGTGTGTGTGTGTGGATCCATGCAAATGTGAGTGTCTGTATAGGCATGTGTACTCGTAGATGCTTTTATGCATTTTTAAAGGCACATTGTATTTTTTTTTTCTTCATTAAGGAGTTCTATCCATAAATAAATCAATATTACTTTCTGCAGATCTGGTTAAAATTATGTAGATGCTAGTCATAGCAGTAGTAGTTTAATAAAAGTTGATGAATTTGGTGGAGATGGTTAGATTACACGACCAGACCAGTATTCATTATTCTATCATCCATTTTATTGGACAAGTAGTATTTATTTGGTCTACAATATTTGAGCTTGGCCACAAGGGTCAAAACTTTGAACATAGGTGCCCACATGAAAATAATACTTAATAATCAATAAATACTATAGTGTTTTTGAACCACACTATTGTAAAATGCATTATGCAGTATATATTGTAGTATTTACAGCCCTTTGTTAATGAATGCTACAACATATTGTAGTATTAACTATAGTGAACTAATAAACTGTAATAAATACTGTATACTTTAGTTCTTACTACCATGAGCTGTGGTGTATATTGCAGTATAATATACTCTATAGTATAGTAATAGAAAACTATAGTATGGGGTAACATGGTTATATTACTAATAATAGCCATGGCAATTGTAGAATCACTACTAAATATTTATTCAAGTACTTCACTATGGTTCAAAAACACTAGTATTTATTATTGGTTGCTATAGAATATTTTTTTCAATGGATGGTCACAAGAGACACATTTAAACATGATAAAACCAGACAGAAATGGTCATGCGTCTTAGATGGCCTGTTGAAAATGCTTGCCCGGGTGAAACAGGGCCAAACGGTAGATCCTAAGACTGGCAACGGCGGTGTCATGGGTTGACTAAATGTTTAGTTAATGCCATACCTACATCCGCTAATGGTACATAGCATGTCCATGTTGAACTATATGTACAAACCACTACCGTAAGTGCAGCATATGAACTAAAACAGTGGGAATCCATAATCAGCCTCAGCAGGAAGCCCATCTGCGGTAGTCATGAGCCACTCGGTAGTCCTTCACATTTGTCATTTCACAGCTATGTTTAGATCTTCGTATTGATCTGTGGAAGCCTAAATGAAACACCAGTGTTGAAGCAATATAAACTGAACAGGTCATGTGGCAGAGCAATGCTGTTCCTCTTAAAGAACTGGGTCCCACTTTATATTAAGTGACCTTAACTAACATGTAGTTACACTGAAATTAATAATTTGTTTGAAAGTACTTATTGTGTAAATACATGTTTTTTACATTACTTATGCTTGATTAAATGCCTGCATTTAATTACATCTGTAGTTGATTTCTATAATTACATTTGGAATTCCACTGTTGACCATTTCTTACACTTTAACCTCCCCTTAAACCTACCCATACCACTAAACAATTCACTAACCATACCCATATCCCACCTCAATAGCACCAGAAGTGTTCTGCAATACACTATGAACACATCAAGTACATTGTATTTATATTTTGATGTAAGTACATAGTAGTTAAGGTCACTGGATGCTGTAATATCCTGGATAAAATTTGAGGATATGTGTAGTATTTGTATTTGCATGTAGTTTCATGGCCTTATGCTAAATAAGCCACAAAATAAGCATGAAAAACGTAAACACATGAACTTATACTGTCATGTAATTATCTATCTTGACATCTGTCTTGACATGGATGTAGAGTCCTACAATGCGTCAAACACCCATTTACATATTTCCAGCATCTCATCTTCTTTTACATGCTGTAACATGTTTGGGTTTGATCAATCTCTTCGACCTTGTTTACATCAGCTTGTTCTTCGGGAGCTTTTGGCAGCGAGCATTTTGACATCTCGTTGCCTGCGTCTCTTTCAGACAAAAAAAATAAATAAAAAAACAAAATGTTCTTCCGTCGGAGCTGGCTTGTTTCAATATTCCAGTCTGTTGAAATGTTAATGCTGTTCAGATTCCAGTAGACATCGGAGGCTTTTAAGATGTAAAGCTGAGACATGCGGGGGGACCTCGTCTACGGAATCAGCTGTTGATAGTCAACAATGTATCTGCTTAGAATGATAAAGGCTTCGCTCCAGACCACTGCTTGTATGTGCAAAAAGGGGATTGAGACAGCTTTGTGTCTTAAGAGGGCCCGTCCCTGCAGGAAGCCCGCTTGAATGCGAGCGATCTGTGGGGGACTTGCAGCTCTGTCAGTGGGCTGTGAACTGCAAACCGCCACCCTGTGGTTCCTCTGAAGACCCAAACCTGCTTTTTGGCTTGACTTAATGGCTGCCATTTAAAAGAAGCAAGGGCAAACAATAAGAGGGCCAGTCAGCAGGCATAAAAAGATACTATGCCGACTGTATCTGCCACAACCGCAGTGTCTTTGATGGTCTGATATGGTTAGAGGTAATTCTATTCATCGCATTCATTCTAAACAAACAGAAATGTAAGGGGAGATAAATGAGGTTAGCTTCAGTAAAGCCACAAAAAGTCATTGAGATTTATAGTTTAGCAGAGGATGAAAGCCAGACCCGGCCTAGCTCAGCCTATTGGGAATGGGTCACTACCTAGAATCCAGGTGGGAATTCTTGCATCTTGCTCTGTAGCTCCCTCCATTTTTCT
Source organism: Danio jaintianensis (assembly GCA_903798115.1). NCBI lineage: Eukaryota > Metazoa > Chordata > Actinopteri > Cypriniformes > Danionidae > Danio > Danio jaintianensis. Next base: position 12,229,736 of record CAIGQV010016735.1, on the reverse strand, counting down.
TTCTTCTCACTAACTCATTCTCTCTTTTCGCGTCCCTTGAGATCCTGTGGTTACTGGCAGGCTTGTTGACAGGAAAAGGTGTTACCTTTGGGTCCCCAACCCAAACATAACCTAATTAAATTAGTCCTGCTTTATTGCGTTGGTGCCAAAAATAAACTAATGGTTGAAACGTCAGCACTTTACAATGATGCCTACTTGCTAAAATTGTACCTGAAAATAAATAAATACATATATAGTTATCATACTACTACTACTACTCATACTACTACTACTACTACTACTAATAATAATAATAATAATAATAATAATATTAATGACATTTATTTATGTTTATATATTTATTTGACATTGATTTTTTTTTATAAAATTGTACCAAACATCATACCCAAGCTAATTATTGCTTATACTCATTCTTTCATTCATTTTCCTTCGGCTTAGTCCCTTTATTCATCAGGGGTCGCCACAGCGGAATGAACCATCAACTTATCCAGCATATGTTTTACGCAGCGGATGCCCTTCCAGCTGCAACCCAGTACTGGGAAACATCCATACACACTCATTCACACACATACACTACAGCCAATTTAGTTTATTCAATTCACCTTTGCCGCATGTCTTTGAACTGTGGGGGAAATCGGAGCACCCGGAGGAAACCCACACGAACAGGGGGAGAGCATACAAACTCCACACAGAAATGCCAACTGACCCAGCCGGGACTTGAACCAGCGACCATCTTGCTGTAAGGCGACAGTGCTAACCACTGAGCCACCGTGTCGCCTATTGCTTCTACTATTTAAAATAAATAAATACATTTAAAAATACTACTATTACTACATAAACTGCTGCTACTACTAAAAATAATGGTTATTATAATTTTAGTAGTAGTAGTATTGCTATAACGGGGCAATTTTACCAAGCACCATTTCTAAGCTAATTAATGCTAATGCTACTTAGAAAAATCTCACTACTGCTGCTAATAATAATAATGATAATGATTCTTATTATAATAGTAATTATTTACTTGAAGCCTTGTCATCATATCTCAGCTAGCGACCTTGAAACATTACATTCAAAAGTGATAACATCTGCTAGTGCTAAGCTTAGCTCCATTTATTAGTTCTGGTGTTGATGCTATGCCTAAATATACATTAAAAGCACTTTGGGATGTTTGGGTCATGACAAGGGTAGCACTGAAATCGGGTGATGGATATTCTCGGATCTCCAGCACAGCAGCAGTCTTGTCCGTGCATTGTGTTCCCTTCCCTTCACCCTCGACCCTGTGACATCCCACCTAAGGGGATTAAACTCCACGGCTAGTGGCCAACGAAAGCACACTTTGTCTGTCTTGGACAATGGATATGTGGTGCACTGTATGTGAAAGTTGACACCTTATTTGTACAAGCCAAGCCAGTAGGCCAATAAAAGCTTACTTTATTATTATTATAATTTTTTCATATGTCAACATCATCACCCAAAAAATTACATAGGGTAGAGTATCCACATTAAATGTAAGACTTTTAACGTAATAATTGCTGTTTTTCTTGACAACGTGTTAACAGCTTGTAACGATACTCATAAAATAAGACTTTCCCCAACTTCCTAGGTTGCCAATGAAAGCCTGTTGACTGATAGTTGTGTGAAGAAAAAAATGAAAAGATTCAAAACATTTATACACACTCCCGAGAGCCTCTTTTCAGTTCTACGGCACATACAATTAACGCTTATACAAAGTTTAGTAATGCATAAAGAGCCATTCTGTACAGTATGTTAATATGTACACATCAATGTGTTATGTAAAGAAATGCTTTAATTTAAACCATAGCATTGCATATCTATCTATGTAGTTTACCATCTAAATATAATCTATGGAATTTTTGACTGAGACCGATAACCGATAATTGTTTAGATTTGGAGGCCGATATCCAATATTTTATCAGATAAATATAAAGATTATTTTTTCAGCAAAAACAAAAGGCAAATACACACCGTAAACAACTGATTTTATTTTTTTTTTTTTTTTTTTTCTTCTATAAATAAAATCAACTGCCTGACCTAAAAACCAAAATCTAAATCTAAATCAAAATCTGCCATTAACCAAAATCAGCACATCAGTAAAATAATCAACAGTAAAAGAAAGATAATGATTAAAATTTCATTTATCGATATGACTGCCGATGTATTGTGCATCCCTACAAACCATCCAGCCCAGGTTCATTCTGATTACGTACCCCTATATACATTTCTGGAGAGAGCAAAATATATACTTTTTTGCACTTTTTATTTTTTTCGCGGATCCACCAGAGGCCGCTATTTATGCTTTTTCAGATCTCAAATTTCTCTCACGAGTGCCATTCGCGCCTGCTGTTCTCATGTAAATCCACCAGAGGCTGCTGTCAACTGACTGTCTACTGACTGAATGACTAACTGACTGACCAATCGACTGACCCACCCTCCCCCTTCCCCAAACCCAACCAATAGTGTTTAAAAAACAACTGACTGACCCGACCACCCTCTTCCCTAAACCCAACCACAGTATTTTAAAAAGCAATCCAGAAAAAGAAAAGCCCCCTGATTTTTTACCACGTTTTCACATTTTACCACATTTTACCACTCTGTTATTTTTTGTTTATTTAATTTCTCTCGAACCCTGTTGTCATGGTCAACTCCGCTATGCATTTCAAGTCTGCCGACATACATGTCGAGCTACCGGACAAACTGGTAACAGTGGAAAAGCCATCCTTACGGAGGTAAGCGGTCAGCTGGTAAGCGAGAAAAGGAACGGTGTCATACCGCACCGTAGCGTTCATTTTAAAGATGAAATGCAGCCATACGTAGCTCTGGCTACATATTTTGCAATCTCCAGAAATGTATTTATGGCTGCGTTTTCAGAATGAGCCTATGTTGCAACCATCCATACTGTCAATCAAATGCTATTGTTTTTATTATATATTCATTTAAGCCATGTAGCAGCTGACAACTCTTGCTTCTATAAGCCAGGATATTTATTTACTTGGTATCGATTCCAATAAATTGGACTTTCAAACAACATCAACACCTAAGGACCACTTTAAAGAATGTGTACCACAGAAAAAAGAGACAAGGATAAAGCATCCTGGCTAACAAGCATGCATTATTGAAGAGGATGCAAGTGATTGGTGTAAATATCCTGACAGCATATAATTGCACTGTTGCTCTGGGCTAATAGTTGACCATTGGACATAAGCTTCACTGGTGACATTAAGATAAGCACAGTGAGATGTGCTCGATAAAAAAAGCCTTAAAATAAGCCCAGTGCAAGCTGAAATATGTGGCGTAAATACTGTACTCTGATAAATATGCATGTGTGATATTTTAAGTCAAGTAAAGTGGTGTGCTTTGAAGGGAGTGCTATATTACACATCTATCTTCTCTCTACGCACACACACCAGTGCTCACACAGGCGTACATCCTCTCCTGCTGCTGTCTGGATTGTTGCTCACACACACCCCCTCTTGAGTAATTAATTTTTACCCTGGCTGTCGACGCGTGGTGTATGTGTGAGAGGGAAAAGGGGCTGCTGCCTGTCTGCCTACTTACCCGCCTGCCTCCTTGCCTGCGTCAATACTCATTTCTCCAGGAGGAAAACAAATATATTTAATCCCAGCTTGTCTTGTCCGCTGTTTGTGTCCCGCTCCTTCCTGTTCATATCCCCCCAACTGTGAAGCTCAGAATTTAGCGCAGCTGCTTGGGCGATTGAAGCCTAGCTATTCCAAAAAGGCGCACCGAAGTCTCCTGTGGCTTTTTTTTTTGGACCGAATGAATGAAATCTGTCACTGATTAATGAGCTAAAGTGTCGAGATGCTGTACTTGTTGAGGAAGTTTTGGTGATGTGAGGAAGAATTCAGGCATGGGGAAACAGACGCACAAGTCAAATAAATTGCCGAATAAATAGTGACAGAGCAGAGGGTGATGGAAAGCGCTAGAGAGAGAGTTTACGCCATCAATAGGACCCTGTGATGTCAAGCAATTTATTTTGCTGCATTGTTCTGGTGGCTTTTTTATGTTGGCAGAGGGTACGTCCCTGAGGTGGCACGACGAAGGTGAGGGAAACCTTCCTCGGCAAGCTTGAAAACCTTTTAGCGAACGCTTAGCTGTCAGGATCCATAGCAAATCTCAGCACAGCGCACGCTTTCTGTACTCAGTTTTCATTTAAAAGGGAGTCAAAGGGGTGTCAACTGATGCTCATTTTTTTCATTTTTTTTTTTTTGTATTCTCTATGTCGCTGACTGCTTCTGTTTTGCTTTTTCTCACGCTCTCTCTTTCTCTAGATTTGCTCTTGCAAACCATCTGGAGTGTGTGTGTGTGTGTGTGTGTGCGTGTGTGTGTGTGTGTG
>CAIGQV010016735.1:12187181-12206089 GCA_903798115.1 Danio jaintianensis | reverse complement strand
TGTGTGTGTGTGTGTGTGTGTGTGTGTGTGTGTGTGTGTGTGTGTGTGTGTGTGTGTGTGTGTGTGTGTGTGTGTGTGTGTGTGTGTGTGTGTGTGTGTGTGTGTGTGGGAGAGAGAAAATCAAGGAGACAGATATAAAAGCCTCTAACTGAATTTAATCTAACTATGACAAATGCGAAACTGCCCCAGGCATGTTTTAATCAGGCTGATATCCTTATTAACAATGCAGGGCTGGTCACTTTGTACTGCTGTACAAATAATGTATGTGCGTGTGGGGCTGTGTGTGTGTCAAAACGCAATAGTGCAAATTAACTAAACATTTGCGTCTTATTGGCTGCTGCAGTTAGTGTTGTGCTAGAGTAAAAAAAAAAAATTCGATGCGTTTAATGCAATATTTATAATTGGATGTACAATGTATTTCATGTAGCTCGCACATGGCCTTTGAATTGATTTTCTGATAGTTTGTTCACAAAGTGTCAGTACTAAATTTTACAGGCCCTGTTTGCTGATGGTATCAACTGGACACAAGTTGATGAGGAGCTTGTCCACTTTCTACTTCTCCCAGCTATAGTATGAACAGGCCCAGCTCCAGCAAAAATAATAATAATAAGTAAGTACATAAATAAATAAATAAATAAATGAATAAATGAATAAATACAATTTTTATATATATATATATATATTATATATAATAAAAATAAAATAAAATAATTTAATTAATAATTTAAATAATAAAAAATAGATAAATAATAAAAAAAACATTTATTGCATTTTTTAAATAATTGACTGATTTTTTTTGTTCTCCATCATTTTGATAGAAAAGAAAATTTTTAAACCTAATACCTGCCAAAAGTTTTATTTTACAACTATCATTTGTACTGCAGACTACATAATTCTTTGAGTGTTTGCTTGCATGAGTGCGTGTTTGAGAGCCAAGTTTCTTTACAAGAAGACATCACATTTTATTGCATTGCATACATAACTGATCACTGCTTTAAATACAGAGTAGATGTGTGATCAACTCTTTAGTTATCAGTCACTAAGGAATGTAAAAATGCATGTTTTTGTATTTAAAGCAGGTATGAAAAATAAAGTAGTTCAGAAATCATGTGACTTACTGTACTATCTACTACATGCTTTGAATGCATATGTTTACAATAATTGCAACAAAGAGCTTTGCACGTGTACAGTAAGTGGTTGGATTTTGAGCACACAAACAAACTTTTCTCCTGAAAGTGCCTCTGATTTGCGGCTTACTGTGTGTCACTCTCGGATAGTGAACTTGACATTTGCGTTATTATTTTTATTTTTTGTGAGAAAACACTTTTATGTTAAAGTGGTACTGCTGAACTAATTGCATCTCCTGATTATCCCACTCAGTGCTGCTTTTTGCATTCGTTAGGACGTTCTATTTTATTCAGTTACAACTGCTTGAAATTATGTAAAAGAAAACTGTGTTTGCTAACGGAGAGCTAGGATGCTTCACTGGGTGCTCTGGGTGTTGCGAACAAAAATCCAGGCACTATAACGAATTAAAGTCTCTTTCATCTAATGCTGATTGGGTGGTTCAAAATGGTTTAAATTGCAAGACTTTAATGAAGATTGTAAATTTGCTTGGCTAGATCAAACCATGTTTTAAAGACCTTGGTCAAGTTTCATGCTGCTTTCTCAGTTATAAATTGCATCACAAAACTGTTGTTGTTATCTGCACCAGGGTGGGCCAAGCTCCTGATTGGGTGTGCCAGGCCCATCCTGCCCTACCCCCCTGGAGCCCGAGATTGAAAACCATTTGTTTGGATTGCTTTTGTAGTGTAAACATGCATGTGCTAGAATGTGTTTAAACAGCCACAAAAGTGCTAACAATATGTGAGCACAAGATGCATTTGAATGGATGCTAATACTAGGTTGATATGGTAATGTGTCCACTTGAGACTGAGACATTGAAAATGCATGTTGGTGAAAACACTGCCACGGTCAGAAAAGACACAGGCAGAACAGGAACAGAAAACTAATGAAGACTGAAAAATGAGTAGTTGGCAGCATTTATGAGCGCATTGGTGAGAGGATTAAAATATATCTAACTTTAGTTTGATAAAAAGACATTTTTATCACTCATCTTTGTAAAGAAAAAAGCACAGGCACTGAACAAGGATGCATCTTTATAGTTTATTTCTAGTAGTTTGTAGACACTGTCAAATAGTGTTTACTTTCGTTAGGACCAAATCATATTTTGCACTTAAGTAAATGGATGTGTGGTGTGGTTATAATATTGCATTATAGTTTCCAGAAAATTCAGGATTGAAATGGGCATGTTCTCATTTAGGTCTGCACAATATATCAAAAAATGATCGCTATTGTGATAATAGTATATGCAATATCTATATCGCTGGGAAGTGCAATAAATTAAGATCAATTCGTCTTATGTGCCAAGCATTTGTGTGCTACATGCATATGTTGCTTATCCAAATCTGGCCAATCAGATGAGGCCTTTACTATCTTCATCTGCACCTCTCCAGTAGGTGCTGTTAGGTGAACCTAGAGCTGAAAATAAATACTAATGCTGCGAGACAGGAGAGAAAAATGACAACAGCCAATTAGAATCAGAATTTCCAACTGATGTTATCAGTAATTTGTTGTTTTTTAAAGTCTAAATGTTTGCACCTTGACAGTTTTTTTTATTTAATTACCTCATTTTAGTATTGATCATAACATTCATTCATTTTCCTTCGGCTTAGTCCCTTTATTTATCAGGGGTTGCCACAGCGGAGTGAACCGCCAACTTATTCAGCATATGTTTTACACAGCGAATGCCCTTCCAGCTGCAACTCAGTACTGGGAAACATTCATACACACTCATTCACACACATACACTATGGCCAATTTAGTTTATTCAATTCAACTATTCCGCATGTCTTTGGACTTTGGACTGTGGGGGAAACCGGAGCACCTGGACACAAACACGGGAAGAACATGCAATCTCCACACAGAAATGCCAACTGACCCAGCCGGGACTCAAACCAGTGACCTTCTTGCTGTGAGGCAACAGTGCTTACCACTGAGCCACCATGTTGCCCCTGATCATAACATACATTTGTATTTTTGTATTTTTAAGTTATTACCTAAGAAGAAATCATTATTGTAAGACTCAACAACAATATCACATATTGCATATTTTCCCTGTGTTGTGCAGCCCTATTCTCATTGCATCATCTTGAATTATTTTACTTTGAAGTTGATTAAAATTACAAAAACTATTTTTTTTATGTTTTTTAAGAGATCACTTGAGTACCTGGATTTGCTTAATTCTCCACCCATCCAATCTCTGCCTTTCCACCCTCCCTTTTTCCTCCAATCCCAGCTATCTGAGCAGGCAGCGGGCAAGCTTAATGAAATATCCTCGACATTAGGACCTCGATCGAACGCATATTTACATTTCCACCTGCAAACCCTCCTTCTTATCTGACTCTCTTATTTCACACCTTACCTGATCGTTTTACAAAGCCCAAATGAAGGTAATTGGAGATAACACCTCACGGCATCCAAAGACATTACCATGTCTCTGTTAATAACGTATTAGCCACGTAATTATGCCCAAATTGTCACGCCACATTTAGGAGATGTATTGAGATTGAGCGGCCCGTTTAGCAAAGGCCAGACTTGAGCGGGGAAATATTCAGGCTGACAAGGGAATTGTTTTGTCTCCGCAACTCTCTTATTCTCCTGTTAACACATTCAATATGCAAACTGAATAATAATGACAAGGTAAACAATTGATCCGCTTTGAATAAGTGATGTTTATTTCCTTCTCTCTTTTTTTTTGGTCTTGAGATATGGAAAATACAGAGCGCTTTGTGCCAAAATGGCCACAGAGGGATTATCAATGTGCATTAAACACAACAGAAAAGTTATACTTTTTGCAGATGTCACTTATCCTGCTCAGACAGAAAAGCTGCCTTGAGAAATAGAACTGTAAGGGGTTTGTGTGGATAAATGCACTCTTAAATTGCTTCTTTGATATGAAGGAGCCCCTGGGTATCGTAATTCAGTGGTAGCCGAAGTTTGCCAATGCTTCTGAAAGCATCTTAAAGAGATTGCAGTGTCCTGGCTGTTTGATTAAGTCTGAAACAAACAAATGGTTGCGTCTAGCTTAACGGTTGTCTGGCAGTGACTGAGAGTGTGATTGTGAGTGACCCTGGGTCAGTCGTCTGTCTTCATTCTCAGGCCGGTGAGGTCGCAAAAGGAGCACAAAAGGCACTTCGGCAGGGTGCTTGTTAGCGGACAGATGCGTAGTGAACTCTGTCCCTTTAATGCCGGCAAGTGAGCTCTTCATTTGGGTCATTTGTTTGGAGTTCCTGGTGTTTTGGTGTCTCTGCCCTTGCCGCTGTTTACACACAAACAAACAGGGACAAAGACAGGGGTTGCGCTTGTCAACACTCTCCTCTCTCCCACTGGCTGACAGGAGCCTTGGAGAGAAACAAGACACTCCCACACTTTCCATTCTGCTTGGTGGCTTTTTTGATGTTTGTTTGAGCCTGGGTTGCGCAGAATTCTGAATTGAAGAACTTGCTCCCTTTCAATTCACAAGAATAAACTGGAATGACATGAAGATAAATTTAATGATTTATTTAAATATCAATTTAAGTATATGAATCTGTCTGTCTGTGTGTCCATCTGTCTGCTCATCCGTCTCTCTGTCTGTTTGTCTGTCTGTCTGTCTGCCTGCTTGTCCTTTAAACATTAATTTTAAGTAAAATGTATTATTTGTTATTAAATATGTACAGTGCTCAGCACATATAAGTACACCACTCACAAATCTATCTTTTAAATTAATATTTTTTAATAGGAAGTTATACAATATTATATTTGTGCATATACATTAGATTAGTCAGTACTGAAGCCAAATCTGGAGCTTATCTAACAAAATAACTTGCGATAACGGTCCAAAAACTAGTAAAGCCAAATTTATATGTTATAAAAAAATATTAAATACAAATTCAAAAAAGAGGAAAAATCAAGAGAAGCAAAAACATTGAAAAATGTTGTTGAAATTTTGTAGGTTTTTTTTTGCCATATTTAGCTTGAATTTAATTGTATTATCTTTCAATTTCTAAATGTGTTTGGTGACTAAAATATTATTTTAATAAATATATCTGTTTCATAAATCTGTTTTGTTTTAATGCACCAAAATACATTGCCTATATTCACTGAGACATGGATAAAAATATTCATTTTCACAATAAGGTGTACTCAATTATGCTGAGCAATGTATATCTAATCAAATATTCTTCAAACATTCTTCAAGATTGAATGTTTTAGTGATCCTTTTTTGTTCTCTACTTTAAAAATATGCAATTTCTTCACATTTAGTTGGAATTTTTTTACTGCCGTTTGGATATGTCACAATAAGTTTTTCATTCAAAATGTATTAACATTTTCAAAAATATTGGGATTCGTTGGTAAAAAAAAAAAATAATAATAATTTAAAGTACATTCTCAGTTTAGTTCTGAATGGCCTGCAAACCAGGTTTTGAATGATTGATTTGACTGACTTTTGGAATGAAAGATGGTATGCAAGACACCATTGCAAACATACACGAACACACCCATAGCTCATTAACCCAATGTTTTCTTTTCTTCCTATTGGCTTTCAAAAGCCATGACAACTTATGTTGACAATATCATTCTTCTCTGACTCTAACCTCTCAAACCGTCTCCATGCATGTTGTAACACGCCCACCGCAGGGGTCACCCAGAGCCCGCGCCGCAGGAAACAGCCGTGATATCGACACTGGCACGGGTCCAGAGCCTGAATCATCCCCGTTCGACTTCACTCCCAGCATGCGTCGTGAACAGAACGGCTGGTTGAACCTGTCTCGTGCAAGGCACGGCTGTTGTTTTACTTACTTGAAAAACATTCCGAGCGTAAATTTGTGGCTCTCCATCACAACCTGCTCCCCTCGGGGGCATCTCACAGCAAATGGCAGCCGTTGCGCACATAGCGTCTTTATCTCCCCATATCTCATTTTGGCTCTTTAATTCCCCTCTTTCCAGAGGCTGTATCAGCCTGATAAATGCTGCCCTAGAGTTGTTTTATGATTGTAAAGAAATGCAGATAGGTTCTAGAGAGAAGCCAAGATGCCCCTGCCAGTTCTGCTTGCTTTCCATTTCCTGCCTTCCTATTTGTTTGTCTTTATTTATTATGTTATTATTTTTTGTCCATTTTTTTTCAGCCCTGCCACAGCATGATAATGGGCTTTCACTGCCGTTAAGTCTTCAATTTCCCCTGCCCCGTCTCTCTTATGTTTCCGGCTCCTCTGGCCTTCATGCCAGAAATGTGACGCTTGCTTGGAGAGATAGAGCTGTGGCGCTTCGGTTTGATTGGCGCTCATCATTCACTGGCTTTTTCTCTGTCTCCCTCTTTTTGTCTGTTTCTCTCTATCTCTTTGGATGAGTTTTGTTTGTATGGCACAGCCCTCGGCCCCTAGACTCCAACCCGACTCAAACCCGCACATGCCATGTGGTGTGACCATTAACATTGCCGTTGTAGAACTCGCTCTCAAAATGGGCCAGCGGCCTAATGCAAACAAACACTCGCTCACAAACAGACTTCAATAAGGCAGAAATGGATTGCTGCTATGATCTTGCTTATTTGTCTTCTATTGTCTCTGGCAGGCTAATCAGAGTCTCCTATTTGTGAAGTAACATTTTAGAATGTAGGAAAAGTGACCAGTCGACCTATTGTGTGCTACGATCGAACGAGAGAGCCAAAATAAAGACCCCTCCATCTGGGCTGACCACAGAGAACTAGGCCAAATGATGAGCCCAGGAGGGAGACTCGGGTACCCCGCCATATGTGATGTTGGACTCCTTCGATAGCAACTATGGCCACTTTAATGCTTTAGCATTTAGTCATGGTTACGGTCATTTCAGATATACATGCAAAACTAGTCGATTCCCTGTGGGCTAGTTGAGAATGTGCACTAATGCACAAGTCCGATATGAGAAAGCAGGCTTTGAAGTTGACTACAATGCAGCCTTTCCATATCTTCAGTCAAGCAGTGCTACACAGCTCAGCTAGAAGCCACACCTCGCTAAACTTCCTCTTATCGATAATAACATGCATGCGTGTGCATGTAAAAACACATGTAAGCACACAAACACATTCATGTGCGCACACACACATTTGCGTCTTCCTCTTAGGATGCGCGGTGCTAGGACTCATCCATTGTTACTGTGGCTAGTTCCTGGTTTTCTGTTTGAAGTTGATGTTCCTTTTGTGAACATTTACAAGCCACAGACATTGCCTGGCTCTGACGTCAAGCGTGAACAATTGAAAGTAGGATCCCTGACATGCTGCTCTCTCTCTCTCTCGCTCTCTCTCTCTTAGATGTAATAATGTATTAATACATACAATTACAGCATGTAAATACACATTAAGCAATCTAATTATTATTATATAAAGGATCATGTAAATAACCAACATAATAAAAATAGTACAATCACATTTTAAATAATTTGTAAAACTTGAATTCTTAAAGCTATTTCAGATTCGTTGTGAACACTGAACGATGAATGTGTTTTTATCTGTGTGTGCGTATGTATGTGGATGTGTTTTATGACATAATTTGCAAACAAAGGCTCATGTGATATATCCGTTTGCATAGACACAGTGCATTTGCATGCTTCTGTCTGTGCATGCAGGAGTTCGCTGAGTGAACTCTTAGTGTATGCATGTGTGTATATGTGTTAGCCAGTGCACACAGAGTGTGTAAACACTGCAACTTATGCACAAAACCATAAGCAAACATCAGAAATCTCCTGTACAAGTTCAATCAGTCGCTGACAGTTCTTCAGCTGACCTGAACCTTTTATTTTCCACGGATGGATGGCAGAAAAGTAGAGTCTGACAGTACGACATGGAAATGACAGAGACTCTGTCATTTGTTTAAGTCCGAGAGCTTGTCTCACCACCACACTTGAATCCTAATGGGCAGAACAGTATGAAAGAGCTTGCTGTTCAATGAACGACAAGAGTCTGGGAAGGAGGGATGCAGGGAGGATGGAATAGGAAGAGAGGGGTATTGATCCGCACCTCAGAGGTGTATAGACTTTTACTTGCATATTCCAGATCAAAGACCTCTCCAACAGCACCAATAACTTGGCAAAGCTTTGATAGAGCAAAACAGGATAAATTCTGGCAGACACTCACAAATGTAATGCGTTGCTGAAATATAGTGCACAGGCTCACTTTAGCCAACAACGTATCTACATATATGTAATTTACTGCAGTTTTCTGCTGAAATGATCGCTGGGTGCAGTAAAACAGCAATGTATTTGGTCACTTTTTTACACATTATGATTATAGCACAGATTATGAAATAATAAAGATGATTTTCTACATCTTTTCTAGCAGTACAATGTATTGTATTATGACTTCAAAACACTTCTATACCATAGCCCATGATCTGTAAAATAATAGATTTGCATCACAGATCTATCAATCCGTTTGGGGTAAAAAGCTTTGGGGTAAGGTTTAGTCTTGTTATTTTCCAACATGATGAATGTTTTAGCAGAATTTGATTTCTGAACTACTATTTTATTTTCATGAGCCAAAATAACAAAGCATCAAATTTGACAGTTTCTGAGGAAATTCCATGTGCTTTTAGCCCCATGCACTGGATATTTCACTTTAAAACTACCACGATATGTGCAAGAACCAACATTTTTGCAAAAAATGTTGCCACAGGCATGTGTATATCATGAGCCTGGGTTGGGAATATTATTTCAAAAGCTCTGAAATGTAACTTCTGAAAGAGAACATCCCAAAATCACACGTTAAAGGCAAAATCTGTTGTCTTTTTAAGTGGTTTACAATTTAAGCTTTAGCTGACTAGTCTGAATAGGGCAAAATCTTTCCTATTGTGTACTGAGGAACTTTATACTTACCCTTCCTGAAAAAAAGGGATGTAACAAATAAGGAACATTCATGTGAACTTCACTGCTAGCACACAGTGTAACAAATAAAGGATGAGTGAATTAAACAAGCGAACGAATAAGAAAATGCATATGGAGGACTGATGTCCAGCTATAATGAAAAAGAAGTTAAAGGAGATCAGAGGCACTCCCATGTTTACGCGGTTGTGTCTCAATAAACATGGACAGCATTGAAATTAAATAGTTGTCATCACCACAAGCTAATACCAAGGGTTATTTTGCAATTAACTGATTGCTATTGCTAATTAAGATAGCTATGAGAAGGTTGTGCCATTGTTTAGACGAGGAAGGGTAAATTCAATCTGTCTAGTTTGTATTCACATGCTTTTCCTGTTAAGTCATACTGAGACTATAAAGGGGTGTCATTGCCCAAACAGACCGCACAATGGCCGATGTCCTGGCCAGCTGTGGCTATTGTTCTGACCAGCATTCCTTAGAGTTTGTGCGTCCGACACAAAAAACAGAGACAAAGACTGATAATAATATTAATATATAGTAAATTGTTTTTCTAGACTGGTCTCAGCGGCGCCTCACTTCATTGTGGGAGTTCACACTATTGCTTTGGCTGAATATTAAGGAAAGGTGTATGCTTTTTTGATGCATGTCAATGCTTATAAATGCCATCAATTGGTTCATTTATGCTACGATTTGTGCATCCTGATGATTGGTTCTCAGCTGACGCATTCCTGTCAGGTTGTGCCAAGTCAAATTATTTTTAGTGGGACTATGTGTTCCTTCCAAAATGAACTTGACCACAGTTTGGTCTTGAGGGAAATTTTGAGTCAGTAATAAGAAATTAACATTTTACTTCTATCATTATATTGATAGAAGTAACTGCACATGTATAACTGTACTAAAGACAAATAATAATAACAAATAAATGTACAAATCAAGCAGCTTTACATAATTTACAGATATGTTATGTTCACTTAATTTCTGTATTCAATATTACTTCAATATTACTTAAATTGTTATTATTATTATTATTATTATTATTATTATTATTATTGATATTAGTATAAAATATAAATATATTTTACATGAAATATAAATGGTCGTCACGGTGGCGCAGTGGGTAGCACGATCGCCTCACAGCAAGAAGGTCGTTGTTTCGTGCCTTGGCTGGGTCAGTTGGCATTTCTGTGTGGAGTTTGCATGTTCTCCCCGTGTTCGCGTGGGTTTCCTTCGGGTGCTCCGGTTTCCCCCACAAGTCCAAAGACATGCGCTATAGGTGAATTGGGTAAACTAAATTGGCCGTAATGTATGTGGATAAGTGTGTATGGAAGTTTCCCAGTGTTGGGTTGGAGCTGGAAGGGCATCCGCTGCGTAAAACATAAGCTGGATAAGTTGGTGGTTCCAATAAGAAAATGAATGAATGAATGAAATATAAACCTAATATATAGTATGTCTTCTTAACTAGCCCTAGCATGAACATTGCTTCAATTTAAATATTTTTGCTCTTCCAACATTTTTTAACTGTAATATATTTAATATATTTCATATTTTTGCAGTACCATAATTGAATATAAAAAGAAATGTTTCTTAAACACTAAATCTGCATATTTAAATGATTTAATAAGGATCAGTTGACACTGAAATCAGGAGTAATGATGCTAAAATTTTTGCTTTGCCATTACATGTGTTGAAATGCAGTTTTTAGCTTTTTAACAGAAGATATATCTTTTCACGTTTTTTTCAATCCTACACCGTTGAACAATACTGCATGCAATTTTGTTCTAGTTTATCCCAGCATTTTCTTCATTTAAAACTATTCTTAATCTTTGGCTTATACTCTGTATTCAGGGACATGCTGCATTATATCAGCCTGTCAATCACAAGGATCAAAAATATCCTTGCTCCCGGATAAGCTGACCCTGTAACTTTTTCAAGTTCTGGCCTCGCCAGACTCCAGGAGGAAGTTTGAATGCTGGCAAGAGGCTTTACCATCTGTACTTCACATGACGGCATCTTGTTTTCTAACCAAATGCTCTGAAACGAGTAGTTCCATAATTCCCCTTTAGCAAATTAGACCCTCTTCAAAATATGAAACCAATAACATCACTTCCAGTAAACCCACTGGAGGCTTTGGATACACCAGCCAATAAATCACACAGCTCCTAATTTGCGCGACTGTAAGACTCTGGCATATGAGAGCTGTTGGGAGTCGCTTCATAATTGTGCTAATTATCGTTGAGGTTTCGCTGGTCACTTGTTTGTTCATTAATTTCAAGGCATTTCGGGAAATGAGCAAATGTGCCTAATCAGGAAGTAGAGGCTAAGTACACATCCAAATGTGTGCGCACACACACACATTATATTTTCTGTGGAAACTGGTTTGATTAGCAAGAGCGGGTCGATATCTTTTGATTGTTGAGTTTACAGAGGGTGTTTTTCTTGCTTACTCATGACATGGTCTTTCTCACAGCTCTCTCTTTTAATCCAATTCATCTTTTTTTTTTCTATAGCACTTTTTACAATGTAGATCGTGTCAAAGCAGCTTAACATAGCTTAACTACTGTAGAACTTAACATGTAGAAGTTCTACAGTAGTAAATTAAAACTGCTTCAGTTCAGTTGTCACAGTTTAGTTCAGTTAGTTTAGTTCAGTCACAGTTTTAACAACATTTGATATGATTCATCCTGTAATCATTTTAGAAATATTTGAAAGACCTTCCATTTATGTGACATTGCTTTTAAAGACACACACACATAAATACACGGACAGTCCTGTCCATGTCACCTTATATGACTAGCAACGCGCTTCAATGTGTAATTCCTTTGAGTAAAAACAATACAGGACCTCACTGAAAGCAGACGTGGGCACAGCGAACGTTACTATATCATACCAACGTGCTAGCATTGGAAAATATGGCACTTAAAACAAACAAAAGGTGTACAAAGTGAGTGGAGGAGGCTTTGTGTGCACATGGAAGAGACCACCGCTTTGTCTGAGGTGCATAAAAGAGCGCTTTGTATTCTGGGAAGAGGTCTTGAACTGTGGGTTCAAATCAGATGCTTGTCTAAGAACACAAAGAAGTCCCTCGCTCTTTCTCTCTGCCTCTCTCTCTCTCTTTTTTCTCTCCCTTTTATTTCTTATTTCGTTGCCGCCTCATAGATCTGCTTTTACCTTTGCTCACTAGCCACAAAGGTGACATCAGAGAGAGAAAGAAAAAGTGTGGCAAACAAACAAAAACTTCATTTCTCTGCGGTTTGTCATAATGTGCACAGATTGCATAATCTTCCACAGATAAGTGAAATGTACATGAGGTTTTGCAGGTTACACGTCTATGGATGCCTAAAGACTTCTTCTCAAGCGGAAAAATCAATTACGCTCTAATCTTAAATCGTATTGTTTTGATAGTTTTATATGTGTTGACATGATGTTCAGTTGAAAGCATTATGCCACTGAAACTTTGTATCTAAATGTTGATCTGAGATAGCTGTCAAAGATGGCTGCAGAGGAATGACAGATATCTAGTTGTACTGTATGTGTGTGTGTGTGCGGGCCACTGGGCTTACTGGCTGAGATAAGGTTTTAGTTTGGTGCCACTGCTGATGAATGCTTTTGAACTGTGTGTTTTTTTTCATGACACTGTTTATTTTTGTGCATTAGCGAGTGTGAGTGTGTTCATGTGGAGTTGCAGCGGTGGCCCTGGTGAACAAACACTATATAGAGATGATAAGCAGCTTACATGCTGTTTGTTTGTTGTCTTCTGTTTTCTGTCGAATTCTCTAGTGTCTCCTGGTTTCAGTATATTAGGAAGCTGTGTTGCATGCTGAAGGTTGTGTTTTCACTAGACTTTTTGTACCCTGTGGCTGTCCAACATCAGAGTTCACGCATTCCAAACAGAATCTCACGTATGCGGCATTCTTTTGGGGTTATGTTTAGCTTTTTTTTCCCTCTAAATTCCTTTTGGGATCATTGCATCTGTCATCACACAGACGGATTCCCACCCCATTGCTTTATTTAGAAGCTATCCCTGTGTGTTTGGCATTAACTCCATTACATTTAAAAAGTTATGTATTCATTAATTTATTCATTCAATTTATTCATTCTAACATTCATTTGTTTATGCGTTCATGTTATGTCATGTGTGCATGCATGTACCTTGAATTATAGCAATAATAGCAAATTATAGCAATATCACGATAGCTATACGATATATAATATTCATATATATATATATATATATATATATATATGAATAACAACTAAGTCATGGTTAGTTGGCTTAATTACAAATATAAATCAATGCATATTTTAATGCACATTTTGATTAGTTTTTTCTTTTCTTTATTTATTTTTTTACAATTTTATTTTTATTTTTTTATTATTGTTGTAATTTATAATTTACTATTTTATTTATGTTTAATTTTGCTTTAATGCAGCATTTTTTCAAGTAATATTTCAAAATTAGCTTTAAAAATGTGCATGGAAAAGCAGCTTATGACTTTTTGGCTTTGGTTTCTTTTAACAGTAGCATGTCTTCTCTGAATTCCTGCCAATGTCGCCCTCACTCTCGTCACCAAACCCTTGGCTCCACTAGACATGTTATGACGGGTACAGTATTCCAAAAATGAGCCATTGAACATTATGCAACAGTCTTTTTGACTGTTAGGAAAACTTTTTTTTTTTTTACTTGCGTTATCAGTATTTTAGTATAAACACACCAGAGGCTATAGTCTCATTTTACTATTTACCACTTTTAATTTCCGAAGAACTCTTTGAGCTTACTATATCTATCGCTTCTTTGCATCTCCGTGTGGCCATTTTGAAATGCAAAACAACATAGTTTGCATTCTGTCTACTTAACACATAAACAGTCATTATGGAAGGTGATGCCATATTCATATTTCAGCTGGAGGAAGCGAGTGGATGCCTGTAATTGTGTTGGGCTGCATTTGCCTGCCTATTGGCGTCCGTAACCTCTCCTCTGAGCATAGAGCACCATCTGTTCCCCACTCTCTCTGACACCAGCACCATGTGTACAGATTCATCATTCTGCATGCAAGTGCACAGTAAGAGACAGCAAGAGGGAGAGAGAGACTTTGAGTCTCCACCGAAGCCCACATCAGATATGAATGCAAAGTAACTGGGTCTTTAAGATCAGATATTCCCAGCTCTGGTCTGCCGAGTTTCACAAACAGACTGCAAGATTTTGCATTTGTGGAGGGAGAATAAATGAGTTGACCAACAGAGGGAGATATTACGCATTCTGTCTCTTCGCGTTGTTTTAATGACTTAGATAAGATACTGTTGTCGTCGGAGTTTAAAGAAGTTTTATAGTTTTCTGTGTGGATGTTGAAGTTGGTTAAGGCTTTGACTTGTGAAGGCCAATGTACAGTTTCTTTGTTTTTTTGTATGTGTACGCCCACAGATTGCATAACCTTTTGTATTTGATCGCCACAGGCAGTGACGTATGTAGCAGTTTGTTGTTTTCTTAACAATTTATTTATCAATTGCGAAACAGCAATGGACAGTGTTGCCACCTTGTGGAAAAATAATTAAAGAATAATGAGAGAAAACTTATTAAAGGAGCATTTTCGAACTATCAAGTTTGCATTCACTATAATCCCAGCAGACAACTTGATGTCAAAACAACATAAAAAAATGTAAATGGATTTGATGTCAATTGACTACCTTAATGCCAAAAAAACATCAAATTGACTAATCTAAGATTGGCGTCCAAGGAAAAACATTACAGGGCAGTTCTGCAGTGGAATTTGACTTGGCATTAAGGTATTTTACATGCATTGTAGGGATACAAAATCCAGTGTAAATTTGGAATTTGGAATGAAAGCATTCAGATAAATAAAACATTTGTTATATTCGATTTTTTTTTCTGGCGTTATTTTGGTAGTCAAAGGGGCATCAATGTGTGACGTCAAATTGACCTTAAGGTTTGACATCAAACCGATTAGCATTTTTTGATGTGTTTTTTATGTCGTTTTGGCATCATGGTGCATGCTGTGTTGACAACACAATCATCAATGTTGCCACTTTATGGACAAACTAACTGGTGCGAAACAAGTTAAAGTGCTGCGATTCAAAATAATGAACTGAAAATGCTAGATTTGGAGTATTTTTAATTGCATACTTGAAAATCATGGTTAGAACATGAATTTAATGTGCAGTTTGTATCACACCGAACTGAACAGTAATTCAAAAGTAGTTTGAACTTTAAAATCCAGTTTAAATTTCTAGATTTTGCTGATTTTAAATTGCAGTGCAGTTCTGTGCTAGCTGCGCAACTGATTTTGAAATAAACACTAATGATACATGTTAGCTTTCTTAAGGCATGTGCGCTAGGGCATGGATAGAAAAATTGGATCTGTGTGAGTATCCCAAATTTGCACTGTGCTTACACTGCACACGTACATTCGCACAAGTCTAAAAACTGAAGTAAACTTTAGAGGAGCAAAGAGAGCTGATTCACGTGCATATGTGCTCAAAATGTATAAAATAACTTTTGTTTCTCAAAATAAATCGTGCTTGCACAAACGCTGCTTGTTTAGCGTTGACTAATTAGCCTCATTCTGTTACAAAAGAGTAACAGAATGAGGCTTTCTCAAATGAACAGTTATTTTAAAAGTAGCTGCGTACACCAAAAACTTTTTGTTTACCTAAACTCCAAAGTTCTGCTGAGGTACTGCGCAAGACTGTGAGACGAATGCTAATGCTAACCGTTAGCTTTCCCTATGTTTTATAACCCTCCTTGATGCAAACACACATGCACACACTCAATCATTCGCAGACCCTCGCTCCCCTCCGTCCCGCACGCACACACATAGTGGGCTATATTTAGCATGTACAGTGTGATAAAGACTAGCGCTGCAGGCGGCTACGGAGTGGTCGGCCATCATCCTTCCTACCGAGGCCACAAAGAGAGGAGAAAAAAAATGAGGCGCCGGCAAGAAAATGACAAAGAAGGAGAGCACCTTTAAAAAGACGCAGCAAGCATAAAATAATGAAAAGTGAAGTAGAGGGGAACACGAGGCGTACGGACATGTGCTTGCCGCTTCTTCACACGTACACAGCATCTGATCTGCCTTTCATTTCCTCCTTCCTTCAAACACCTTTCATCTGTCTCTCCATTTGTTTGATATCAGCACATTTGAAGGGATAAGTAAAATCGCACGGGGTTATGGGTAGGCAGGCAGTGATATATTGAAATTACAGTAAATTAAATCTATATCCTGTCTGCTTTCCCTGTGATATTTTTATTCCGATTTGAATATCACAACAGCCCTCCAATGTCCCAGAAATGGCAGGGTTCCCATAACAAGTGGATGCTGAAGACCTGCCGATGTGCTTTGTAATGCCCATGAAGTCGTTCCACTGATTTACAGGCATCTTCAGCAGAACAAACACACACAACCCTTCACAGAACTGTCTGAAACCTATTGCCTCATTGAATCCGCTCAGCTGTCCTGTAGCGAAGTTCCTGACGTGAAAGCTTTGTGTGAGTCTATTAACACCGCCGAGCCCTGAACTGCTTCAATGTTTAAAGGGATAGTTCATCCAAAAATGATCACTGTTTACTCGCTCTCAAGTGGTTCCAAACCTTTAGAATTGTCTTCTTTTTTTTTTTTTTTTCAGAAAACACAATAGGAGATATTTAGAAAAATATTGCATAGGCATCCACATCCACAACAAATAAACAAAATACTATGCATGTCAAGGTGTACCGGTTTTTTCGACATTCTTCAGAATATATTCTTTCATGTTCAAAAGTTGAAAGAAACTTCAAACAAGTGGAGGGTTAGTAAATTATGACTTTTTTTTTGGTCATTTTTGGGTCAATGGGTCAACCTTTAAATTCATTCTGCTGTGACGACTCCTGATAATGCAAGGACTAATGCTGCGTTCAAGTTCTCCTGGGATGTTCCTACTTACGAGCTGACGTAATAAAGTATATTCTTTATTACTATGTGATAAAGTTGTAATAACAACGTCAGGTGTGTTCAGGTGTGTTCAAGTCCCTTTCGTCAGCACAAGATGTCGTTGTGCCAACTTTTGATAAATTACAAGAATATTCAGTGGAGTCTGCTTATAGAAAACCGAAAAACAAAGAATTAGCATCAACTGTGTTTTGTCACTGACATCCCATGAATTCGGTCCACTGATCTATATATAGTAAGATATATAATGTAATTATTCTCTATTATAGATCAGTAAATTTGCCATGCTTCTCACTGACAGGGCCTCCAACTTGGAAATTTGGAGGTTAAAGAAAATTATTCATAATAATGACTTTGTGGGGGCGTTCATATGCATTTAACGTATAAATACAATTTATTCGACATGACTTAAACACACCAATCTGAAGCAAAGTAAATGAGTGAGTGAGTATACCTTTAAATGTGTTTGAGTGACCACTAATTAACCTATAAATTGAAAGCAATTTGACTATGATTGTCACTGTCAAACTAAACCGAGGACTTAAGTCCGAGATTAACGTCTGTGCACACCTGCGTTGGGTCGAGTTTTCTTTTAAGTTACCTTTGGACGTAACCTGATCTGCAGAGCTGTTCTTTCTCACGGTAGATTTGATGTTGACCACCATTGCAGTATGTGAAAATGATTAACCTAGGATTTTTTTTTTCTGCAATGCCTTGCAGATTCCTAATGAGTAAAAGCTAATATTGCAAAACGTTAATAAAGCGAAACGCTCACGTAATTAACCTTTTAACTTACACACACACTTTTATACCAAACATCTGAGCCCACATTAAAAATATGGGAACCGAAATTGACCTGGAAATTAAAAGACATTGACATATTTAGTAATATATCCACGTCATATGTCACTATATATTTGAAATGCACCAAATACAAGTCAATATTAACATTTTAATCAATTTTGTGGAAACTAGTGTAATAATAATAGGGCGACACGGTGGCACAGTGGGTAGCGATGTCACCTCACAGCAAGAAGGTCGCTGGTTCGAGCCTCGGCTGGGTCAGTTGGTATTTCTGTTTGGAGTTTGCATGTTCTCCCCGTGTTGGCGTGGGTTTCCTCCCACAAGTGCAGATACATGCGCTATAGGTGAATTGGGTAAGCTAAATTGTCCGTAGTGTATGTGTGTGAATGAGAGTGTGTGGGTGCTTCCCAGTGATGGGTTGCAGCTGGAAGGGCATCCACTACGTAAAACATATGTTGGATAAGTTGGCGGTTCATTCCGCTGTGGTGACCCCTGATTAATAAAGGGACTAAGCCGAAAAGAAAATGAATGAATGAATAATAATAATCCATTATCAGTCAGTGTAACAGATAAACTCATGTGAAAATGAACTAAAATACTTATACTGACCTGCTATTGTAACTGCTCATACAAAATGTTATTAGGTTTCATTTGAATTTAAATGATTATGAACATCTAGCTGAAGTATCGATAAAATCTAGTGTACACAAGTACATATTTAGCATTTTATTGGGTGTGTAAATGTTAAAAAAATGCATGAAAGCAAATGTACAAAATATATTTTGTAGTTTTGCAAAAATATTTTAAAAAGGGTTATCGTTATGACTGCATATGCCAAAATAAAATAATAATAATAATAATAATAATAATAATAATAATAATAATTAATAATAATAATAATAATAATAATAATTAAAACATAGAAGCATGTTCACTTTTCAGGCTTTCCGACTTCACTGTGCATGAACCCAATCACATATGAAGAAAAGCTTTCATTAACCTCTAGATCAAAAGAGAATGATGATAATATCCATTTGGATTATTAACCATTTTTGTCGCCATCTATTAGACCATATATCAAACAGCAGTCATTTAGCTTTAGATCTTACAATGTGTGTGTGTGTGTGTGTGTGTGTGTGTGTGTGTGCGTGTGTGTGCGTGCGTGTGCATGTGTGTGTGTGTGAGAGAGAGAGAGAGAGAGAGAGAGAG
>CAIGQV010016735.1:12166605-12186781 GCA_903798115.1 Danio jaintianensis | reverse complement strand
TTCAATATTCACTCATTTATTTTATTCCATACAGATTTTCAAATTAATTTTGCAAGTTATACTGATCAAAAGGAGCTATTTGTGCATGATGTTGTTGTTTGGTTGTTGTTTTTTTACAGTGTTGTTGAACTAATTTGAGTTAATCGTAACTAATTTAATCTCGTTTTAGTCTTTATTATTTAAACATTGAGAGTTTCCTCGTTTTTATTATACAGACCATTTTGAAAGATTTATTTTGGTTAAATTTGGCTAAAAGCTGTTTATATGCTAATGCTAATATATTAGGATGGGAAGATTCCCAGATTCACACTGTGCATCGATAAAAGCATAAAAAGAGCTTAGCTTGACAGTTAGAGGAATAAAAAAGCAATATTTTTTTTCTGATTACATTGTGGTGAATTGAATCGAAATCCTTAAATTTTTTTCATATGTATAGATATTTGTGTATTGCTGTAGATCCTGTGTGTATTAAGCAATGTGCAAGCTTTTGGACCTGCAACTAACACGCTCTGCGCTGCACTTTAGACCAGCTTTTAGTTGGTCAATGGCGCAGTCTATTTCAGCTCCTCAAAATAGCAACGCGCCAACAATGCGCCTTAAAACACCTCCTTTTTAGACCGGCACACCCATGAGTCCACAAAGTGGCGCAAATGGATTTGCTATTTAAACAACATGGCACATTAGGGTTGCGCTGGTCTGAAAATAGCAACAAATAGCGGCATACACATCTTGCTCCTTATTGCGCTGGCTGTATGATAGGACCCCTTATTTTTATACACATTTTTATACATACACAGACTTTCTAAAGTTTTATATTGCCTAAATTCAGCCAACAGCTGTGTGTGTGATGCAGAACACGCTAATGCTAGTCAGAGGCCTGTCGTTTGGTTGAGTGTTTTTTATTTTCATCTTCTCTGCGACTCTGATGTCCTTCCATCAAGACTCTCTTTTTCTCTCTCTCTCATCTCTCCAGAGATAAAAATCATTTACACGTACAAACACGCACATACATACTCCCGTCTGAAAATACAGAGGGCCGTATATACCGTCGGGAATAGATGACTCAATCGATGTCCTTCAAAGAGACACAGTGACTGACTGCTGCTCATCACTTTATCTCTGTCTCTTTCACTCTTCTTCCATCTTTATTTTCCTCTCTCTTCATCAGAAGAAGAGACGGACTAAAGCAACGACAGTGATTGAGAAAGAGAATGAAGGAATTACTGAAGGTTGGTAGAAACATTGCCAGACCAAACGATCATGTTAGACTGGCTTATTCTGTGTTTTCAGTCAGGCAGTCCGTGTTTAAGAAAGGAAAGTGGAAGATAAATATGTTTCAGTGCACAGTTTCTCCACTTTAGGTGACACAAAACTATAAATAAGCATCACCCAGTAGCATTTCCATGGCGCTAATCACCCAAATCTGACAAGTCAGTTCGTACGCATCGTTTCAGTGTTTATGTTACAGCCTCAAAGGGCCAATAGTCATCCAATGCAGCAATTGCTCAATTCCTTTAAACACAAAAGAACATTGGGAAAGATTAACTATTGAGCCGTTACACTGTGGTATCGTTAAAAAGAGAGGGTGGTGTCAGGTTTTGTGAGTTTACTTGTGTATGTGTTTGTTTGTTTCTGGAATTTTGCCCAAGAGGAAAACATATATCTGAACTGCTTAAGAACTCATCCTCTCTATGTAAGTGCATGCTTTTAAAAGCATTAACTACAGTGAGTGTGTGTGGGTCAGACTTTGCTCTCCACCGTTTGTCCCCGTAAGGATAGTAAAATCTGAAATCACCTACATTGTGGGGACCATAAATATACGAAATATTGTCTTAATGAGTATCTAAAACTGCAGAAAGGTCTCGGCGAGAGTAGTTTTCAAAGTGCTGGAGCATTATCGCTGTATAGAAAAAAATGGAGTCCCCAGCATGATAGAGTAGTGGTTGTGTCTTAATGGGCCTACAATGGATTTATTCTCTTCCTCATCTGCATTCAGTTTCCAGCATTCATTAGAGAGAGAGAGAGAGAGAGAGAGAGAGAGAGAAAAAGTCCGGAAAGATGCTTTTCTTGAAGATTGTATTTGTCAGTCTTGTCTATATAATGAAAGTGAACTGAGATCCAGGCTGTCGAGTTACAAGATGAGATCATAAAACGGAATGGAAGTCATACAATAGTTTCGTGAGAATGAAAATCTTGAAAGTGTGATGCCTTTAATATTGTAGATTACATATCCACAGCACAGTCTGAATACAGAATACAAATGAGAAATGAGGAATACAAATGGACAACGACTTATATTGTATATTATATCTGTATATTTTGTCATTTGGGAGCTGGAAATACATATATTTATGGTTGATTGATTGATTGATTGATGGATGGATGGATGGATGGATGGATGGATGGATGGATGGATGGATGGATGGATGGATGGATGGATGGATGGATGGATGGATTGGTTGGTTGATTGATTTGTTTGAACCTACACTATCATTTAAAAGTCTGGGACAGGAATAAACATTTGGATTGATGAATGGAGGGATGGTTGGATGGATGGATAGATAGATGGAGTGCATGGATGGATGAATGGAGTGGAGAATAATGTAAAATATTTATTCCTTAACAATTCCCCATAGTTTCTGATTCATGGTTGTTTACCTTTCATTTATGCATTTATTTTGCATTGCATAAGAGACTTTGATCTCTACTTTGACAAAAGGTTTAACACAGTAACTTATATTTACATTTCTAGCATTTTGAAATGGCATATTTTCTAGTTAAGTGATGTAAATTAAAATACAAAAACAGATAACGAGCTGCCAGAAATGTTTGTTATTTTACAGTTTTAATTATTTGTATATTATTTGTTATACAAGATATAATTTGAAACTACTACAAATGTCAATAAAAGTCTTTATCTTTGTTAAACTGTAGTTACATTCTCAACATCAAATGTAAATATCAAGGTCCCATAATGCAACCCGAAAGCATAAACCAACAATAAAAGTGTAAGTTAGGTAATCATTTTTATTTTTGGCTGAACTATTTCTTTAAACTCTTTTATGATTAGAAATCCAAGTTATGTTTTTAAAAGAAAAACAGAAAACATGCAGCCTTGACTGTATCTTTCATTTTGCTGGGTGGATTTGTGTTTGCACAGATATTGGAATGAACATTTTGGTGTTTTTTTCTGTGGGATTCTTAGGAGGAACCAGTTGTAGCAGAGCTCAGGTGTTTTAATGCCAGTTCACAATCGTCCCCCAGATGCCTCTGTGTGTGCGCATGTATTCGCTGATCGGAAATACCCTTGACACTGTAACTTCCAGAGTAATCTAAACTGAGCTGATAAGTGTGTGATTGGCATGCTGCCGTTGTGTTGCCAGCGATATCTGAGCGTTTGAGAGCTGATATGTTTGGTGCACTGAGGCAGTAAATTGAAAATATATTCACAGACACTCTTGATGTTTTTAAAGTTGATTTGTTGTGTTGAAGCGAGATTTGGGGAGCTGTGTATGTTTATGTGTGTGTGTGAGAGAAAGTGTGTGAATGCTAATATTCGAGTGTCGCTCTACCTCAGTCTGTATGGTAGTGTATCCATCACAGACCCCTGTTGCCATGGCAAACCTTCAGACCTGTCACTCCGGGTTACTTTTAGCTGCTCCTCAGGTCATGTGAAAGGAATTCAAATGATAACACAACTGAATATTGGTGAATATTGAGTGTGTGTTTAAACACGTGGGACAAATCGCTACCTGGGCTCATTGAAAATGCATGACACATACAGTACCTACAGTATATACATTTCGCTACAGTTTTCATGTCAAATGATCACTTAAGGCAGTTATGAAAAAAACTAAACGTGTTTTTCATACAAATACATTTACATTATATATGTATCTCCTTTTCTGTAATAGTAAACTTGCTCAGTAGCTCACCTGGTACATTTTTTTACCTGTGATGCAAAGCGTACAATACATGTCCCATTCAATAAGCAAGAATCAATGATTTATGTTTTACACATTACCATCTTCTACACACCCAATTGTGCTGGTCTTCTGAAATTATTTCCAACTTATTCCCGACAGTAACTCTTCTCCCAGAATGAAAGCAACCTCTTATTTACAAGTTTGTGGGCATCCATGTGGCTGCTGTCATGTGAACGTGGTGTAGTTGTAGTAAGTGTAGTTGGTTTGTTGAAAAGTAGAGATTTCAAGCCTGTGAGGCAATAATTCACTGAGATTTCAGCATGTTTGCTGACCTATATGTCATAAAAACACAAATCTGGACTAAGGCCCTCTCCCGGAGAACCGTCAGTCTATAGCGATTGTGATTGACTTTTTAACTAGAGAGCAGGGCTTCCTTTGCTTGAGCGTCCATATTGCATATTGACTGTTGAATTTTCCCCATTTAAAAACTATACAAATGACATGTCTTGTGTATTCTGTGGGATGTTTGGATTAAGTCTAGTCTAGTTGGGCTTGCACTGTGTTGAACAATCTCTCTGATTGGCTGTTTAGCTTAGCAAACAAGCCATGAGTTTAAACGCAAATATGATGAAAGTGAGCAATGAGAAGCTTTTCAAATGTAACGTCATCCAACCTGAGCATTTCAATATGCAATGGTTATAACATGAGCCTCCTGGAATTAGGAAAGTGATCAACTTAATGGTGCATTGCTGGGTTTTAACTGATTACTTGTAATCTGGATTACATAATTGGATTCCAAAAAACAGTACTTGTGATTAGATTATTTTACATTTTAAAATGCTCATAATCAGATTAAAGTTATGTTTTTATGGATTACATGATGAGGAATTATTCACATGATAGTAAATGATTTACAGCTTATTGATTGCCCTATTTTTTTTTTCTTCTCTTCTAAATTATCTTAAAAACAGCTAAATACATTGGCTAAAACAAGTCATTTAGATTACTGACTGCAATTTTCATGACGTAATGTGTTATCAGTAACACTACAATTGGCAACTGGTTAGAGCTAGTTTGTGTATTATTTGTTTATCTGGAGTTCCAGTTTCGGTTTCTGGTTTCGAATGACAGATAAAGGCTATCGATTTATTTAGATAGTTACTTCCTCATTTCTGACATGATAACATAGTTTGCTTTTTTGCAGCAAGTTTGTTGATCTCAGCTTGACTTTTAGGTTGTGTACCGTTTAGTTTTTAGTGGCACTCCTTCATCAAGCAACATAAAACATTGTCACAGTCACATTAACATATTTCTGACAATTTGAAACACTATTAATCAATTAAAAATGACTGTGTATTTGTTCACTGACAATGGATATTGACCTTTTAAGCATCACAATTTCCCTTTGCACTTATTTAATTTCATACACATTCACATCTATTCATTTACATTAATATTTCTTGTAAATTCTCTAAATCTTGTGAATGTATCATCTGAAAAGTACCTCAAATATGTCATGTTTTGCAGAAAAATAGGCAGAGCCATGCATTTCCAATGAGCCAGAATTGCAATAACAAGGCATTGTTTGATATTGATAGTTTCCTGTCTTTTTTTAAATATATAATTCCTTGTAATTCATTCTTAGTCATGTTTATCCTCCTCTAGTCTGACCGCTCATTTCCATCCGAGTTATGTTTAGTAGGTCACACTTCATTTCCATTAAAAATTTACATAATGCCCATTTATTTTGCAAAGCAGATAGACTCCATCCGTGACAGTGACGAAAACATGCATTTGAAGCCATGATAAAATGAAGTTCTCTACAAACTCGTGTCGCGTTTGATACCTAATTTAA
This sequence comes from Danio jaintianensis, assembly GCA_903798115.1. Lineage (NCBI taxonomy): Eukaryota > Metazoa > Chordata > Actinopteri > Cypriniformes > Danionidae > Danio > Danio jaintianensis. The sequence goes on along the minus strand of CAIGQV010016735.1, from coordinate 12,181,000 downwards.
CACGGAAAAATGACAATCTGGCTGCCTCTTTATCGCTAAGACACCAGCGCCAGCCGAAATGTGCGTTTGCAGAGCTTGTCTGTTTGAGGGCTTGTTAGAGGTTGTTAGTCTTAAGTCAGGTGATCGGGCAGCTGCTGTCTGCTTACATCTCATCTCTCTAATCCAACAGGCAGAGTTTAGACCTGGGCCTGTGGCTTTCAGCTCAGTAAGACACACATGCTAATGTAGCATTAAGAGCCCGTGTTTGTGAGGCGGTGGATGAGAAAGGAACGAGTGGAGTGTTTTCTTCTTTGCTCCTCGGGGGAAGATGTATCTGCTGAAAGCCTCCAAAAGTGCAAATGAGTCTTCACTCGATTACAAATGATGGAGGGATAAATATCTGTGAGGTTTTTTTTGACAGTGCAGTGTTGCGTTTATGAAGAAAACCAGAGTCGTATTTGTAGCAAGTTTTGAAAGCATGTGCCCTCAGGGTGTCATTTATGGGTCAGTTCGGGAAGTTTCAGAGATTCAGATTTGGAGAAAGTGAAATGCTGTTTGTAACCTATTTTATTTCAGAATATGACATATATTTGAAGGGAAATAGGAGAGGAATTTACATATGTAAATCTCAAGAGATGCATGCTTTATTTTGTGTTAAACTAAACTTCAAATGAGTGGGTTTTAGTTTGGTTTTTATTTAGATGTGTAAGTTTTTGATAAAGTATTATCTCTCATATGACATTTTAAATATATATATTTTTAAACATTTCCCAAGTGCTGTTTAACGGAGAGAAGATTTTGTTTAAACATATACAAATTTAAATATAAAAACATGCTAGCTATTTAAAGATACTATCACATTAAAGTATTATTAAAAGGTTAATTAGGTTAACTAGAAATAATCATAATAATACTGACCATAAAATCATGAAACAAATAAAATTAAAATGAGACATCCAGGCTGTCGATTAAAACAAATAATTTAATATTAAATATTAAAAATAAAATGAATACAAATATAAACTGCTTTTATTCCAGCCAAACTAAAATAAATAAGACTTTTTCCAGAAGGAAACAAAAAAAATAGTATATGAAATTCATTCATTCATTCATTTTCTTTTCAGCTTAGTCCCTTTATTAATCTGAGGTCGCCACAGCGGAATGAACTGCCAACTTATCTAGTACATTTTTTACGCAGCGGATGCCCTTCCAGCTGCAACTCAGTACTGGGAAACATCCATACACTCCCATTCACACACATACACTACGGCCAATTTAGCCTACCCAATTCACCTGTACTGCATGTCTTTGGACTTGTGGGGGAAACCGGAGCAAACCCACACGAACACGGGGAGGACATACAAACTCCACACAGAAATGTCAACTGACTCAGCCGAGGCTTGAACCAGCGATCTTCTTCCTGTGAGGCGACAGCGCTACCCACTGCGCCACCGCGCCGCCCCTAAATATATGAAATAATAGGAAATACTTTGAAAACTTCTTTGCTCTGGTAAACATTACTTGGGAAATATTACGAATTTCACAGGAGGGCTGGTAATTTTGCGTTTAACTGTATATGCATTACAATCATTTTGTAATTTATGATATTACAGCATACAATAATTTACTATAATTTTCTTTTGCTGTACAAGCCAAGCAGCTACCATTGAAATTAAAGACACTGCTAACAGATTGCAGGTATCATAGACCTAACAAACAACAAGTGACCTCATTAGTGGACGTCAGAAAATGTGTCACATGAGGAGGAGAAAAGCAACATGCATCAGCCTTTAAAGAAACACAACTGCTTTGGATTTGACATTGACTCAATATGTCACTCCCACTCCATCAGATGAATCACTCTTTCTCCGCCCTTTATTCTTCACCTTATCTGTTCATCTCACTCCTATTTGGCTCCGCATCTCCTTCTCTCACAGTCACCCGAATCACTCCCACTTTTTGTCTCTGTGCACTCTTGTCTTTCTCCACACATCTTGCCAGTGCTGTTAACAGGAATCAAAGCTTTTCTGCAGTCTGAGGACTGAGGCAGGTACTTGAGTCCCACAGGTGCGTTCTCCCAGCTAACCAATCCCGTCCTCGGGCATAGCTGTCATTCCTTACATAACTCAAGCCTGGCACCTGCCCTCTAGCTTGGAACAGAGCGAGACCGACAGCTCGAGAAAGAGAGAGAGAGAGGTTAGTGGTGGGAGCTGCTTTTGTTTGGGAGCAAGTGCTGTCTTGGCTGGGGGCTACAATAGTAGAAGTACACCAAGAGGGGGAACAAAAGCAGCTTTTACAGAAAGTACAGAGCACACTTCAAACCTTCTCTGCATTCTGTTCCAGTCTCAGCTTTTTTTTACTCACTTCAAGTTGGGAAAGAATACTGGATTACCATAGTGGTGGATCTAGTGTATCTTCTGTGCATATCTCTACATATCTCAATAGCTGGTTATGAGCGCTGTTTAATCATATCACATACTAATGTGACTCTTTTGCAAAATGATGGTATCCAATACAATTTCTGCATTATAGACACCAATATTTTATCGATTTATAAAAGATGAATCATTGTCTGATCATTGTACATTGTAAAAAAAGCTGAGTTCCACACAATCAATGAAGAAACTAAGTTAACGTATTCGCTTTTATGAATTTTAAGTTGATTGAACATAAAACAATGAAGTTGTCCCAAAACAACCTCAATAATTAGGTTGTTTCAGCTCATTTTAAATAAGTAATTTAAACAAACAGCAAATGTCTTTTGTTTTTACTGTATATAAACATTACGATTATGATTTATTTAATATAATTGCTGCACACTGTGAACGTATATTAGTACCATTTTGTTGTTAAATTTTGTGATTGTGAAAACCACAATTGTGACCCTGGACTGCAAAATTAGTCTTATATTGCATGGGTATATTTGTGGAAATAGCCAAGAATAAATTATACAAGACAAAATGATACTTTGATCCAAAACATCAATAGGATATTAAGTTCTATTGAAGACATTTAGCAAATTTTAAAACGTAATTTTGGATTAGCATTTTGACAAATTTAAAGGCATTATCATCATTAGATTTTCTGGACCCTCAGGCTCAAGATTAACTAATAGTTGTTTCAAATAGTGTCCTAACAAACCATATGCCAATGAAAAGCTTATTTATTTCAGCTTTCAGATGATGTATAAACCTCAGTTTCTAAACATTGACCCCTATGACTGCTTTTGTGGTCCAAAGTGATATTTACAAAAATGGTATGAACTTTGTACAGAACCAGAGACTGAACAACTAGTTGTTAGTGATGTATTTATGGTCTTCTATGTGTGTGCAAAAATCAATTGCAGGAGCAAGTTGTCAGATAAAAAAGGGCACTCATTTGTGTTGCCAGATCTTAGTGGTAAACAAAAACAATTCCTAACATTCTAAAATAAATCCCCATACTTTATATGCAAAATAATTCCTATAATAATCTTGATCGATTTATGAGCCAATCCTAAATAACAAGCCCATTGACACTAAGTGGACATGGCAACACTGTTGTAATATTAATAGGTCGAAATAGTCAATACCAAACATGTGAAACGCCTGACAGTTATCAACCATCCAACCAATATCAACCATCCATGAGCGAGCCATGTTCTGTACACTGAAAAATAATTTGGGCAATTTCCTTGCATATTTATTCATAAGTATTATTTATGTATTTAGGATTACATATGAATCAATCATAACTCTGCAAATTTTGCAGCTATTACAAAACAAATGGAACATGTTTCTCCATGTTGCTATGATATAGAACCACCACTGTACATATGCATTTGTGCGAGAATATGAATTATATATTTTCACAGAGTAGTCCTTCACTGTCTTATCATCCTCATGGAGAGAGAAAGCTAATGAGGAACAGAATACGATGAAACACAGATGCACAGATCCAATAAGCTCAGAGCTGCTCATCTGGTATTCACCTCCTCTCTTATTGAACAGAGAGGACAATAGAGCTGTGTGTATGTGTGTGTGTGTGTGAGAGAGAGAAACTTTGCACACTTTGTTTATCAGCGCACAGGAATGGTAGATATGGCAAGAGGCCTAAAATGAATCCCTCAGCAAATACTGGCCCCTCTGAACAGAAGTGTTGTGCTTTACACACACGCACACTGTGCGGCTTATCTTTATTTTATCTGGAGCACAGGAGATGAGCCATGTGTTGGGAGTGCTAAAAAAGTCAGGCCAAAGTGTTACACGCAGCAGCCGAAGGTTTTGAATTCTCCCTTGAGCCTGATGTGAATGGAGATGGTGGAAAAGCTCCTCTAACACCCATCTATCGTTACATCAGGTGCACTTAAGCACAGGCTAATTATCTGCAGCTCTCCCTTTTTTATTCATTAAATTTACAACTGCATGGCAGATGTAATAAAGGTGATGCGGCCTCATTAATGGACTTAACGGAAGATTTATTTTATTTTTTACTTGTTTGTGTGGAAATTTCCATTCATCCATGCTGAAATACGATATGATATGAATGAATAAATACAAGATGCAATAAATCAATCAAAAGTGACAGTAAAAAAAGAAATAAAAAAATCTGTTTATTATTTTAGAAATTAATTAAGTTATATATTATATATTAAATTAATAATGATAAATTAACAATTTAATTAAATATAATTGAGTTAAATATTTATTAATTTCATTCAAATATTTATGTTTTATATAAACATACCTCACAAATCATAAATTGATATTTTCTATGGGATGCTGTAAAATGTTGTATTTGTGCATATACATTAGATTAGTCAGTACTGAAAGCAAATCTGGAGCTAATCTATAAAAAACAATAACTAAAGATAATGGTCCAAAAATTTGTAGCCCAAATTTATACGGTAGGGAAAAATATTTAAAAAAAATTCTAAAAAGAGCAAAAATCAAGAGAAATAAAGTATTGGCAATATTTTGCATGAATTTAAATATATTAGCTTTCTATTTCTAAAGATGTTTGGTGACTAAAATACTGTTTTAATAAATATATATGTTTAATAAATTTGTTTCGTTCAAATGCACTGAAATATATTATCTATATTCACTAAGAAATAAAAAAAAGAATAAATAAATAAAATAAAAATCTTCATTTTCAAAATGGGGTGTACTCATTTTTGCTGAGCACTGTATATTATTATTATTATTATTATTATTATTATTATTATTATTATTATTATTATTTTGCTTTATTGATATAGTTATAGACACACAAAAAAATCTGTTTGATTCATTCGGTTTATCAGTCAAGCGTGTTTTAAAAACTCATTCTGTTTTTGTAATTTGTAAGAGTCATAGAATCATCTTGGAATAGCTGCTGTGATTCAAAATTATTCTGAACTCTGCACAGCAATTACAAATGTATAGAATTTACAGCACTTTAGAAAATTGCAATTACAGGAAAGCAGACCCAGAGTAATGCCCCCCACCAAACAATTGTGATTTTTTTCAGCAAACGTAAAAATATCACATTTACAGTGGACCAGCCATTATCTGTCCTCTAAACTATGTTAATTAGATTTGACAACAAAGAGTTAAGCTTGAAGCTGGACAGCAGGGTCATCTAGCCTTGCTTTGCGTTACTGTGTTACTGTGTTCGCTGTCACTGGTAGATAGTGTTAGATTATGCGGATAGTTCACCAAAAACTGAATATGTTCAGATAATGTAGGTTTGAGTAACCATTTTGCTGTAGGAGAAAATTAATGAAGTTTTTTTTTGCAAAACAGTGGTCATTGGTGATTCATAAAATGCCATAAAAAGTCATAAAAAGACAACAGCTACCAGCACTTTAAGTTTAAAACAATATATGCAGGCATAATAAAATTAATACATTTGGCTCATGATGATACATTGAGATCTTGTGACGAAAAAAAAACTAAAAGTAGACATTATTTACCACATTTTTACTTTTGATTCACAGCCTTTCATAATATATATATATATATACTTAAGATTAAGACTTAAAAATGAGTAAACCTGTTGACTTAAAATTATTAAAGGGACAGTCCCCCCATAGATTTAAATCTACTCACTATGTACTATTTACTCACTACACTATATTCTTTGGTGATTAACAGAAGAAAGAAAGGTGTCACTTGATGGTGTCAAGTTGAACTTTAAGTTTCTTTCTTCTGTTGATCACCAATGACTATATTTTGAAGAAAGCTAAAAACCTGTAAGCATTAACTTCCATAGTAGGAAAAACAAATACTATGGAAGACAATGGTTACAGGTTTCCAACATATTTCGAAGTATGTTTTTTTTGGGGTTTAACAGAAGAAAGAAACTGAAACAGGTTTGTTCAGATGACTGAATTTTCCATTTTGTGTGAACTATCCCTTTAAGTAAATGAACTTATTCTAAAAAAAATAAAGTTAAGTCAACTTAACGATTCCAATTTACATTGGGCTTTAAGTAAAGTCAACTTGTTGCTTTTAAGGCAACAAGTTTACTCACTTTTTTAAGTAAAGTAACTAATTGCTTCTTACAGTGCAGTGATGTCATAAAAAGAGCATTGATCCATACTGGAGGAAGTGAGAAACTGCACGTTTTGAATACTTATATCTTCTAAATGTGAATTTTGTGATTGTCTCAGAGCTCACTATATAGCTAACAGCAAGTCTCGAGACTAGCATACTGATGCTAAACCCCAAAATACTTTAATTCTAAACAAGTATGGAAGCACAACCCATTATTTCTCTGCATATGTTTCATTCAGATTTTCACTTCAGAACACTTTCTAGCAGCTTGAGGAGTGTTACGCAAGAACAGTGTTTACCTTGTAAAAGAATAAATAAAACAAACATCGCCGCTTAGCTCTCAACCCGCGTGTGGAGGTGAAGAGGGGGCTGAGAAGTGGAAAGGGAGGGAGAAACCAAGAAGCCGTGTTTCCCTGTGGCACACTCCGCAGCGTGGCGCTAGAAAGAGAGATTGAAAGTCCAAAAATAAAAAGAGAGATGCGGTGGAGGAACATCTCTGTATTATTGATAACAGCGAGAGGATGAGTAGAGTTCTTCTTCTCGTTTTTACTTTCTCTCTCTCTCTCTGAAGGTTTGTGATTTCGTGATTGGTATGTGGAGGGTGGATGTGTCTCGGAGAGCCGGGTGGCTGACCGTGGTCTCCGTCTAGCTCCAAATGCCAATTTGCGAGCTGTCTCATTCCATCTTGACGAAATGTCCTATTCTCTGGTCGGAGGGAAGGGTGGGGTGTGAAGTGTGGGCTTCTCCTGTGGGAGAGCTGTGGCTTCTATCATCCTTATCAAACCTGGCTTCTGCAGTCACACTGGATTTAGCTAACACTTGCTTAATACACTCCTCACTGAGCCTTGGGTGTGTGCGTGCATGTGTTGCTCTGGGATGTACAACGAGTGTGTGCTGAGGGATTTGCTCTCGTGATGGGATGCATACTTATATAGACGTAAGGGAAATAATGCGTAATTGCTAACGGCTGTGGATCTTCATAAAGATGGAACACGAGTTGTGATTATGGCGTAGATCAACATTGCCTTCTAGATTAGTGGATGTGGTTTTGGATGGGAAGCAGAATCTGCCTGCTGAGTGCTAATGGGAGGGAAATACTTATTTATATTAAGAAATGCTTTATTGTTTTAGGGATGGATGATTTATACTTTAGCGATCAAAAGTTTGAGGTCAGTACAATTTATGAAAGTTAGTGTTCTTACTTACGCAAGAAATATAACATCATTTATTTGAAACGTACTTTATTGTTTTTTTTCTTTACTGTCATTTTGGGCCATTTAAGGTCTGATCAAAAGGTCATTAATTAAAATTAAATCACTTAACCTTTGTGTATTGTTCCAATTGATTACCTTTTCGTTATGTTGGTGGCTGTTTTTGCCCCATTGACTTCCATTATAATGACTTTTTTGATTGCAAAGATATGTCAGCATATAATCATAATCTAGATTGTTGCTGCTTTTCCCTGTTGGGAAAATGTGTCATTTTTACTGTTGATCATCAGTTGGCAGCATCAACTCTTTAGATAGGGCTGTGCAAATAAGTTTCTGGCTTTTATATGGAGTTATATGGAGTAAAACAGCAGATTATAGTGTTTGTGTGCATAAATACACTTACTATGTTTACTATGTTCTGAGAGCTGAGGTGCTTATTTTGATTTTCTCAGACATATCAAGATAAGTGCACAAAGGTCTCGCACACACACATACACACACACACACACACATGCTCATACACACACACGCGCACACACGCACGCACGCACACGCACATGCACACACACACACGCACACACACACACAATAATCCATATAGAAAGGCAGAAACTAATCTTTTTTTTTGGCACTGCAACTGATGATCAACATTAATAATATAAAACTGTACCTCTTCCCAACAGGAAAAAACATGGAAAATCAAGAATGCATAATTATATGGTCTCATGGCTTTGCAATCACTAAATGTCATTATAATGGATGTCAATTGGGCAAAAACAGCCTCAAACATAACGAAAGGGTAGTAAATTTGCTCAGAGTGTATTGTTGAATTTTTTTAACATTTTCAAAGCATTTTCCCAAAATATGTGTCAAAATAAGATTTTTCACCAAAAATCATTCCATTTGCTGAAACACAGAGAAAGTTGTGGCCAAATTAAGAATCAAAATCACCCCAGAGTGGATGAAAACATCACCAACAGCACACAAGGCTTAAAAAAACAAACACTTTTTTTGTTTTAATGGTGTATATTACATGGTGGTTACATATTAGTAACTTAAAATGTACCCTCTGTAACCTGATAATGTCATCGACTCATCCACTGACCCTTGACCTCTCTCTCTGTCCAATCACAGCTTCCGCATCGCCGAGTGACCTTCTCCACAGCCAATCAGGCCCAGGATCTTCAGGACCCCTCTCAGCACAGCTACTATGACAGTGGTCTGGAAGAGTCAGAGACGCCCAGCAGTAAGAGTTCCTCAGGGCCCCGCATCGGCCCCCTCGCCCTGCCTGAAGACCACTACGAGCGCACCACCCCAGACGGCAGCATCGGAGAGATGGAACACCCCGAGAACGGTAAGAAGAGGTGGTGTGTCCCCCTCCCTTTACTTTCACTCCATATCCTCTCTTTCAGAGCAACTGTTTTACATCTTCTGCATCTCAAAGCTTGAGTTTTTATAGGCCAAACACTACAGGCAAAAACACTGTTTTCTTGCACCTGTCAGTTTGGAGCTTTGAGCGTTTTGGCTTTTCATTAATAATTTTTTTTAGACTTAGTGGGTAGAAAATATTCCAAATATACTTTTAAGTGGTACTTTTATTTCACTTAAGCAATCTATGTATGTAGATTTCAATTACAATCCTGGCCATTTTCTCAAAAAGTGTTTTTTTTTTGCTCCTGCTTAGCCATAAATCTCAGCTTCAGCTGTGCTTACAGTTTTACAGTGATATTCATATCTACAGTATATTATTAAGGTTTTTTACATATTATATACAATATTTTATTCTACACAAAATTATGAATAAGTATTTTGTTTCTGGCTGTTTGCAGTATATTCTGAACTACTGTATGGCATGATAAAAGAGCTTCCCAAATTGCTTTCTGTAGAAATGTCTTACTCTAATTTGTCATAAAAGAACACAAGAGTTCATCCAATGTTCAGATTCATCCAATGTTCAGATTTTTGTGCTAGAAATGTATGCAATTAAGTGCATATTTGATTAAATACTGGCCCATTTGCAAATTTAAACATAATATTTTAGACACATTGCAATATTTATTATATAATAATATATAATTATATAAATATATAATCAACCATATGGGAAAGTGTAATGATAATTATTAGCATTTTTTTTACCCTAATCACCTGCAGTGTCTTGCCTTGAAGTAACTGAACTGAATTTAGTGATTTACTTCTATACCCTGCACACACACACACTCACACTTTGCTTTAAAACAAAGCAAATAAAAGAAAGAAAAATCTAATTAAGGCCAATCTGAATTTTTAAAACTCTGTGAACATTTTTGTGTGACCTGAATGTCAGAATTTAAGCAAATTAACAACCGATTTGAATATGTTGTTCGTTCAAACTTTGTGGGCTTTATCAACACTCATTTACATGTAAAAAAAATGCATTAATTCCTGGCAAGATATTGCAATGACCCATTCATATTAGCGTATGCACAGCAAGAAGACCTCATGTAATCCTCCTCCGCTGTAGCTGTAGGGAGCAGCCCAGGCGGATGTGCTCCCGAACGGGCCAAGAATCCTCAGCAACAGCTTCTGAGAGGGTGGAAGTCATAGCCAAAAGGCAGGCTGGCATTGAAAACATTTAGAATTTCAGTTACAGCGGAATTCATCAGTGTGTATGTCTGGACACGAGTATATGCGTGGACACAAAATGCACACTCTCAAAAATATTCAGGGTTTAATAAAAGTTAAGTTCAGTAAACAGTTCTTGTGACAAAAAAGTTTCAATGTATCCTCAATTTTGAAAGTACAATAATAAATAAATAAATTGATTGCATTGATTGCATTTTAGAGTGAAAGGATTTTAACTTTTTTTTCCACTTAGCTAGAATGCAACTAATCAAAGTAGTGACAGTTAAAAACTAATATATAAAACATATTAAAATCAAAAACAATTATATATGTATTTAATATGCAAGGTGTCACAGTGGCTCAGTGGTTAGCACTGTCACCTCACAGCAAGAAGGTCGCTGATTCGAGTCCCGGCTGGGTCTGTTGGCATTTCTGTGTGGAGTTTGCATGTTCTCCCCGTGTTGGCGTGGGTTTCCTCCGAGTGGTGTTCTCGGATGTTCACAAATACGAGGAATTTGTTTTCGTGACAGAGCTTCTACAGTGCAACAGAATTACAGATACAGGACAAAAAACTGATAATAAATATATTTAAAAATAGAAGTAGTGAATGAAAATATACAAATTGACAAGTGTATGTACAGGTATATACAACGTTATATGTGCAGCTGTTATGTGCAAATTGGCATGTAAAGTATGTTGTTAAATAAGTGTTTGTGTATTAAAAGTGTATAGCAAGTAGTGATGTTTTTTTCACAATTACTATCATCAAGTGTTCATGAGATGGATTGCCTGAGGGAAGAAACTGTTTCTGTGTCGGGCTGTTCTGGTGCACAGTGCTCTGTAACGTCGACCAGCATATGTTTTACGCAGCGGATGACCTTCCAGCCGCAGCCCATCACTGGGAAACATTCATAGACACTCATTCACACACATACACTATGGACTATTTAGCTTACCCAATTCATCTATACCACGTCTTTGGACTTGTGGGGGAAATCGGAGCACCCGGAGGAAACCCACGCGGACACGGGGAGAACATGCAAACTCCACACAGAAACACCAACTGACCCAGCAGAGGCTCGAACCAGCGACCTTCTTGCTGTGAGGTGAACGTGCTACCCACTGCGCCACCGTGCAGCCACCACAGATATATTTATTAAAATAATATTTTAGTCACCAAACATATTTAGAAATTGAAAGATAATACAATTAAATTCAAGCAAAATATTGTAAAAAAAAATTACAACCTACAAAATTTCAACTAAATTTTTCATTTTTTTGCTTCTCTTGATTGTTCCTCTTTTTAAAATTTGTATTTAATATTTTTCTATAACATATAAATTTGGGTGTACTCGTTTTTGGACCGTTATCATAAGTTATTTTGAAAGATAAGCTCCACATTTGGCTTCAGTACTGACTAATCTAATGTATATGCACAAATATAATATTGTGTAGCTTCCTATTAAAAATATGAATTTAAAAGATAGATTTGTGAAGGGTGTACTTATATATGCTGAGCACTGTATATGTTACTATATATATATATATATATATATATACAACTAATAAAGTGATGGTGGGCATGAAAAAAACTTATTTCAACAACATATAAAAGAAGCCATTCACCTACTCCAGTTTTAATGCATACTGCATAAAACCCTAAAATGATTGTACACTTTATTTATAGTATATACACTTCTTTTTTTTTTTTTGTTACCACTGGTATGGTACAGGTGTTGTCTTTAAAAATATCCTGGTAAATTGTGTTAAAGAGAATGCCATATATGTAAAAAGCAAACTGCAAATAACCAAATAATAAAACTGAAAAACAAAAGAAAAAGCTAAATAGTATCAGCTCAAAGAAGGACACTCTTTTTTTGTGGGGAAAAAAGAAGAAGAAGAAGAAGAAGAGAAGTATGACTAAGAAAGTGAGGTGGACTGAGGCCTAAATGTCATGGCTGTCTTCCCACATCAGTGCTTTTCCCGCAGCTCCAGGACTGTGTGTGTGTGTGTGTGTGTGTGTGTGTGTCTACAAGGAGGGTCATCCAGACAGGTCTCACTTATGGCATCTGTACACACACAGCTGCACACAGAAGCCCATGGCAGGTGCCACCAGCCGCATACACACACATACACACACATGCTGAGAAAAAGTACTGTATGTGCTTCCCTGCATGCCAAAATTAGGTCAGGTGCGATGGGGGTTAGGAGGGATATTTATCCGATTTAGCCCACCGGTATTTCCTTTAGGATGTGTACATGCATTATTTCCTTAGGATATATATGCACTATGGGTCAAAAGGTTTGGGATCGTGTTTTTTTGTTTGTTTTTTTATCTGTGTGTGTGTGGGTGGGTGGGTGTTGATAAGTTTTTTCTCCTCACACACAAAAGTCTGTATTTACTGCATTAAAAATGCATTAAAACCATAATATTGTGAAATATTATTTGCATTTGAAATAATTGTTTTGGATTTCCAAATGTGTTATGATTCAGTTTATACCTGTCATTCAATACTGAATTTACTCCAGTCTTCAGTGTCACACAAGTTATTATTTATAATTTTTAGGACTCTTGGGATAACAGCATTTTAACAGCATCAGTATTACTTTTTTTTTTTACTTTATAAAAGTCTTTATTTATTTATTTTTTCACTTTTGAACAATTTAATGTGCCCTTGATGAATAAAAGTAAATAAATTTTAACGGTGCTGTATAATTTTTTTTTAACACAGATAATAATAATAATAATAATAATAATAATCAGTGATTATTATAATAATTATTTCTTAAGACCATCATATTACAATGATTTCTGAAAGATCAAGTAAGGACGGTAAAGACTGGATGCTAAAAATGTAAGTGTAAATCACAGGGATGAATTAAAATGAAACGTTAAACCACAAATTGTTGTAATAATTGTAGCAATATTTCACAATTTAACCGTTTTTATTGCATTTATTTGACCATATAAATGCAGCCTTGCTGAGCCCAATAAAATTATATAAATTATACTAATCCCAGACCATTGTCCAGTACAGTACATGTGTGTGAGTGTGTGTTTGCATATGTTATCATAATAGACAGTCTCCACTTGCGTCTGTTGACCCTGACGGCGGTGGTTTGTCTTCATGGATTTCTGCCAGCTTCCTGGGGTCGACATCTTAGCCCCTGAGGGAAGAGTTTTACTGTACTCTCTCACATCACAATGGAGCTAATAAAAGAGTGGGGATCTTAAAATAAATAGTCCCAGCGCTCGAAATGACTTTAGCAGCTGTGCCACGCAGCAGTGCGGGTCTATAAATACATTAGTGCTCTTCAAATGAGCTCAGCTTCATATAGCCACTATGGATAATGCATGCATGGAATGTGTGAAGTGCAGATGTGGAACGCTAGTGAAGGTGACAGGGCTACTGAGTATGCATAAATGCGCTGTGATGAGTACGCCTCGCAACCTGTGATTTCATGGCCCTTTTTTAAGAACGTTGTCAAAACTTAAGAAATGAGGCAACGTGCTAGACAAGGACTAATGTGTCTTAGATATTTATGGAGCATGGAATAAAGCTGCCGCCTTCTACTTCCTTAAAGGAGAAGTGTGTTATTTATGCTCTACTAGTGGCACTAGACAGACCTGTGAAAATAATTGCAAACAAGTTTCAAACACTAGCATTTCTTTTTTTTTGTAGTTTGTGTTTCAGAATCATTCAAACAAACAGATGTAGTTCTGTTTGGTGCCACTGGAGAAACAGAAATGATTGGCAGCATCATTCATATCATTGTAAGATTCTTCTGTAAGATTCTAGTGTTCATAAAGAAGTTCATAAAGGCTGCATTTGTTTTAATATTTATTTGATATATTTAAGGGGTGTCACGGCGGCGCAGTGGGTAGCACAATCGCCTCACAGCAAGAAGGTCGCTGGTTCGAGTCTGGGTCAGTTGGCATTTCCGGAAGAAAACCGGAGGAAACCTATGTTCGCATAGGTTTCCTCCGGGTGCTCTGGTTTCCACCACAAGTCCAAAGACATGCGCTATAGGTGAATTGGGTAAGCTAAATTGTCCGTAGTGTATGTGTGTGAATGAGTGTGT
>CAIGQV010016735.1:12150947-12166205 GCA_903798115.1 Danio jaintianensis | reverse complement strand
TTGCTGTGAGGCGAACGTGCTACCCACTGCGCCACCGCGTCGCCCATAGTAAACATTTATTTATTTATTTATTTATTTATTTATTTATTTATTTATTTATTTATTTAATTAATTAGTTAGTCAGTTAGTCAGTCAGTTAGTCAGTTAGTTAGTTAGTTAGTTAGTTAGTTAGTTAGTTAGTTAGTTAGTTAGTTAGTTAGTTAGCTTAATTAATTAATAATTATTCATTCTTTCATTCCATTCTGATTTGTAGCACTACTTGTTCGGGAATCACACAGTTCACCTTTCCATAATTCATTTGAAGAATATTGTCAGATGAAACCATGTTGCACTGAGCAAATATTCCTGTCAAACAAGATGTGATATTTCCTGAATTTGCATGATCCATCTCAGAAATCTCCTTTTATTATACTTGAGAAAGAGAGATGGAAGATAAAAAAGAGCCAGCTTCTTGTTTCCAACGGCACACTTTTTGCATAAAACCCAATAGATGTCAGAACAGACTGTACCTGGTTCTTCTCTCCTCCACAGACCCTACTAACTAACTAGACGAAGCCTCTTCTCACTTTTACTCTCATCCTGTCTTTATTCTCTCTCTCTCCGTTGCTCTGAGAAGAGAAAGAAGCTAAGTATATCTAGAGGGGGATGACTTAGCAAAAGTGTCTAAAAAATATCCATTGCTGTAAAAGACATGAACCAGGTTGTCTTCGCTGAAGTACACGTCGTCTCTGATGAGCTCTGCTTTTTCTCCTGAAACGGCAAATCATCACTTCTGCTAACAGCTCTGTTTATGAGGAAATTAACAGTATAATGCACACTTTCGACCTCATTAAAACACTGACAGTAGTTGGAGTTTTAATATGCTTTTGCTAGTTGAACTTTGTGTTGAGGGATATTACTGTGTACTGTACTTTTGTACTACTTCTATGAAGCAGTTATTTATTTGTTAATAAGGCAATGTTTGAAAGCAGGGTGAAAGTTCTTTTCAGCAGTTTTGTGAAGTTAAAAAGTTTATTTATTTTTTGCTGTGGTTATGGACTAGTGAACCACATCTTCTCTGATAGGTCAGAAATACATAAGCTATATGCAAATGGAAAAAGTAAGTCCAAAGTCCTAACACTTGCATACTTTCACAGTTAAAAAAATACCTGTACAAGATTTTATTTTAGTAGTAAACAAACAAACAAAAAAGTTACTTTCCAGTATTTGTGATTAATGGGTGTTTCTCTGTTTATTTACACTTTTTAAGTACATTATGGCACTTTTGTTTTTCTTTTTGTAATGACATTTTAAGTCATTTTAAACAATATGCTGCCTCCTTATGCAAATTACACAGTGCACTGTTAATGACTTTTGTTGATTACACAGTATTGTAATTAACTTTTATATGAACTGTATTTTACTGTATGACAGTTATGTAGTATGTTACTGTATTTTAAAGTTGCTTTGTGAAAATTACTTTAAAGATATACATACAATTATGTAAATGTATATACAGCAAGATAAATAGTACTATAAATGTAAATACAGTATTTTGCTGTAATTGATTTACAGTAGGGCGACATGGTGCCTCAATGGCTAGCACTGTTGCCTCACAGCAAGAAGGTCGCTGGTTCGGGTCCCGGCTGGGTCAGTTGGCATTTCTGTGTGGAGTTTGCATGTTCTTCCCGTGTTGGTGTGGGTTTCCTCCGGGTTCTCCGCTTTCCCCCAAGACATGTGGTATAGGTGAATTGAATAAACTAAATTGGCCTTAGTGTGTGTGTGTGGATGTTTCCCAGTACTGGGTTGCAGCTGGAAGGGCATCCGCTGCATAAAACATATGCTGGATAAGTTTGCAGTTCATTCCACTGTGGCGACCCCTGATGAATAAAGGGACTAAGCCGAAGGAAAATGAATGAATGAATGACTTACAGTAGGTTACTTTAGATTCTACAGAGCAGACATCAAGGTCCCTTAATGCAACTTTGAATGCAACATTCATATATATAATAGATATACTTTATTACAGAAGTTTCATATTTAGTGAGCAATAACAAGGCAGTGACGAGTTCTTTCAACCAAACTATGCAAAGTATATGAAGAATTTGTAGTTGCCTTTGTACTACAGAACTATTTTAGTACCCATCTGAGTCATCATAAGGTATCCCGCCTATGTCCTGAAATGAAACCATTTGAGAAGCACTGCACAGGCCATGGATCCGAGCGAGCTCGTGGAAGTTTGGCCCTGGAGAAATGGTTGCTGTTGTTTAGCTAAGATTAGCTTAGATGAAGCGAAATGGACTGAACTCTCTCTCTCTTCCTCTCTCCATCGCTCGCTCTTACTCCATCTCTTCGCTGCAGCTCGCTCCTCTCCAGCTAAATGGAATCATCTCCGTCTGATAATGGAGTGTAATTCCATTACCCCAGCTCAGCATCCCAAGGGGGGGCATTTCCGCCCGACACCCCCTTCTCTCCCCTAATGTGCTCATTTCCCCTGCCTAATAGAAATGGATGGGTCTGTGGGTCTTCTCTGGGAAGGGTGGGAGAGACAATGGAGAGAAAAAGATACGGAGAAGCAGGGGATAGAGGTGAAATGTTTTGGAGAATAATTCGACGGAATGAGCTGAGATGGAAAAGATGAGACAAGCTCAAAAGCGCAAAGTGATTACGCGGTAAAAGCCGGGAACGGGTTTGATGTCTTCCGTGGTGCCGGTATTTATGAGCAGTTATGGATCTATTTGAATTTCTCTCTCTCATCTCTTGCCTAAAAGACAAACCCAAGCGTTCATATCAGCCAACTGGTAATGGCTTCCACAAACAAGCAAACAAACAAACAAAAAACAACCGAACGGTCTCGACAGAAGAAAGGCCTTTTCAACATCTGTGCAGTTGTCAGGGTTCATTTCTCAAGAGCCTCTCAAAAGGCTGCCGCCAAGCGCTCTAACGTTGCACAAAGCGTCCATTACGCCCTCGTTTAGTAGAGCAAATAGGCTGCCGTTCTCCCGCCATCACGCCCATATCAGGGGAAATGAATGCAATCATTCGTCTCAAATGAGCAAACAAGCCATCTCCATAACGGCAACATCCAATCTGTCCCATACCATTCAATCAGGCCACTTCTTTAAGCTGGAAAACAGGAAAATTGTTTTGACGTTCTGATGCAGTGAACCGCATGTACTCTCTCATACGAGAGAGAGAGAGAGAGAGAGAGAGAGAGAGAGAGAGAGAGAGAGAGTTGTTTTTAATGATTCTAACTAACCACATTTCCACCGCTGACAATTTGCTCAGAGATTCTGCAATGGTAAACATGAATTATACCAAAATGCAACCATTTTGGATGATTCGAGAGACAGGGAATTCAGTCTCAGGCCCACGTATCTTTAAATAGTAACTAAGAGTAACATGTAGAGAGTTTATATTAAATGCTAAACCTTGATTCGTGCAGACTGGGGTTAAGCATTCGTGATTATGTCTGTTATGCACATCTTTTAATTACAGACGTTATACTATCATGTAGACACCAGAGATTCTGAATCACTCCTCCCACAGCCCACAATTCCACTCATATTTATTTAATGTCGCACAGCTAACCATAAAAAAAAAATAAAAAAATGAACATGACTAAACACAGAAAGGCTAGCATAATCTTGTGCCGCACCGCAAAACATGTCTAATTAATCAGATCATTTTATGACAGCAGAAATATGCACCTTCCTACTTGAAGTGCTAAAACAGTTTTGTTTGTGTGGTGAGGGTGTCATGGAAACGCTAATTAAAAGGCTGGAGAGGATACATAGACGATGAGGAAAATAAATCATGGTTTAGTCAGAAAGTATGCCTGAGTGTTTACCACTGTCTCCTCGTTTTATCAAGATGGTCTCTGAGGCGACTCGCTGACCGCCCTCCGAATGTTAAACCTCGGAATGGATGGGTGAACAGAGTTAAAGAGAACAGCATTGGGTGTGTGTAAACTAATCAAAAGCAGATGCGCTTGGAAGTGTTTCTCACAAATGCCGTCTCTGTTACTTCCTGTTCCCACTCAGTAGTTTTCCCACCGTAATGCTCCTCATGTATACACAATGAGATGAGATTGTTTTTAAAACTCTGTCTTTGCGCTCGACCTCCTCCTCAGCGCCGTCTCTCTGTGATTCCCCCTTCATTGTGGGTGAGTGTGACTGTGATTATCAGTCATGACTGAATTCTGACAGGCGCTCATGGGGCAGCTTGGGGTCCTCGCTAAAATGAGCAACCACAATGCATTCAGGCAGTGGGTCATCTCCTCCTGCTCAACCCCAGCACACATACATACACTGCTGCGTTTCTGTGTCACGATGAGGATTTTCCATTGATGTTTATTGTTTTATACTGAGCTAATGGCATGTTCTGTTTGTATTAAATTAATATACTTTATATATATATTAATTAATTAAGCATATAGATTCAACTCAGGGAAATAAATGTCAAATAATAATGTTCTGTTAGGATTATAATAAACTATATTGACAATCACATTTTAAGAGATAATGAACTAGTTAACAAAGTCACGTTGTGGGCTGTAAATGGGAAATTATGACAGGTAAAGTAGTAATTCATTGATATATAAATCTGTAATTAGGAGAACATTGCAACTGATGTGATATAAAGTCACATTTTAAGAAAATATATGTACACACTCAGAAATAAAGGTACACAATCTGTCACTGGGTCGTTACCTTTTTAAAAGGTACACTTTTGTACCATACAGGTGGACATTAGTACCTTTATGGTACACTTTTGTATCTTTAAGCTACTATGAGGTACACATTTGTACATTTTAGGTATTAATATTTACCTTTAAGAGGCCATTAGGAACATAACTGTTACAGATTTTATATACCATTATTTCTGAGAGTGTATATAATGATGTCTTGTATTACAAAAAACGACATGGAGAGTTCAAATGCAAAAACCTCTAAATGCCAAACTTTATTTTTTTTCATTTTGCAGGCAATGGAAATACCCATCAAAATACATGTGAAATTACTGAGCCTACACACAAGAGTCTGAGAAAAATGCTAATTTTAGAAGACAATTTTAGATGGTATTTAGAGGTTTGGTGTCTGAACTCTTCACATCCAAAGATAACATCATCTTGCAGTGATTTTAAGATGTGATGTTGCAATAGTGGGCAGCGCAGTGGCGCAGTTGGTAGCGCTGTCGCCTCACAGCAAGAAGGTCGCTGATTCGAGCCTCGGCTGGGTTAGTTGGCATTTCTGTGTGGAGTTTGCATGTTCATGAGGAAGTCAAACATTTTAGAAATAAACATGAACTTGTGTGAAACAAATTAGCATAACATTAAGCTGCCATTGAGAGAACTATATTTATGATATGTAATGAAAGTGTCACATCATGAGAAGTGATTGTACACAACCATGAAGAAACGTTAAATGGATAGTTTACCCAAAAAATGAAAATTCTGCCATCATTTACTAATTCCTATTTGAGTTTCTTTCTTCTGTTGAACACAAAAGAAGATATTTAGAAAAATGCTAAGACCCACTGACTTTCATAGTAATTTTCATAGATTTTCTATGAAAATCGATGGGTCCCAGCAACCAACATTTTTCAAAATATCTTTTCTTGTTTTGCTTTCAACAGAAACGGTTTTAAAGGTTTTAAACCACATGAGGGAGAGTAAACAATGATGTGTTTTTCTTTTTTTTGGGTGAACTATTACTTTAAGATACATCACAATTACGTAAAAAAGACAGATAAAGACAGACATAAAGTCACATTTTGAAAGTTGAAGATGCAGTTATGAGAAACCAAGTCACAATAACATTTAGATTTCACGTACTGTGTGGTAGAAACCTGCACATTCATACATACACGCACACAATTTAATTGGAATTGTGGGAAGCTTGTGAAAGCCCAGTGGACTATGGAAGTAGATCTAATGCCTCCACAAATTATATAATAAAGTGAGCAGCGGTGGACCACAGCTGGGTCTCTCTTTCTCTCTCTCTCTCTCACAGAGAGCTATGCTTAGATTTTGAAGTAATGCTGAGCACTTGTTTCCAATGCTGAATTTATCCTCTCATCCCCACGAGAGAGGAAGAAAATAGGCAGCGATGCATACGTGTGTGCGTGTGTCTGTTTTGGACATTCCTTAGTTCTTCTTAATTAGCTGTGCTGTTTTGCTATAGCAGCTAGATGAAAGGCTTGCGTGTAGGGAAAGTGGGTGATCTCCCCCACAGAGCCCTGCTCTCTTTTTCTGCTCACAGCCATTGCAGTGTCCTGTCCCAATCCTTGTCCCCGTCCCGCTCTCACAGCTAACAATGGATGTAGACCAGATTGTTAGTGCCTTCGCCAGAGACACTCTCAAAGCTTTTCTTTTCTTTTGTAACTAAACAAACAGCACATCAGAACTGCAGTGGCTGAGCAGAAAATTAGCCCTCGTGAACAGTAAATGTCAGTCTATAATACAGGAGTTTATTAGAATTTGGACAAAATCAGGTTTGAGAAGTGAATTATTTCTACGTTAGTAAAAGTTAGTTTAGTTTAATACATGTAGAGTATTAGGATTTGATTGATTGATTGATTGATTGATTGATTGATTGATTGATTGATTGATTGATTGATTGATTGATTGAATATATAATTGACCCCACAGAATTATTATTTTTTAATTTTTTAATTTTTTTATTTATATTTATAATATTTGTATTTATTATAATATTGTATTTATTTATTTATTTATTTTATCATTATTATTTATTTATTTATTTATTTATTTGGATATTTCAATGTAATTTTTGCTAGCAATTCTTGAAGTGACCATATTTTTTTACACTGGACCACAAAACATAAGGGTAATTTTCATTAGTTTTTTCTTTTTTTGGGGGGGAAAATTTTATTTATTCTTATAAGATGAATAAATAAGCTTTCTATTGATGTATGTTTTATTTTTATTATTATTATTTTTGAAATAAGGCAATATTTGGCCAAGATATATCTGGAATCTGAGGCTTCAAAAAAATCTAAATATTGACAAAATTGCCTTCAAAGTTGTTCTAATCAACTTCTCAGACATGTATACCACTAATCAAAAATGATGTTTTGTCATTTCAGAGAGAATATGCACAACATTTCTTCATGAAACATGATCCTTACTTGATCTTAACCCAATGATTATTTTCCATAGAAGAAAATCAATAATGCTGACTCAAACAATCTATCGCTGGCTATTTCTACAAATATAACCATGCAACTTAAGACGTATTCAAATATTATTATTCATTTCTATATATTTGAACAATTTCCGTTTGGAGCCTGTAGGACTGCAGAAAGTAAACTCACTTCACCTTTTAGCACTGGGTGGAACCGGCTGAACCCGAGACGGATATAGAGAGGGAGGAGAGGAAGGAGACAGCGAGACAAGATTCATGGATGGGGTTTATTTCAGGAGTGCAGCTTGTTTATTTGTGCTTATTTGACGATGGTCTGCTATAGTGAGCGAGAGATTGAGTCCTAAGAGTAGAGAGAGAGAGGTGTGGTTGCTTTCTTGCATCGCCCAGAGCAGTGCATTGTGGGCCGCTGTTGTAAATTGGAGCAGAGCTGGCAGACAGGAGCTCCACTACTGAATCACAACAATGACTAGAGTGCTGAGCACTGCAGTTCTCCTGCTACGAGAGAACGACAGCAGAGAGAGAGAGAGAGAGAGAGAGAGAGAGGTGGCCGTGGAAAATGGGACTGTGAATGTGGAAGTATAAAGGCACTGGAGTATATACAAGCAACGTGTATGTGTGTGTGTGTGTGCGCAATTGTGCGGCCACCCCTGCCTCTTCATCATCTAAGGATCCCTGGGTCGTCCCTTGCCAGGCTGTCTGACAGGTGCAGTACAGTGAACGCAGTGTCACGCTGTAATTGTACATCCCCGTTATGTCAGCGTGTAATTGAGCACACAGCCTACAAAGGGCCTGCCAAACATACACACACACACACACACACACACACACACACACACACACACACACACACCTCAGAGTCAGCGAACAGGACATCGCTAACATCCCATGCTATGCCTTTATTGACAATGCCAAAACACAGAGGCTATACAATTCTCAGTCGCAGATAACCAGATATGGCGGTTTGAAAAAGCAAAGGATCCTGGGAACACTGCCATTGTGTTTAATGGCTACTGACATTAAGACGTAACTCATCTAATTAGCGAATGCGATGTGGAGTCATGTAAGGACAGATTGAATTTAGTCATTCTTTCTCTCGTCCGGCGCTTTACTTCCTTAATTATCTCTCCATTCTCTCGCATGCATTGATTTTTTATCCCGACTTGTTCTTTAGTTTTTTTCCAGCCCCCGTATACTCTTTCTCCTTCCGCAGAGCTGTAACCACACTTTTCCTCCCTGCTTCCGTGCCACTGTGTCATTCCGGTTTCGAAGTCCATGTTAGGCTTTCCTCTGACAGAATAAACGGCATAATCGTATTTGATCAGGGAAATCTTAGTATCGTGTATCTGGGGCCCAGCTTCGGTAACCAGAATCACTGTGGCTCTGATATATGGGTCTGGACCTTTAAATGGCTCTGAGTTCCGGCAGTCCGAATGAAGGAATTTGAGATTTGAGTCCGTGAAGGTCTCTGGATGTACTGTAACTGGATAAGTAGTGTATGGATTAAGGGTGGTGTACCATCCTCCTCCTAGGAACATAGGAACAGAAGTTTTAAATGTTCTTCTTCCTCTGTGTTTGAATTGGAAAATAGAAGTCCTTTTATCTAATTTGTTTGATTAACCAAATATGGGGTATGAATTATTTATGCGCTTAGCAGGATCTGAGAGATTCTCACTGTGAAGGAATAGAGTGGATTTCTTTCCCCCCTTTTTGTTCAGGCTGAGGTTATTTATAGAAGCCCTCAGAGAGAGACCAAAAAAAAGTTAATTGTCTTGTTGTTGTTTTTTTTTACTTTACATCTCACAAGATATTGCTTTATTATCTTTATTATTTTTATATCACAATTGCAACTTCATACCTCTCTGGTGTGTCCTAATATTTTACAAGGTGACTTTTTTTTTGCAGTGCAACCTTTTTGTTTACGTATGACAATAAAGTCTTTATATATTATAATATGGGTTTGTACCTCACAAGTATCTTTATATATATATCACAATTATGACTTTACATATGCTAATGCAGTTTTATGCTTCACAGCTTGGTTGTATTTATTGCAATTAATAACTTGCAGTTGTGACTTCATATCTCATAACTTCCACTTATATATCCCAAGTGTGATGTAATATCTTACGATGTGACTTTAGAGCTCCCAAGTGGGGCAATATGTAACAGTTACAGAGTTTAACAGACTTTATACTGCACATTTATGGCTTTGGATGACAGTTGTGCCTTTATACCTCACAATATTATAATTTGACTCTTAATATGATTGCAACCTCAATGTCACAATTGCCATTATATTTAACAGGGTGACAGGAATGTTGCTTCAGAATATGCCTTTATATATGCCGACTGTGAATTCATTTGTATGTATACAAATTATACAAGTTATATATTTTTAATTGCAATCTCATATCATATCTTATATATCACAATTATGGCTGTATGTCTCACAATTGTAAATTATATATCACAATATGATTCCAGATTTGACAGTTACAGCTTTATATTTTACAATTTTGATTTATATTTCACAACATGACCTCATTTCTCACAATCACGACTTTGTATCTAACAGAACAACAAAATATCTCACAATTATGATTTATATATATATATATATATATATATATATATATTTTTTTTTTTTTTTTTTTTTTTTTTTACAATATGACTTTATTTGTAGTAATCATGACTATGTATATATCTCTAGTAAATGTGTGACTCAATCCAATCAATTTCACAGTATTTGAAACAGTTGCTTGGACTCTTTGGAAGCTCTAAATGTGCAGAGCTGAAATTTCACAGAGTTTGTGTTTGTAACAGTTCACCCCTCAGGGCTGGTTTTCTACTTTATGTCTACCATCCCTAGGGCTTTTTGCTGGTCCTCGCTAGCGCAGAGGGAGTTAGCAGCTGCTGCTTTTGCCAGCCTTACGTGTCGCTCAGGGAGTTTGCATCTACCGCCATGACCACCTTTGTGTCTGGTCCGCCGACTGTTGCCAGGTCTGTGGCCAGCGTGGGGAATTAAGCGCCGCGGCCATTGCCAGTCTCGAGAGGCGCTTAGGGAGTTTAGCCACTGCCACTCGCTCCACTGTTGCCAGGCCTGCCATTCCTCGAGGGACCGGCAGCTGCTTCCAATCTAAAGGATATTGTTGTTGTTGTCCATCAACTTCAGAGGATGAAGTCAGCTAGGTGGATCTCAGAGGACTAGGTTGACATGCACAAGTGCGCACACACCTCCCATCCCTGTGGCTTCTTGTTTGTCTCCTGTCCTGCTGGGGCTCTTGGCTCATGTTGGCATGGAAACGGGGCCCTGGTGGGTAGTTCGGGGGGCTGTTGAGCTGCGGGGGCCTGAAGCTTCGGTGCCCACTTACCTAACCGAGTGTCTAACACATACCGCAGTAATGACAGGTATGCTCGTGGAATGCCTCATGCTGTCTATACTTAATTCCATTGTGTCTCAGTAGGCAGTAAGCTGTTTCCAGATATGAAGGGCTCTTATGGTTGAACCGGTGTCACTTCTCCTCCAGCTCAATAGTGAGTCCTGGGCTACGTTAACAATAGGGCATTTTAGTTTTAAAATACCAAGCTAAGCTCATTAGAAAAATATGCCTCAGGCCACATTTTTTTATAAAATGTAAAATGCGTTTCTCCGGGTGCATTTTGTTGGACATTTCGGATGGAAAATACACTAGAGGGCGATGTCTGCATTTAAAAAAATCTGATATATGTTGCTTGGAGTTTGCATGTTCTCCCCGTGTTCGCGTGGGTTTCCTCCGGGTGCTCCGGTTTCCCCCACAAGTCTAAAGACATGTGCTATAGGTAAATTGGGTAAGCTAAATTGTCCGTAGTGTATGTGTGTGAATGAGAGTTTATGGGTGTTTCCCGGTGATGGGTTGCAGCTGGAACGGCATCCGCTGCGTAAAACATATGCTGGATAAGTTGGCGGTTCATTCCACTGTGGTGACCGCTGATTAATAAAGGGACTAAGCCGAAAAGAAAATGAATGAATGAATATATGTTGCTTAGGGTACCTGTTGTTGTACTTTTTCGATACAATGTTTTTTTGTTCGTTTTTTTTACTTATGAAGATATTGCTTCATTATCTTTATTATTTTTTTATCTCACAATTGCATTTCATTGCTAGTGTGTCCTAATGTTTTACAATGTGAAAAAAAAAATTGCAGTATGACTTTTGTCACAATTATGACTTCATATCTCACAATTATGTCTTTATACCTCACAAGTATGTGCCTCAGGCTACATTTTTTTTATGAAACAAAAAATCGTTGCTCCAGTTACATTTCGTTGGACATTTCGGATTGAAAATCCACTAGAGGGCGATGTTTGCATTTGAAAAACTCTGAAATATGTTGCTTATGGTACGTTTTGTTGTATGTTTCAGATACTAGACCTTCTCTTACATGTTCACGAGAAGGCGGTGCTTGCAAAATGTGAGAGAAAAGTACATGGTCACCACATAGTTTCAGCTTGATTTTAAATCTCTTTTGTGGAGCTGTGCTTTACTGGAGTCATACCCAACACCATATAAAGGGAGCTACCGAGCAAACTGACCACTCATAGAATTTGTCTATATGGAG
Organism: Danio jaintianensis; assembly: GCA_903798115.1. Classification (NCBI taxonomy): domain Eukaryota; kingdom Metazoa; phylum Chordata; class Actinopteri; order Cypriniformes; family Danionidae; genus Danio; species Danio jaintianensis. The sequence goes on along the minus strand of CAIGQV010016735.1, from coordinate 12,154,459 downwards.
ATAGAAAATAAATGTATTTTATTACAAATCATGACAAGTTATTTTGTTGTATTTATTTGGTTTGGTCCTGTACATATCTGTAAATATCATTAGTGTGTAAAGGAACGGAAGTTGTTACCGTCATACTGCCTGTAGCATTCATTTTACCTATAAACTGCAGTTAAACTTATTTTGTATGTACGTTTTTTATGGTTTCACAAAAAAATGTACGCTAAAGCATAACATTTCTAATGAGCCTGTGTTGCAAAATGCTAAACTTTTGCTAAGGTTATGCTTAGCACCATCATTAAACCAGCAAAAACAGAGACTTTATGGAACGTCCCATATCCCACAAGATGTAATCTATATTCTATTACCACCATGAAAAAAATATAGATATATACATATATAAACCTACAGTATATTCTGAATCCAGTAAAATATAGCTAAATGCTGTAAATTGTACGTAAAAGCTTGTTATATTTCATTCATTATCTTTTGTGATAATTTTTTGTGAGGTAAAGTATTCCATTTTACTGGAACTTGAGCAACATAACATGATTATTGGCAATTTAAAGCATGCTATGTAAATCGATATTTGCATAGTTTTACAGGCCAGTGCATCTCTCACAAAACAGGTAAAAACTGAAGGGTTTTCTTCCAACTTAAACATGCCTTTTATTATTTAGATACAACTTAATACACAACATACATTGTATAACAAATTATATTATAATTTGTGTTTTATTTAAGAACTGCACATGCATCTGTGCACTACTTATATACTTACTCTTCATGGTGCTTATTTAAATTATTTGCTGCCAACTTTTATTATTATTATTATTATTATTATTATTATTATTATCATAATCATTTAAAGCAATTATATTGTCATTGTAGTTTGTGTTTTATTTAATAATTGAATAAATGCTTCAGTTTGCACAAATATTTAATATCTACTTTTAGTTTTTGATATGAGGTTTTAGTGATGTGTATTTTAAAGTGAAATCGCGGTAGTGTTATCATACTCTAGCCTTAGTTAGAAGCCTGACTTTTTCTCGCTCTCACTCGCACACACATCCTCTCTGCTCGCCGTGTGAGGAAAGTGAGGTTCAATCCCACTACAGTCTGTATGTTTTCCTTCCACTCTAGCAGTAAATTGGGCTTGATTGAGCAGGTAATTGAATACTGTTTTAAGTCTCCAGTAAAAAAGACTTAACACGTGCCGAAGTGTGTTTCCTTTAATCGAATTACTCTCCCTCGCTTCATTTAGAAGCTGACTCGGAGTGTTTCCCCTCCACGCTGAGTTCCTAAAAAATTTTTGCCCTATCATTTACATTACGGTTAATACAACTCTCTGTTAATCAGTGGATTAGTAGGTAAATTAGCTAGCTTTTGGACTCACGCTGTCTGTGTTCTGGAATCGGAAATGAATGAGGCAGTTGATTAAATGTGGGATGATGTTTATAAGTCTCTTAACAGGAGGCCAATTTTCCATACTAATTGTCATCGGAAACACTAGAGTACTTGATGCTAAAATAGTGCCAAAATAGGCATGAAGGAATAAGTTTCAACTGTGATTTTGTTAATCTTTGAATGTTCCTAGGGTGATTGATCTGTACACATTGTGCTTTTTAGTGACTTTGAGGTAGTTGAAAGTTTGGAGATGGTCTTTTTTTTAACTGTAGTCATTTTTTGGTCACAGCAGTGGATTTTTATTAAAACAGATTTAACTTTTTTTTTTTTTTTTTGGTAAATACTAAAACTTTTAATCAGCATTGTTTTTATAATTTCAATAACATTTATGAATTTGACGGGTGATTTATTCAGAACTTTCTATTTCTTACCTTCTCTATGATTTTGTCCTCTTGTTTGAAAGTCAGCTTCTGTTAACATGTAACATATTATACATATTTACGTATTATACATGACAATGTAATGATCATTTTAAGTCATATCACTGTAAATCTACACTTTTAGGGAAAACCAAGCAAAATAAATCAAGAAGAAGCAGCAGTAAAGTACATTTTACATTTTTTGTGGGCTAAATGAAGGTCATACTAAAACCTTTTATCAGGCATTTGCATTCAATTACATTTATGAATTTGGCAGATGCTTTTATCCAAAGTCATTTACATTCAATTCAAAGTATACCTTTATTCAGTGCAAGAATTTTGGCAATCAAACCCACGGCCTTCATGTTACACTATTACACTTTTGCTATTAAAATTTAAGAAATCTTAAATGAAAATTAAATACAGTTTATTATTATTTATTACTACTGTATTATTGTTATTATTATTATTATTATTATTATTATTATTATTATTATTATTATTCATTCATTCATTTTCCTTCGGCTTAGTTGCTTATTTACCAGGGGGCGCCACAGCAGAATGAACCGCCAACTATTTTGGCTTATGTTTTACGAAGCAGATGTCCTTCCAGCCATAACCCAGTACTGGGAAACACCTATACACTCTCACATTCTCACACACACACACTCATAGACTACGGCCAATTTAGTTCATCCAATTCACATATACCGCATGTCTTTGGACTGTGGGGGAAACCCGAGCACCCGGAGGAAACCCACATGAAAACAGGAAGAACATACAAACTCCACACAGAAATTCCATCTGGCCCAGCCAGGACTCGAACCAGCGACCTTCTTGCTGTGAGGTGACAGTGCTAACCACTGAGCCACCGTGCCACCCTTATTATTATTATTATTATTATTATTATATTTTTATCACTACTATAATGTAATTGGTTTCATTTGGTTTATTTAATGTAAACATTACAAATGTTTTGGCAGTACATTTGTAACATTTGTCATGCCAATAAAGCACGTTTGAATTGAACTGAATGTTTTAGTTAGTTTTGGTTTTGTCATAACCAACAATTCCATATTTAGCACACAAAAAGAGGTTATTTTAGCCACAGAATGCATGCAGGTGAGAAGAAGATACATATAGTGCAATTGGTTGTTATCTATAAGTTGCTATCTAATGTGCATTTGTTTGAATGTGCCCACAATCTAATATTTGTATTCGTAAGCTATCTTTTTTTTTCTTGTCGCATTACTGATATGGACTGCTATTGTTGCGTGACACAGAGTACTGCCTTTATCATGTTGGAAGCTTGACTGTTTGACCAGCCCACTGCCAAAATACATATACGTGACGGTAATCACACACTTCTCACGCTAGGTCCTTATGACCACTGGGGCCAGAATCAATTTCCTGTGCAGGACGGAGAATGTGCTCCACCGCTACACCCCTTACAGTTTCCCTAGTTTTCTGTTTCTCATCTTTCAGTTCACATGAAGGCCTATGAATTCCCTCTAGCAGGGTTATTACTCCTGTCTTGGCTCATCACTGATAATAATGAAGCAGCTTTTTCTCCTTTGACTCTTGTGCTTTTCTTCAAAATGGCAAAGAGTGAGGAAAGCATCAGTTTACATACCAATGTTGAACAGTTAAAATTATTATTATTATTATTATTATTATTATTATTATTATTATTATTAT
>CAIGQV010016735.1:12119462-12129944 GCA_903798115.1 Danio jaintianensis | reverse complement strand
TATATATTAGATCACATCCAAACACTGCCTCAGACTGACAGAGAGATCATCACAGCTGCTGTGTCCTGTAAGATGTTAAGGGTTCATCCCCTTTCCAAGCACCCTCACTGGGTTCTGGCAGACCCCAGACACACGCAAATTCGCTCCAAAACACGCACACACACATACAACGTCTCACAGCGTACCCTAACTATGCTTTACTGTGCCATGCTGACATATGGCACAAACATGTGTGTAACATGCATCCATGCTGTGGTGTCTCACTCTCTGCAGATAATAACAAATGTGCTCATTCATGCATTTCAATTTGGTATTTTGATGTGCTTCCGTTGAGCCAAGTAGGCAAAACTAAGTACAGATGTAAAAGTGAATTGAAAGGTTTTGAGCTTGTCCAATTTTGACCACATACAGCTGTGCTTGTAAACATAGGATCAGATTGCTATTGAAATCATACAATCGGGGGCAAAATTGTTAACCGTCCTATGAAATATTTATTGTTTTTCAAGTATTTCTCAAGTGATATTTAATGGAGCAAAGACATTTTCACAGTATTTCCGATAATATTTTTGCTTCTGAAGAAAATCTTATTTATTTAATTTTGGTTCAGTTTTAAAATTAAACATTTTAAGGTCAATATTATTAGCCCTCTTAATCAGTTTTTTTTCCAATTGGCTACAGAACAAATCATTGTTGTACAATGACTTGCCTAATTACCCTATCTTGCCTAATTAACCCAATTAACCTAGTTAAGCCTTTAAATTGCACCTTAAGTTGAGCACTAGTATCTTGAAAAATATCTAGTAAATATTATGTACTGTCATCATGGCGAAGATAAAAGAAATCAGTTATTAGAAATTAGTTATTAAAACTATTATGTTTAGAAATGTGCTAAAAAAAAAATCTCTCTGTTAAAAAAATATTAAATAATTTAAATTTAACAGGAAGACAAATAATTCTAACTTCAACTGTATGTTGTAGGCTAATTTTACAAAATTAAGACTAATTAATTTCTCATTGCTAATCATAAATTTCAACTAAAGGCAAATACAAGTAAACCAGAATGTTCTGGTTGGTATTTCCATTATTTTCCACCATAGAAAAGTATTAAATATAATAATGAGTAACACAAATAAATGGTTAAAAAAATTCAGCAGTTACTTTGGTCTAAAATGTGCTGCTATGCATTTAAGTGTATTGTACAGTTACGATTGCGAACGCTTATTCCCCAGTTAAGACTGAAAGCCTGCACGGTACATACACCTACCCACAGACCCTCGCTCATCAGAAAAGTGGTAGAAAGGGCACAAAAGAGGTGCGTTTGAATGCCAGGCATGAACAACAGTCTGTCTCTCTTGTCTATTCGTGATCTGATTGACCAAAACACATCTCAGTACCAGGTGTAAACAGAGTCTCAGTCCACCCTCAGACCTCCTCCGTACTACCTGTAACACATCTCTCCACACACACACACACACACACACACACACAAGAATTTACTAAAGTGCCACAAAGGAAAGACCTTGAATGTGTCTTTGCTTCTTTATAGAGTTCAGCATTTGTAAAGTCTTTGCCGAGCCGAGTGGCTGCCGACTGTCTGAAGCATCGCAAGGCCACTAAAACAAATCCTGCAGACGGCTGGAGTCATAAAGCAAAACAGATAGAGTCACGCTGCTGTCAAAACCAAAGTAGACTGTCTATAGACCTAAATCAGTTCATCGACGCTTTATAAAACCCGTTGCATGGCATAAATCACAGTTAGTCATTTAGCTGTTGGGTGAAAACAGAGGATTTGGAAATGTTGCACTTAGTTAGACAGAGACGGATTTATTTACAGCCACGGCTCAGGTGTGATTGTGAGATGACACGAATAATGGCTTTAAGGACGTAGACGAATGGAAGAAGAGATAAATACAGACATCAGCAAACAATGAGACGTCAGTGCGGGTATGATCGCATTTGCCAGGCATACGCCAATGGAACATTTATCCTCCTTCTGAAAGACTGATAACAGGAGGGAGAATAAACGTCAAGTCTGTGTTCGAAAATTGATGTTATTGGAATTTTTTTGACTGACAGCTTAGTTGATTCCCTTAATGGCAATCATACTGGTTTGGGTGCAGTGCAGCAAAAAATAAAAAAATAAACATAATTAAATGAAGGTTAATTATGTTAGATATGTATAGGTTTAAAATAGCTCTTACGTCCAGTGTTATGTTCGTATTTATGATTATGTTTATTTATGTAGCATTGTGGTCCTGCGAGACACAACATTGCATTCTACTATATGTCCACACGTGTAGTGGAATGACAATAAAGCTCAATTTGATTTGACTTAACTTAAAAAATAAAAATAAAAATTACCATTTTTGCTTTATTTTTTGCTTGTCTTAGGCCAAAAACGTTTGTTCCTTTTCACACTAATGATATTTACAGTGACGTATTATTGATGAAAAAAAGGATTATTTTCATGCAGTTATTTGCACAACACCAAATAAATACCATAAAACAGCTTAAAAGTGTCTATGATTTGTAATCGAATACGTTTGCATCCCATTTTTATTCGAAAGAAATGGGATGCAAACCCATTTCGCAAACCCAAATCAGTAGCTCGATTTGGACATTGTTGTACTTGTGATGCAGAGCGCTCGGGTTCGAGTATGGTGGAGCACAGTTCCACATAACAGGTAAAGCCAATGTAAAAACATAAGAAAACTATGTGACCGCTATTCAATTTTATCTTACGTTTGCTTTTGAAAATGCTATTGGTCAGGTTTAGGGAAGGGTTAAAGTCAGTTGGTTGCTAGGTGATCTGTACAACAAGCCCCGCCTTCTCATGGACATGTACAAGAGGGACATATAACAAAACGCATTTGAGTAACATATTTCAGATTCACAAAAATGTAGACAGTGTCCTCTAGTGGATTTCTCATCTGAAACGTACAATGAAATGTACCCAGAGGAACGTATTTTACGTTTAGCAAAAATGTAGGCTGAGGCACAAATTTTCAATGAGCCTGGGTTGGAAAACAAGCAAATCACACTGCAATCTCTCTTCTGTCGTGTCCGTATCTCTTTCTTTTCACGCCGTTTAGTGTGGGATTAGAGCTCTTGAGCTATGTTTAAATGGTGTTTATGCAAATAATCACTAGCCTCAGCACAATTATTTAAAGTGCTAACAACAGAGAAATGCATCTGACAGCAGTCAGTGACCATCTGCCCGTGGCATAACACTTTTTACTCTCTTTTGCAGTTAAAAGAAGCTTGATATTATTTTGTGAACAAGCGCCCTGTTGATTATCCCCATGTGTTATCATTATGAACAATCAGAATGATGTTGATCTTCCTTGATTTTGAGCTTTTTTGCTTTTTTTTTTGCTTTTGATGTATTTATAAGGATTTGTAATTTATTAAACCAGCTGGCTGGATGTATGGGGATCACCTTAAGCAGATGGTTAACTGTTATTTATATCACTGCAATACACCCAGTATTAGATAATAGATAAAGGAACGATAATGTTATCATCAGGGAGTCATCCTTTTTGTTATTGTCGCAGTTGTTGTTTTTTGGGAGTGGCTTCAAAGTCGTTCTGATAGGCAGAGGACAAGATTTATATTGATGTGTGTAATGTTGCCAGGGTCTAAATGTAACATCTGCCAAATGTAAGTAAAAAAAATGGCTTTGGCAAGTAAATAACACTCACCAAGCATTTGGCCGGGAACTTTATTAAGAATTATAAATTAAAGTCTGGTTACAATTGAATTGTAAGGCTCAAAAATATACTCCAAAAATAAAAAAGCCATAAAGAAGCTGTGATGGAATTATAAACATGGCTAAAAAATGATGTCATGGATGGATTTGGCTAGCTTATTTTACATTTTACTATACATGTTACTTTATTTACTATACATATTACTTTATATATATATTTTTTTTATAATAATAATATTTTTAATAATATATATATATTTTGCGACGCGGTGGCGCAGTGGGTAGCACGTTCGCCTCACAGCAAGAAGGTCGCTGGTTCGAGCCTCAGCTGGGTCAGTTGGCATTTCTGTGTGGAGTTTGCATGTTCTCCCCGTGTTCGCGTGGGTTTCCTCCGGGTGCTCCGGTTTCCCCCACAAGTCCAAAGACATGCGGTATAGGTGAATTGGGTAAGCTAAAATTGTCCGTAGTGTATGTGTGTGAATGAGTGTGTATGAATGTTTCCCAGTGATGGGTTGCAGCTGGAAGGGCATCCGCTGCATAAAACATATGCTGGATAAGTTGGCGGTTCATCCCGCTGTGGCGACCCCAGATTAATAAAGGGACTAAGCCGAAAAGAAAATGAATGAATATATATATATTTTTTTACGTGTTATTTTGACCAAAAGTTACATTTTTAATGTAACAAAATATATTTACTGGATTAACTAGTTATTTAATTTGTAATATAAATGGTTATTTTTTTAATATATACATATTTTGAATTTATTAATTCAAATTAAATTATTTAGATTTTTTTTTTTTTTTACAATTCAGATAGAATAACTTAGGATGGCTATTTATAAATTGTGAGATTTTTTACAATTTTTTTTCCCCCCGTTTTACTTTTCAAGTCAGGAGTAAAGCTTGACACAGGTGCTCATGGGAAGGTGTTAAACGGGTGCAGTGTGTGTCTGTGAGCCTCATTAGGCCCAGATGCTGGTCGACACACTCGTGGCTCTGCATACACACACTCCGACAGATGCCGTCGTGGCAGAGGTGAGGACCAGGATTAGGGAAGGGCTCTTGTCTCAGTGATTAGATCTGAGAAAACAGCTTGAGCAAGGCCACTAAAAGCCTGCCGGGTGCATCTGAAGCCATAAACCACTGACGGCATGTGTGAGTGTGTGTGCATGTATGCACATAAAAAACATCTTCACTACATTATAATGAAATTATGGCCATGATCACAATATAATGGCCTGTATATGTGCTGTAAAAAGTGAACTATTGGATTAACTTAAAAAAAAAAACTGCAACAAATTAAGTTGTTTTCACCCTTATGTATTACAAATTGCAGTTATAATAATAATAATAATAATAATAATAATAGTAATTATTTGGTATTTTTTATATTTTATATAAAACATACGTTGTATCCAGGGGTTGACATTAACTTTTTTGCTAGTAGTTTTCCCAAGTTACTAGCCGCTCTGCATTTTCAGTAGCCACGATTTTGTTACTGGGAAAATGCTTCAATTTTAATTGGACATGCTAAGTATTTCATTTAAAACCCTCTGGCCACCCAAATTATGATATTCCTGCTACACCAGCTGATATACAGTACTCAACATTTGATGTGGATCAAAACCTTTCATCAAAGCCACCTAAAACCAAACACAATACCCGTTCTTGTCTTAGACAACTTTGATTAACTTTTTTGACTACATTTTAAAATGTTTTATTTTTTAACTGTTGACTACTATATACCTAGTATATCTACAGGTCATAATGAATACAATAAAAGTGGTGCAAGAGTGTATACGAGTAACTGAAAAGACTATTATCTAATTATTTAATTATTCATACATTTTTTCTTCGGCTTAGTCCCTTATTTATCAGGGGTCGCCACAGCGAATTGAACCGCCAACTATTCCGGCATATGTTTTAAGCAGCGGATGCCATTCCATCTGCAACCCAGTACTGGGAAACAACCATACACTCACACACACACACTCACGGCCAATTTAGTTCATTCAGTTCACCTACAGAGCATGTCTTTGGACTGTGGGGGAAACCGGAGCACCCATAGGAAACCCACGCGAACACGGGGAGAACATACAAACTCCACACAGAAACGCCAACTGGTCCAGTTGCGACTCAAACCAGTGACCTTCCTGCTGTGAGGCGACAGTGCTAACCACTGAGCCACCATGCTGCCCTTATTTAATTTTTTAATTAGTGCTGCAGAGCAGAAAAAAAGCATGTGCACTAAAATACAAAGAACAAATGCATTTTGATTAATCAATTACAGCTCATAAAACTCATCAAAGCAAATGTACATTTTGTGTGTGTATGAGTGACACAAGAATGTGGGTGAGAAGGAGAGGTAGATTAAATAGCATCATAACTGCTTTGATCCCCAGATTCATTCCTTCTCTGCTGGTCTTATGCTGGGTTTACACCAACCGCAAGTGTAAATTACATACAAAGTCAATGGAAATGCTTGAATAGAGGCAAATTGTTGTTGTATGATGCAGAATGCGTGACATTTGCTGTGAGCTCAAAGAATTCATCTCAATCGCTTCTACTGCACAAGTATAAAAATAATTAATTTAAGCAACGCCATGCTCTGTGTTTGGTGTGAGCCTAGCTCCTCATTCATTTCACATCATTTTTTGGGCTGTAAGCGCAGCTCTGCATGAAGATCCATTGAAATAATCCAAAAGAATCTTCAAAAAATCCCTGAGAAAACAAAACCGTGCATTGCATAACTTGCACACCTTACACCTGTGCGTCAGAAACGATGGGTCAGCAGCAGGCAGACCTGAATACAGAGTCGACGAGTTGCCTTTAATGCAGTGATAAAAAGTGTGTGTCTGTATTAGTGACATGCGGGATCCGTAAGGCGCACACTGGTCTCTGGACAGATTGCAGCAGCTGGTGTTTGTGTCAGCAGGGTACAGTGAAGCAGTGGCTGAAACTGTTACTGTGCAGTGCCTCATTGCCTACTGATGAGATGAAATGTCAGTTGCATTTCTCCTGCTGATCTGCACCCGGTAGGCAAGCTGTGCCTACTGCGTGAGGAGTCTGTGTCCTAACATTGTGAGAGACCTCTGGATCAGTCATTGGCTGTAAAAGCAGAGAGGGCCAGCAGGAACTCTATGGGGGAAATATTGTAGGCGCTCTTGTCTTACTTTGTGTAACGTCTCACCGTCGAGTAGCAGGAATTGTATGGACATTTCTTGGGGAAATTTGACTTTTTCATATTCATGTTTTGACATTAAATATTGCAAAAGTATGGAGAAAAAAAACATGACATTAATGGCTTGGGTTGGCAGTTGCTTTTGTTAATTAGATTGGGTGAATGCAGGGTAGTTAATACTGAAATATATTTATATATATATAACCAGTTAATTTACTGAAGAGACTTTCAACCAGCATAACAACATAAGTTTCTATATCACCTATTGCACTTTTAACAGGTACAAAAATGATTCAAGATAAATGGACAAAAAATTATTAATAATTAAAAACAGAGCAATTCTGACTAAAACTATACCTCTGGACAGCAGGGACTCTAGTGGTAAAATACAATAGTCACTTTTGCTGTACTTCATGTAATGTCTCACAAAAAGTATATGACAAATGTTTTCATGTTACCTTAACTTACTTTTTGTAGTTATTCAAGGTTTAACTTAAGATTTTAAGCCAGTTTGACTTATGTAAGTTAAGATGACTAAAAAATTTTATTTTAAGTCAACAACAACAAAAAATGTATACAGCAGAATGTTGTATCTTAAAGTAAGAGAGATTGTAGGGAAACATTTTGTGGATGTTTGACTTTTTCATTCTGTGATCTATTCATTTTAGGATATTGAACATAGTAATGGTCAAAAGCATGGAAAGAAAAAAAAAGAACCGTTAGCATGACCATCTGCGTAGCGCTGTTGTACAAGTGCGGACTAAAGAGGGGTCAGGTTTGTTCAAATCAGTTTCTGGATAAACTTTGCAAAGACAACATACCCTTTAGAAAGTTTTAAACATGAGATAAAAGGCTCGAGTTGCTAGTTGCATTTGTTGATTAGATTGGATGAACGCAGGGTTACAAACAAACAAACAAACAAATAAAAAAAATGAAATGAAATTAATTAATTAATTAATTCCTCAACAATTCAAGACTGAGAGCAAAAATTGTCCCTACACAATTATGAAAAATGAAAAGTGTCAATTTGCAACCTGCTGTGTGAGCAGTCTGTGTCGTAACATTGTGAGAGACCCATTGGCTGTCAGCCAGCAGGATCTGTAGTGGAAAAATATTGTAGTCACTCTTTGTTTAATGTCTCAACTTTGTATCCTAGTGTAACAGGGATTATATGTAGTGTTTTTGTGGACTTTTCATATCCATGCTAGCATTCCATATAGTGGAATAGACAACAGCACAGAGAGAAAAACATCCATCTGTGCAGAGCTGATGTACAAGTGCAGACTAAAGGGAGGCAGATTTGTTCAAATCACTCTTTAGATAATATTTGCAAATACATCGTACCCTTTAGAAAGTTTCAATCCACTGCTTGAGGCTTATAGTTTTGGAATGATGTATAGTTTGTCGCGATTCCTCACGTTCTATTTGATGTAATCTATTCGTAAACACATGTTCAAAAAATATCGCCTCAGTGCGTTGACGTCCTGCCGCTGGCTAAGAGCTTGGCATAAAAGGCTTGAGTTACTATTTACTATACTTTATAGATACTATTATTAATATCAGATGCAAAAATTGTCCCTACACAATTATGTAAACTGAAAAGTGTCAATTTGTGACTTGCTGTATGAGCAGTCTGTGTAGAGACCCTTTGGGTGTTGGCCAGCAGAAACTGTTGAGGATAAATATTGTAGTCCCTCTTTGTGTAACTTCGAAACTTTCTATGCTAGTGTAACAAGGAGTGTATGTCATCTTTTTGTTGGATTTTTCATGTTCATGCTAGCACTACATACATTGGATTAGATAGCAGAGCACAGTGTGGACTAAAAGGGGACAGGTTTGTTTAAAATCACTCTCCGGATGAGCAACACACAACATGAATTTAATTTACTGTTGTACAATGTTAAAGTGTTCATAACAGCATGCTAACTGTAAGAATAACCTGTAAAAATAACAGTAAAAGAGCTCTAATTTCACATTTTTGACTGAATAATGCAGGTTTTTGGTCTTGCCCCCTTGCTCTTCTCACCACCTTATGCTGTTTCCATATATATTCGTCCAAAGCTATGTTTTAAATGCACTATTAACAACAATTGATTGGTATTTGCTAGACATATTTTGCATGGAATGTATTGCGTTCCAGTACGTGAGTAGTAAGTCGTATCTATCCTCTTGTAGGTGCTGTAACGGGCGTTGACCAAGAGAAGGGGGCCGGCCAAAAAAGACTGCCTTAAACGTTCTTCTTTTTCCAAAATGTTCTTCTTTTTGCTCTGCGGGAGTAGGACAGAGCTTGCCTCTTGTCACAGATTGCCATAACACATATCTCTTCATCTCTGAAATATATATAACTACCTTTTTTGCGCACATAAACAATGAGAAAACCAAACGGACAAAGTCGGAACAGAAAAAACTGACGGGCTGATGTTTGTCACCCACCCCCCACCCTGACGTTTTTTTTTCCTCCGTAGCTTTTTGGGAGCGGATATCTGTCTTCTAAGGACACTGCAAGGAATTTGGACTAATGGATTTGTGATATCTACGTTTTTGCCTCTTCTCCGCTGTGCGTTTCTTCCCTTTGCTATGAACTCTTTTATACGGACTCACCCCCCTCCCCCTCCCTGTCTTCCCCTGTCCTCTTTTGAAACCCATTGGAGTCTTACTATCATTGCAATCACCAGGGTTTGGTAGGTATGCCTTCTCCCTCTTTTTCAATATCCTCTCTTCACTTTTTCTCCTCTCTGTCTCTCTTTTCCCTGCCACAGCCAGACTCATTCACATCCATTGAAAAATCACCTAAGAGCACTTAATAGCTCTTCTATAATGCACTCTGACCTCTTATCAAATACAGCAACAGCATTTTTTCCTCCCATAACTTGCAGTCTTTCTCATCTCTCTGCATTAAAAAAGAGGGAATAGTTTTATAAAAGAAAAGATTGCACTGCAGCCGAATTGAATGATGAATTTGCACTTTGCTCATATTTCCCTCTTTTGCTCATTTTTTGTCATCCATCCAAACACCCTAAATTACACGTAGACAAGAAAATGATCACTGTTTTGGCTTCATCAGACATTTACTGTACAAACCTGAATGCAAGTCACGTTTGTTAAGTACATTGAGTGGGAATTTAGGGTTAGAAATGAACAGGGGCAAAATAAACAAAAAAATGCCTTGCAAATTCAAGATAAGGGGCCAAAAAATGCCTTACTAATGAAAAGCACCAATTTTTATGTTGCCTAAGATTTATTTATAGGCAATCACACATTTTGGTTGCACTTCTGAATGCAGTGGCCAATCAGAGGCATTTGTTAAAGTGACTGGATGATTGCAGGTTTGGAAATTAATGGGGGTAAATAAAAAAATAGAAATCCTTACAAAATTGCACAGTTTAAAAAATGAAACAGTTGTCAATTAGTGTTGCATCATATCTCTTTTTGGGCAGTCACACACATTTCTGTTGCACTTGAGAATGTAATGGCCAATCAGGGGCATTTGTTAACTCGAATGGATGACTGACGATTTGTAAAGTCACTTGGGCAAAATGACTAAAAATGCCACAAAAATACCATGCACAATGACAAACGAGAAGAGTCAATT
>CAIGQV010016735.1:12094766-12107266 GCA_903798115.1 Danio jaintianensis | reverse complement strand
AATGAAGATAAAAAATCTCTGCAAGCATCTGAAATTCAAGGCTAGGAAAGAAAACAATTCTTCATTGTGAAAACAATTTTTTATCCGTCGATAACATGTCCCTGTAAATGTTTGAACAAAATTTGGTGGCATCATAGCGTTCGTTTTACCTAGAAAATGCAGGAAAATATATTCTAAGGCACATATTTGCGGTATCTGAAATACAAAAACAGAATAAAAGTTGTGAAATATTATTACAAATTAAAATGACAATTTTGTGAATATATTTGAAAATCTAATGTATTCTAATGTATTTCTATGATGGCAATGAATTATCAGAAGCCATTATTCCAGTCTTTAGTGTCACACAATCTTTTAGAAACTATTCTAATATGCTAATACACTCAATAAACATTTCCTATTATGAATAGTTTTGACATTTCTACTTCTTTAAACCATTTTTAGTCTTGTATATGTTTTTCACTTGTATGTGAAACATCTAGCGTCATTCACACTCTCAAGGCATTGCATGATATGATGCCTTTAAGGTCTTATGAAATGCATATTTATGCTCATTCTGGCCTTTACCGGCAGTGGAGTGAGCTACTGTATTTGACTTTAGGGGTTCCCTCAAGAAGAAAATGGTTTTAATTTCCATTTAAAATCAAAGCTCTTTCCTTAAGATTTCTAGAGCGAGGGATAGCAGTCAGACACAAAGCTTTTATTCATGTTTGTGCAACTTGCAGACAAAGTGTCACTTGGCCAGCTGTAATGTTGCAAATAGAGTGTGTGAGACTTGCATATTTGCTTGTTAGAGCCTCTGTGCCTTTGTGAGTCTATCTTAGTTATTTTCTCCCTAAAATCACTTTGTAATCAGCGAGTCCAGAAGTAGTTTCATCACATTCTTCACCTTATAGGCCCTCAAAGCCACGTTGAGAGAATCATAACACTGACCTGTCCTCAATAGTCAATAATCCTCAATAATATGCCAGTGGGAGCCAGAAAACATAATGTGTTGTGTTTACCTGCGAGATAAGATGATAGTATGTTCCCATCTCTCAACGCTAAAACATTAGCACCATACTTCCTGTCAGTTGAGATACAGAGCGAAATTAAAGTGGGGGAAAAAAAAGGAAAGTAATAATGGCATTGTGCACTCACTTTCTTGCACCCTCTCTCACTCGTTTCTATTGTTATTCAGCTTCTAATCTGCAATGCAAGGGAATTAAAGCTGGGAGCTTTGCCCACTATCAGTAGCAGAGAGAAAAATGCATTGTGTTTAATAATGAATCAAACAAGTTCTGAAGCACACACACTCGCATACACACTCGCTATATTTCACCTTAAATATTGAAAGCCCTTGATTCTGTTCACACTTTTTTTCCTTTGTGGAGGAGAAGAAAGAAAAAGACAAAAATACAGAAGAGCTACAGAGGATATGGGGATTCTTTGTGGCCTGTGCCTTGGCTACCTTGCATTGTTTCCTTTAAAGAGACACTGGTTTCCATATACTATAAGTTCAGGAGGGCATCCAAACTGTAGTATGTAGTGTTGATTGACACTAGCTGTGCATTTGTAAGCTTTTTAATACAGACTAAATTAAGGTTTTTTTTGTTGTTTTTTTCTAGCCTTCCGTTGAAGACTACATTTTAGATGAGTTATGTGTTTCCCGACCAGTTAAAAAAAACAAATGTCTTGGGTCACAAACCAATATGTTCTCACTCCAAACAGCTTAGTTAAGAGCCCTTGGCATCACTTTTAAATGTACACCATCTGACATACATTTTTTCAGTGTGCTTACCTAATGCATCACATCCTGGATTTCTGAAACATTTAATTCTTTGTATAACAGAGGCCAGATAGCAGGAGTTGTCTGAGTAAACCTCACTTTCCTGGCCTCAAGAGGACCATTACTGACTTCTACTGGAAATGTTGTATGGTTTAAATCATGCTCAGAGTGCTTTGTGCAGAACATGAGGGTTTACACTGGTGCCGTGACCCAGATAGGGCTGAGGTTTATGTGGTTGAGCATAACACAGGCCAACTAGTAGGAGCTGTGCAAGTAATACTCATTCCCCTGGTCTCAAGAGGCACAATGGCAGCTTGAGGATGTGATTTTAGCATTCTTGTTAGTGTACCCGACTTCCATGCTGGTTTACATCCCACTAAAAAGCGGAGAAGTAGAACTGGAGGGGTTACATTGGTGGTGTCACTTGATTGGGATTGAGGTTTATGGGGGTGAGTGTAATGGAGCCATCTGGCAAAGGACTTGTGGGAGCAAATCTTACTCCTCTGGCCTCAAGATCATCAGCAGTTAACTGCATCAGACTGTGGTGTGTACCATGCTTGTTAGTGTGCTCATTACTTATGCCTTAAGCGTTTTGATCAGAGCAGGGGGAGTAGGAGATTCAAAGATGTTATATTGGTGCTATAGCCTGGATTGCAGTGGGGTTTAGGGGTTGAATGTAATGGAGGTCTGTGTAAGTTAACATTATCATGGTAATGGTTACCAAGTAGTTGATGTCCTGAGAAGAGTATTTTGAATGATGTATCCAAGTCAATAACCGACATGCACATTGCAGACCAGCATTTACTTTATTATTATTATTATTATTATTATTATTATTATTATTATTATTATTATTATTATTATTATTATTATTATTATTATTGATTTACACAAATTTGCTTTATGTAAGAGATAAAGTACATCCAGGCAATTGTTATTACAGAATAACGCCAAAATGCAAAACAAAGGGCTGTTGTATAAGCCTTAAGGGCTTTATTCTGCGAAAACAACTGCCTGGATGTACTTTATCCTACTTATTACATGGCTACTCGCCCAAAAATGTAAAAATGAGACAAAAAAAATAATAAATCTGAGCCTTAAAAGTTGATTAATTCTTTAATTAAATGCAAAGCTGACAAAAATGAAAACAGGTGAATGGAGCATACAATAACCTACGTATTACTCAGTCACAAGATGGTGATAAACAGTCAACAACACTGCCGTGACCAACAAGCATGTAAATGTGGATGTGAATGTATTCACTAACTGTCAAGATGATTCGAAGTTCCTGGATGAGATTGTGTTATAAGTTTCAGTGATTGTTATCGGAGAATAGCATACCTTGCAATGTCATGACTGACCAATTAGAATCAAGTTTTCCAAAGAGCCATGTAATAAATGACTTTACACATTTGCTTCATAGCTTAGCATTTTTACATCTTGGTAGTAAAGTACCATTAGTTTGCATTGGTGGGTTAGTCAAGGCGCGGACAGACAGTTGTTGTCCTGGGGTACGTCGTAAAAAAGTAAGGCTCTCAAGAGTACTCAAAATTTTGGTAATATCTTGACATGCATCATGTGATACATAAAAACTAGCAGCCTTTTATAATCAAACCTGACAGAAAACTTTTTCACAATGCATATTCAAAATGTGTTAATGATTTGAATGTTATGGCTGGAAACCATGGTCGCTTTTGAGTGTCTTGTGTATGTATCTTTAAATTTTTTATGGTATTCTTTATGATAACCTTTTTTTTTGTTTGTGTATTGGATCTGCACTTGATTCCTGATGTAAAATCTGGGTCTTGAATCAATAACCAGTTGAGAACCACTGATTTAGACCAATGTGGGGTTTGACCCAGAACAATAACATACTGACACAAATCTATTTCCTCTCTCACCAACCATCCAGTAGCTCCATTCCGTCCTTAGAGGCCTAAGAAATAGAGAACAAGAAAGATAGAAGTTGCTGCACATTGATTCATAACTAATGTGCCCATGCGAGAGGGGTATGGCAAGAGAGAGCACATTATTTATTGAAAAACAATAAATCAGACATTTAAGTTAAAATGTGGCTCATCTGAGTTCAATTTTCGTTTTTTTTACTTTAATATTGCTCTCAAAAAAAAAGAAGAAGATGTGTTATGATTTCCTTGACTTTTTTTCCCCCGGTTATCTTATCTGATTTCAGCCTCTGACAAAATAGGAAAAGAACACAGGCAGTCTAACTTGAGAGATACTTGCCCGAGGCGTTATTAGATTTAGCTTGTATTAACTCTGTTTAATACAGCAAGTCATTTTACTACGTGAACAGTATGTGCAATGATGATAGATCTGACTTATCTCCTGAAGTTTGTTTTCAGGAGCTAATCACCACGCAGATCAAATGCAGAGCTCAGTTCTGTTTTCATGTTCAGTGTGGAGAGAGAAAATGCTAAATGAAAGCAATGCTCCTTTTTTGTCTTTCCATTTTCTCAGATAATGATGGTAAATTTGGAATTTGGAGCATGAAATGATGCTACAGTGGTAGAGAGAGGGAGGGAGAGAGAGAGAGAGAGGAAGAGAGAATAAGAACAACAGCAAGAAACGGATAACAACAGAGACATCACACAACAGTGCAGCAAACAAAACAATCATGCTGCAGTTCTGAAAGCTGAACGTGTCCCATTGAGGGGAAGAATCGTTCAAAAAGGTCAAAACTTATTCGCATCACTGCACTCTTATAGGCAGGATGGGAAGCCGGCTGTTTTAATGTGTTCTCCTAAACAACAAGCCAGCTCAGCTTCCTGACAATTAAATTAATGAGACAATAGCTTGTTACTTGTCTTCTCCTCTCAGCGCTTATTTTTTAGCTATTGTTTTCTTTCCCGGCCTTGAATTTCAGATGCTTGCAGAGATTTTATCTTTATCTTTATTACTGTTGCGCTTTATGTTTTCTAGGCCTCGAATCGGATTGGTTAAACAGCTGATAAATCATCCACGCTGCTTGTCTTTTTTTATTCAGACATATTTTTACATACATATTTACACAGCAATGATGTACTTAAAACTGAAAAGTGTTTTCTTCACATGCTTTAAATGCTAAAACATTGCTGTATTATGCATGCCAGGCCAGTAGATGGCATTGTCATTTTCTGAAGGAATAATAAACTGTTTCTTTAACATCCATGGAGCCTTTTCAATCGGCAAAATGTTCTCTATAGCAGTGGTTCCCAACCTTTTTATCACCGCGGCCACTGTTTCACCATTTTATCAACGCTTAACAATTTTACTTTTTTGCTAAGCGACCATCAACCTTTTTCTCAGAGGATGACAAGTTTACAAGACATTGCTGCAGCTCTGATACAAGACAAAATTAAAAAGCACTGCAGTGTTTGGGTGCTCTGTGTTTATCTGAAGTCTAGTCTACCGAAATGTGCATATTTCATACAAAGTATGAAGCTGTTTTATTCTCGCGGTGCGCTCGCGACATTCTGAAAGTTGAGATGCTTTCTACTAGGTACGCCTGGAAGGCACGAGTGTGTCGCTCCCAATATGCACCCGCAAGCCTCATGCCTCCGTTAGAAATAACGAACTTGTGCGCCGAAAAGACGCGATATGTGAACAGCCATCATTTGCGATCTCAAGCAGTTGATCTTTTTCTTTTACATACATGCTGGATTCACCTGATTTGTTAACAAATGAGTTGTGGATCCATTCCATGGCAGTTCATGGGTCCTTCACTGGGCCTTTTCCCCTTCGCAAATAAACTTTCCAAAGACGTCTGTTTCCTACTCATTTTGTGGCTACTCATAACTTGTGGGTTAAATTTTAGCGCTTTAGTGACTGAGATGTAATGTAACTGAGAGAATACAGTCATTTTTCAAAATAAAGGATTTTTCAAAATAAAAGATCTTTCAGACTCATTTAATAAATAAAAAGGAAATAATTAACGATTTCTTGTATGGCCCGGTACCAATTGACCCATGTACCAGTACCGGTCTGTGGCCCGGGGGCTGGGGACCACTGCTCTATAGTATTAAAATGTTCTGCACATTATGAAAAAGGTTGTTTGGGAACCAAAAAAATAAAGTTCTTCTATGGTATCACTGTGAAAACCCCTTTTTGGTTCTCCTTTGCACCTATATGTCTTACGGATACCCACATTATCACGCATTCCTTTCTCTCTTACTGAACTGTATGACATATACTGTGCAGTGAATAAGCAAGCAAGTCAACAGTGTTGGACACAAAATCTGCGTGAATGTGTAAAATGTCTCAGTTGCCTTGAATGTTTCTCTCATCCACATTGTGAGTTCAGTGCTGCAGTGAGATTGTATTATATATGTGAGCAGAACTTCTAGTTTTCTGTACTGACAGTGTGTCAGTGACAGCTACTCTCATGTGTTGCATGAGATAGTCTCATAGTGCTGATGCTTACAGTACATCTTTGCCATAGCAACCAATGTAGATATACCACATACCACATGTTGACTATGCGAAGCAAATGGATCCCATTTCACCGCTATTCACGTTTCACAAAATGACAGTGCAGACAGTCAGTCCCTCAGACCAGAGCTTGTGCTCAGTGTGAGCAGAAACACTTGACTATAAATATATATATTTATGCCATGGCTCTCTGGAATACTTGATTCTGATTAGTCAATCACGACATTCCAAAGTATGTTATTCCCAGTAACATGCGATATCAGCGATCCGAATGATATCAAATTTACATTGATGTCCAAAAACATAAAAATTGCTTGTCAAAAGCTTGATGCACGTTTGACATTCACACATTGATGCTCTTTTGACCATCAAAATAACGACACAAAAATTTGTAAAATATGAGAAATTTATATTCATCTGAAAGCTTCAATTACAAATTTACAATGAATTTTCTATCCCTACAATGCATTGAAACTACTTTGATGTCAAATCAATATCAAGTTGACGTAATTGTCTTTTTTTATTCCAATGTTAGATATGGACGGCACGGTGGCTCAGTGGTAAGCACTGTCACCTCACAGCAAGAAGGTCGCTGGTTCAAGTCCCAGCTAGGCCAGTTGGCGTTTCTGTGTGGAGTTTGCATGTTCTCCCCGTGAGAGTCTCCCCCACTCCCTCCTCTGGGTGCTCCGGTTTCCCTCACAGGCCAAAGACATGCGCTATAGGTGAATTGGTTGAACTAAATTGGCCGTAGTGTATGATTGTGTGTGTGAATGTGAGAGTATATGGGTGTTTTCCAGTAATGGGTCCGCTGAGTAAAACTTAGCTGGTATAGTTGGCAGTTCATTCTGCTGTGGTGACACCAGATAAATAAGGGACTAAGCCGAATAAAAATTAATGAATGAATGTTAGATATCAATTTGATATTGTTTTGACATCAACATAGTCAATAGTCAAATCATAGTCATCAAACCGATTTGTATTTTTTACATGTTTTTTTGATGGTGTTTTGACATCAAGTTGCCCGCTGGGTTAGTTCATATGCAGATAATACAGTAAAATGAAGCTACCAAATCAAACCTTATTGTACAGTATGTTCCAGAAGTATTTATATTATATTCAAAATATTTATAACATATTATATTTTTTCAAAAATATCAGTCAATGCAGTAGGTAGATCTTTTTTTCCCCTTTAACACAGCAACTAATATGTTTCAGCGGTTATCATGGCGAGTCTTTGTAAGGATTCCTCGCCTGTGTTCTGGAGCTTTTGAGTGCTCCATTGGGAAAGGTGAAGAAAGAGGAAGATGCTGGGCTGGCAGATCAATATAAGGTGAATGTTTGGGATATATATCGCAGCCCGTGCATCCCTGACCTGCAAAGATAAGAGTAGCTTACTCTCTGTGGAGGAGGGATAGATGTTGGCTCCCTCGATACAGACGAATAGTAATCCTGTGAGCGCGCACGTGTGTGTGTGTATGAGAGAGTGTGTGTAATGTGTGCTGTGCTGCAGGAAAAGCAAGAAAAAGGCTCATCATGTCCAAAACCAGCATATGGTCTCTCTCAAAACAAGATGTCCGACAGCCATATGTTTGCATGCAGGTTACCCATACACACACATACACACACACACACACACACACACACACACTCATATACACACCATCACAAACACGTCACCCTTATGGTGATCTAATCTCATATTCACACACCAACACTTTTTGTAAATGGGCCCAAAACTGCCTGTGGTTTCAGGATGCTTGTAGAAGCTTTTAGACACACATATGCTTAGTTTTTATTTTATTTATTAATTTTTTTTAGTAGTGAGGGCAGCAGGGCCCAGGGAAGGGAGTGCCTTGACATTTTGTCATTCTGAATGACCTCACCTCTGATCTCTTATGTGACCTGTTCTCCTACGAGGCTTTTGGCCGACAGAAAGAAAGACAGCTTCGCAAAACCACACTCAGCAATATGACACTCAACAGTAACCATCTGTGTGTGTGCACTCGGAAGTGAAAATGAGACCCTTTTTTTTTTACACGTGTTTGTCGTCTCTCGCTTCTTAACAGTTTTTCTTTTTCTCTTTTTGACTGCCATGGTGTGTAACAGGGTTTATAGAAGCTATACATGATGTTTTGACACATTTTGCCATATAACGTCTTGAGTCCGTCTGCAGTGGAAGTGTCAAAGCTGCACATGCTGTAGTCTTAGAATGTTAACTAACACGGATCAATCAGCTGCAAGTGGGATGCTACATTTCATAAAATGTGTGAATTTCTATAAACAACTTTTATTTATTATGTTAGCATTGCTACCACTGCAGATGCGTATGGTTAAAAGCAACATATTTTTGAATTGGATAAGATAAATCTCTAGATGACGCTGATGTGCTATCCAATGTGTATTTAAATAATAAAAACAATTAAAGCAACACAATGAAAACAAATGTATTTATCTGCAGTAGTCAAAATTTGAAGTGGATCAAATTGTCCTAAGACAAGAATAGGTGTTGTTCAATAGTTTTAGGATAACTTTGATGAAAGGTTTTGAACCACTTCAAATGTTGACTACTGTATATGTATGGGGTAATCAATGGATTGGTGTGTTTTAAATGACTTAAAATGCACGATGTGGAGGCAAACAACCACCTGACATGAAGCAGTTTATTTAAAATCTGTTAATGCACTCAAGCCACTGATTATCCAACTCATTCCATGGTAATTTACCAGGATATACCAAGTTTTGCTCTTTGCAGTGGAGTATTTGACCAGATTTTTATCAGTTATGACATGTTAGGTCTCCTAGTCCCTTCTTTGAATCAGGCAGATAGAGAGGGAGTGTTTGCAAGAGAGAGATTGAGTGTGTGTGTGAATGTAAATGACACGGGCATATATAATAGCCCATAGTAACATGTGCTAGCTACCTCTTCACACACATTTTGAGCAACTGAGTTGCTATGGTTACTACTGATGTTTGTGAGAATCATTTATTTATGAACTTCTGCTCATTAAACAATTTACTGCAAACCTCCCAGCCAATCAGAATCAAGAATTTCAACAGACCATGGAATGAATATGTGTGCAGGTTTATGTGGTTTACAGGCACACAAAGTTGTATAATGACAAGGGTATGACTTAGTTGTACTCTGTGAAACTGGTTGTGTCCCTGTAATTCAAAACACTTAAAATCCTACTTAACAAGGTCTTGAAATTACAAATTTGCCATGTTTCCTGTGAGAGTTGGGTTTAGGGGTTGGGTAAGGCCATATAATGAACAATTTTTTACAGTGTAAAATATGTTATGCTTAAGGTGTTGTCTACATGTATGTGTGTGTGTGCGTGTGTGTGCGTGTGTGTGTGTGTAAATAATATCAAGAGGATGCCATTCATCTGATGTAGCATCAAAATGACCATGTCTTCATTATTATGAGAGCAGTTTAGTTTAGACTTGATGTGTTATATTTTTAAACTGTAAACATTCATTCATTTTCTTTCGGCTTAGTCTCTTTTTAATCTGGGGTTGCCACAGCGGAATGAACCGCCAACTTATCCAGCATATGTTTTGCACAGCGGATGCCCTTCCAGCCGCAACCTATCACTGGGAAACACCCATACACTCCCATTTACACACATACACTACGGACAATTTAGCTTACGCAATTCACCTATAGCGCATGTCTTTGGACTTGTGGGGGAAACCGGAGCACCCGGAGGAAACCCACGTGAACTCCACACATGCCAACTGACATAGCCAAGGCTCGAACCAGCGACCTTTTTGCTGTGAGGCGACAGCGCTACCCACTGCGCCACCGCGCCGCCTAAACTGTAAATATGTTTTCATAAAAAATTGTGTGAATTCTCTAATCTGGCAACATGTGCACACACATTATTTATGTCTGTATACGTGTGGTACGGTACGATATAATCTGAACATTCACAGAAGTAAAACCCAGGTCCAGAAAAAATAAAAACATAAAATCCAATTGAGTCGGGGTTGTATATAAAAAAAAAAAACTCAGTTGTTATATGGAATGATTTTGTCTCCCACTCCATTTCTCTCAGAATAAACCAACAATGTTTACTCTACTTGGAATAAGCTCAATCGTTTTGTTTGGTTGGAGGTAAAAAATACTAGAGAAGCATATCCATATTCATCCCACATTCTCTCCACCATACTGCCTTTTCCCCATGTTATAATACAAATCACCCCGAACCATAAATATGGCTGTTCTTTTCAAAAAGAAATCAAAGGTCTCTAATGACGGCAGATGAGACAGAATATCTCTCCCCCAACACAAAGGTTGCGAGCATGTGTGGATGTGCGCGCTTGTTTCTTCTAAATTAAAGTCGGCTGCTGTCCTCAAAAATTCAGCTCGTCTCAGTTATGTGCTTCTCTCTCGACTGTGGTCCTAAAAGCTTATTGAGACGGGAGAGAGCAAAGGCCCGAGGGCAGCTCGCTCCAGCCATATATTTATTCACTTTTGTAGCATGATTGAAGTTTCTCTCCACTGATTTCTGGAGGGAGAAGAGAGAGAGAGAGAGAGAGAGAGAGAGAGAGAGAGAGAGAGAAAGATAGATAGATAGAGAGAGAGAAAGAGAGTGAGAGAGAGAAGGGGGGGTCTTTTTCCTTAAAGAAGAAAAAAGAAAAATAAAGAAGGAATTCTCTCTCATTCCTCCCTACTTTCTTCTGTGTCCCTCAGTTCTTCTTCATTAATAATGAAAATGATTTTGTGCAGCATGACATTTGCCTGTGAGTCTGCTTCTTGTGAGATCTGATTTGTGCAGGGATCCTGCTGGAAGATTTTTCTTCTTTTTTAGTGGGCCTGTCAATTTAGCGTAACATGTTCAGGGCGATTAATTAGACCACGATTAAAAATATTAATGCTATGACCCCTATGTAAATTCCGTAATATGGATTTTTTTTTCAAGTCCAGAAGGAGAGTGGAATGATTAATTATGATATATCTGATAAATTGATCAGCACATAATGGCTTTAAACCAATTATGACTTTTGTATGATTCACATGTTATCATTTCATTCATATTTGTCCATATCCTTTCTTCTCATCACCCTTTTTATTTGTAGAATCTTGTCTTGTATGCTCTTTAGGCTAAATTTAATTGTTTGAAAATGTGAAATATGTTTTTTGTTCATTTTAAAATGCAATGTATTCATGTGGTGGCAAAGTCACATGACCATTATCACATGTCCTTATAATATGCCAATCAATCAGTCAATCGATCATTCATTCATTCATTTTCCTTCGGCTTAGTCCCTTTATTCATCAGGGGTCACCACAGCAGAATGAACCGCCAACTTATCCAGAATATGTTTTATGCAGTGGATGCCCTTCCAGCTGCAACCCAGTACTGGGAAACATCCATACACACTCATTCACACACATACACAATTTAGTTTATTCAATTCACCTATACCGCATGTCTTTGGACTGTGGAGGAAACCGAAGCACACAAAAACCCTGAACCTCAAAACTGAAACATAGTGTTTTGTAAAATTTCTTGAGAAATTGAATGCATTTTTGTTGAATAAAAATATTTATTTGTTTTTCATAAAGTATCTAAACTCAATCTTTAGATTTTTAGCATAAATTCTGAGATTCTACTGCCATACAGTTTTTTTCACTGCGTATTTCTACATGCAGCACAAGAGCAAGAAAGACACAAGGCAGAAGGAAAGAAGGCAGGAGAAGACAATGAAAAGTGTAGGAGGCTGCACTAATGGCAGACTTTTATATTTATAGCTGTGTTCCTCTCCCCCTCTGTCAAAAGTCATTTAGACATAAGCCATAATTACAGTTATTCATTTTCTATGGCACAATGAAACTCGGAATAGAGCATGGTTCATTGAAATACTCGTTGCAAAATCAACTCAGACCAATCTAATAATCCCAATCACACCTCCAGAACTGAACTGAAGTCTGGTGCCGCTTGGCAGTGGACTGGCTGATTTCATTAGGCTTGTCTTATCAGGCTTGATTTTGTTAGATTGAATTTTTCAGTGCTTAAACTTTTTAGTTCTTTTATTTTATTTTTTTGTCAATATGATCACAACCTAAACAGTTCTGAGCACTTCCACTTTTGAACACTGTCAGAAGTAGTTGAAAACACATTTGATTTGATTGCTATTTACACTCTCACATGATCCAATATGTTAAATACCCACAAGAGAGCACAAACTCCATGAGAAAAAGTACAAAAAATGGTAAAATATTTCTGATTCTGAAAATAAGGTAGTTAGTTAGTTAGTTAGTTAGTTAGTTAGTTAGTTAGTTAGTTAGTTAGTTAGT
>CAIGQV010016735.1:12039168-12079425 GCA_903798115.1 Danio jaintianensis | reverse complement strand
TATATATATATATATATTTGATTTGAAGTATATTATTATTATATACTGTATTATGACATAACTTTATTTTTGTGTTAACTATTTAAACTTTTAAAGTGCAACTAATCAGTAAACTCTGACATTCATATACAGGGGACTTTAATTAAGGTCAATGCCCCTGACAAAAAAACAAAAGGGCTTTTTTTTTTTTGAATAAATTAATAAATAATTATATAACTAAAGGATAGTTTTAATAAATATACTGTGTATAAGACATGATATTTTGCTAGTTGTATTTGGTTTTATGCTAGTAAAATGGTTTATGCTAGTTAAATACACAGACTATCCTTCTTAAAAAGGAATTAAATGAAATTGTTAAAAAAACAAACAAGAAAACAAACTACAGCCTTGCACTGCGGGAGTTAATCAGAAATATCTCAAAAAAACTAAGATACAGCCAGTTAAAAAAATAATAATAATAAAAATCACAGCAGTTCAAACTCTGCTGCACTTTTTGTCAGGGGTTATTTATTGAGGAGCTCTTTATTTCCTTGCACCGCTGCTGTGTGCATGAGGAGGATTTACCGAGACCCTGAGTGGCTCCCTTAGGGCAGTGCTTGACTGAGGGTCAGTGTTATCAGCCTCTAGGCCCACAGAGCAGAGGTTTTTTACTCCTCAGCACAGTGGCCGCTCTTACCAATTGTAAATATTGGCTCTTCCGTGCAGGCAAATGAAGTGTCTAATGATGGGTTTTTGAAATAAGCCTCACCTGCTGCCAGCCAGACAGTCTGAAGGCAGCTGAATATGCAATGATAGAGAGAAAAACCGAGATAGCTTGAAAATATAAAGCAGAGAGAGAGAGAGAGAAAACAGCACAGACCCGAATGAGGCAGAGCATCATGGGGAGGATAAATATGAAGATCTATTTATACATCTGCTGGCGCATTGGAATACGCAATAAGTTTAATTCATGACCTAGACACTGGGGAACTTTCGTGTGGAAAATCCAGATATACCTTGTTTTCCTCCCTAAGCAAATGCCACGGCTATGAATATTCTTTGAAAGGACAACCTGTTTGCGCATTATTGTGTGCGTTCCTCAGCGTGTGGTCAGAATGACAGAAGGTCAGTCGCTGACTTGAGAGGCATGTGCATAAATGTTAATGCTAATCACTCAGAGCTTGTGTATGTTACAGGACTGAACCAGCAATTTATCCCCTCCACCTCTCTCTTGCGTTCCCTATCCCTGACTCCACCTTTCTTTTGCTTCCGGTTTGCAGCATAAAGAAGGCACATAACTGCAGGCAATGTATGTAATGTTAAAATGAGATTAGCCTACTGGTGCACATCTCTGTATGATGATTAGGAACAGTGTTTGCAGTTTCCAGCTATGCCAAGGTTCTCTTTGCTGATGGAAGGAATCCCACATATAGTGGGAGAACACATTTGATGATTTGCATGGGCATTCTCAGTGTAGATATGTATGAAAAACATTTATTTACTAAATATCGGCACACTAGTTGCACACTATTGCCATAGCTTTATCAGATTTCCAAAAAACGTAAATAAATAAATAAAAATGCAAATCTATTTAATGTCGATTGACTACCTTTATGTCAAAATGACATCAAATTAACATCTAGCATGGTAAAAATCGATTATAAGACTGTCCTCTAATTTATGTTTTTTTGACACCAATGTTAGATGTCAATGTGATGTCATTTTGACATCAAGGAAGTTTACATACATACAAAATACAGTGTAAAATTGGAAATTAAGCTTTTAGAAAAATAAAACGTTTCTTATATTATAATTATTTTTGTGTCATTATTTTGGTGGTCAAAAAGGAATCAATGTGTGGATGTCAAATATACGTAAAAGTTTTTACATCAAATCAATTTGCATTTTTGACTTGTTTTTTTTAACATTGTTTTGACATCAAGCTGCCCGCTGAGTACATATATGTATGCACACAGATGAGCCAAAACATTAAAACCACTTGTTTAATATACTGTTGGCTCTCTGCATGCTTTCAACCAAGGCATGGATTCTAAAACCCCTGAAGGCTTCCCTTGGCATCTAGCACAATGGTGTTCACAGCAGATCCTTGAAATTCTGTAGACTGTGAGGTGAAGCTGCCTTTGATCAAACACGTTGGTCCAGCACATACCCCAGATGCACAACTGGAATGAGATTTGGGAATTTGGAGGCCAAGCAAACATTGAGAACACTACATTATGTTCTTCCTGAACAATGTGTGCAGTATGGAAGGGTGCATGCCCTTATGAAAAAGAAGTTTATTCAAGTGTACTATTAGTATACTTATTTTAAACAAAATAAATAAATAAAAGTAAAAAACGAAAGTACTGTATATTTTCAGTATACTTTTTGTGGACTTCTCTAAAATGTATTTCTCTTATGAAAAAGTTAATCTAAGTGTGCTATTACAGTAGTATATTAAAAGAAATCAGTCTATGTTTTATATACTTCAAATGTACTTCCCTTAGAAAATTAAAGTTTATTCAAGTGTAGTATACTTCATTTAAAAAGAAAGAGAAAACAAAAAAGAACATACTTCAATATAATTAAATATTCTATGTATAAATGGCTCATAGTTGTTTTAACTATTTTGATTGAGTGGCCTATTTTTTCCCCACATCATTTTACATACTACCCCAGTAAGGTTCAGGATAGCCTTTGTTGCAATTTTATAAATACTCAGCCTCTCAAACTGTCTAACAAAAACAATTTTGGCTCAAAGTTGTCTGATCTTTATTCCTGACCATTTATCCTGCATCCAACAAGATGAGTATGAGAACTGATTGTTTGGTTATCATCTAATCTGACCCAGACCTTAGTATGTGATAGAGATTATCACATATGACTGTTCATAATATTCTAGCTCATCAAATGTACTGTAAATGAGCACTAGAATCAGTAAAAGTGCAGTTAACTTTCAATAAATTTTTTTTTTTACTAACACAGATTGATTGATACATACTATTTTTCCTCTCACAATACGTCTTATTGTGCACAACTCACAACTGCACAACTTTTTTTTCCAGAAAATACGATTGCCTGTTGGATGCTTTACCATTAAGCCTGGGTATTGTTGGAATGTAGATTTTCTGTATATGTATATCATATATTCCTGGCTTTCATTTGATAATTATGACATATTATCTCACAATTTTTAAGTTCTATGTCAGAAATGGGTTTCCAGATTTATTTTACAATTTTATAATAAACAAAATTATTATTATTACATGTTTTTTTTACATTTTCAAAAACTTTTGATCACTTTTGTAACTCCTCTCGTCCAACTAAATTAAAAGACTGTAACTAAATGTTGTATAAAAACCCTATAATGATAGTAAATCATCTTAATGTTGAGGATAATGATAGTGATTTGACAGCGATAGCATCCACCTCTCACTTCCACCTCATAATTACAAGCACGTCACACTGAAAAGTCATGGACGATAAGACAGATGGACAGATGAGTATAGATGGAATGATGAGGTGAAGAGGAAGCTTGCTGTGATGGAGGGTGGCGGGAGGTCTGTCCTGAGGGACGGCGTTGTAATGCCCTGCCATCATCCCTCCGCTCCCCGCACCAGCCCTTCCTTTCCATCACTGTCGGCCGGAGGGGGCAGCCTGCCTGACTGCAGAGGGGAAACGGTGCATGTCGTGTGGGCGAGGGCAGGGGGAGCCGCCCCCATGGCGCTTCTCTAGTTCTTTTCATATCAATCACTCCACAGGCAGAGAGCTAAAGACAGACTCTCTGCCTGCCATCGTGCACTCAGGGCCAGAGCATTAAAGAAGCTCCTACCATCTACCTCCCCAAACAACATCCTTCTCTGATCTTTTTTTTTTCTTACGAACGCACTCATTCCATCTCAATCTTGACCCTCTGTTGGCTGTCATTCTGTGGCTTTTGCCAGACCCCTGCAAATCGAGTTCCATTAGCCTCAACCTGACAGTGGGAGTCTCTGGCAAAAGCAAAGTGTGAGTAATGCGATTTGTCTTTGCGTTGTTGTGCATGGGGAAATAGACTGTCAAGGTGTTTACAGGCTGAGGATGAAAAGAGAGAGTGTTTTGAGTGGTGGGGGATTTAGAAGGGACTTTAATTAAGGTCAATGCTCCTGACAAAAAACAAAAGGGCTTCTTCTGTTTTTAAGGTGACAAATTAATAAATTAATAAATAGTGATATAATTAAAGGATAGTTTCAATAGATATGCTATGTATACGACATGATATTTTGCTAGTTGTATTTGGTTTTATGCTTGTAAAATGGTTTATGCTAGTTAAATATAATTTGTATTACCAATCCAACTGCATAAATTAACAATAGATATGATATTATTCAAGAAAGATTCCCTTAAAAATAAAAAAAAGTATGTTTGAAATGAATAGCCATTTCCAACGCCACCTCAAACCTCCAAATATACATAATAAAAAATATGTAATTTTATTCACAATCAGGCTATTGAAGATGCAGATTACTTTCTTTCTTCAGTATAGTTACAAATTTTGCTGAATTCATAAAATATAATAAAACAAGGGTTTAAGAAACATATATTATAGTCGTATATATTGCGGTATATCTGTTGTCATGGCACAAGGGTGATCGACACAATTCTGTTTTTGCTACTGCGCATGCTCAGAACGCGCTTAATGAGACCGTGGATTTAACAGGTGTCTTGTAACTATAGTGGAAAATAGCTTTATGTGATATTCAGTTTCTTACATAGACTGACTATTTCACTTTATAAGACCTTATTGTAAGGGGATGTCCTCGTTTTAGACCACGTTCAAAACATCTAGTAAATAAATAATACTCTTCAAAAAAGCAGGCTGCTGGTTACAGGAGCAGTCGCGTAGTGATTAGTTTTACCAGTAGAGGACGCTGCGAGATACACCGAGTACTTAGTGCCGCGTCGCTACTTCAGCAATGAAGAAATGTGCAAGAAAGGAGCATGGAGTTGTTATCATGGGTTATCAGAGGAGATTTAAAGGTAATTACATGCTAACTGTTCATGGAAAATTGAATATGATATAATTAATACGGTATTGGCCTGAATAAGGTGGAGGATTTCTTTGCACACAGTTTTGAACATTCACAAACATTTCTCTGTAACACCGATTTATCACTGGGGTTAAAGCAACAGCTATGATTAACTAGAAATGTACACATTACGCACTTACATTGAGCCTACAATTGCAAAAATAAATAATTAAAATACTATATAGAACTAGACCATGTTAAACCTAAAAATAGTAAAAATATAGTGTTTATCATATGTTGTGATCTGTTTTCTTTTAGTTTTGAAGTGTTGTTTTGTATTTTTGTAGTGGTTTTGTATAATAATTTGTCATATTATTATCCTGTTTTGTTTGAGCTTATTTTGGACTATTTCCAGTGTTTACTGTGCAGTATTTGTATGTATGTTCCCCATTTTACAATTTTATGACTAATGAACCAGAAAATACTCTTGGTTATCGTTGCAGAAACCTGGTCTTCTGATCAAGCGTAAAAATTATTCAGCATTGATGGCCTAAGGGTGAGTAAATTAACATCAAATCTTAATTTAGAAATGTATTAGATTATCAATATCGAAAATGAGGGTTCAGTCAGATGTAAACTCAATCCATTCTGAACTTTTTACTGACTAAAGGGTACATTTACATATTCCTGTTTTGGAAATGTTATGTATGGTTTGTCAGAACAATCCTCATACAGATCTGCAAAAAATGACTAAAAGCACTGCAATTATGTCACCGTTTTTGCAAACTATCTTTTTATTGTTGCTAAAATGGAGATGATACCTATGCTTTTCAAAAAATTGCACTTTGAAAATTTTCAGGCCGTACATCTTCTATGTTGTGTAAATGAACTATGCTCAATTGTTTAAAAAGCTGCTAAAATGCGTAAATTTTTTTCGGTTTTAGTTAGAAATGGAGTGGTGCAAATATAACGCTAACACATGAATGACTTTGCGGCTATTGAGTGAATCATTCAGTTAGGAATCGGTTCATGAGATATTTTTTCATTGTTTGCACTGTTACAAGAAGATACTCTATGAGATGAAGCCACCTATGAACTTATGCAACGTTTTCTTGACAACAAATAAATAAATTAACACACTTTTGTCAGCTCTTTAGTCTAGCCACAGTCTAAAACCATAAATAGCATTTTGAAACGGAAAGGCTAGAATGACATGAGAAAAATATAAATGTGGTAAGATCAGAGGGATAGACAACACGGATAAAGAAAACATTTACATTGTTCCGCCGCAGCCTTTCGTTAGATCTCTCTGCAGTCTCACTTTGTTTTTTTTCTCTCCTCTACCCAAGGGTTTAAATTTCGCTGCTTTGAAAAATTAGTCACACACTACCAGTTGTTTGCCGACTTGCCTGGACTTGCCACTCCAAACAGCAGGTTCATTAACAGGAAACAATTAGCAACCAAGCTTACACACAGTACAACTTCAGGAGGCTGTTGGTAAAACAACAGCATGAGGCCGCATATCTTATGCTAAAACGAACGTATTCCTTTCACCCCTCTCATAACCGGGATCTCCCCAGGCATTTTTACAACATATCCTATTTTAAATAAGCACGGAATGACTTTTTGTACAAAGAATAAAAAAAAAATCTGCGGTTGATTGCGGTCAGGATTGGGCTAAATTGCCTGCTGTAGACACAATATTGCACATCCCTGGGTTAATTCAGTAATGTGAGGATTTTACCATGAAGCCAATTCAGACGCAACCACAATCATACTATTTCTCATTGGGCCAAGAATCCACAGGTGCCTATTGGAGCAAATGTCAGGCTATCTAATTTTTCCGCTTCTGCTTTGAGGCAGGCTGCGAATGAAAGTGATCAGACCTCTGTTATTCTCTCTTTTCCTTTTAAATGAATAGTTCTGCCATCTTTATTTCATCTTGAAAGAAGTGCAATGTGACCCTGACCCACATCAAATCAAAGCGTTACCTAGGCTTATTAGCAGCACAAACCTGGGTATCTTTCTCTCGTATTCCTTCTACCCCCCACTCTCTCTCTCTCTCTCTCTCTCTCTCTCTCTCTCTCTCTCTCTCTCTCTCTCTCTCTCTCTCTCTCTCTCTCTCTCTCTCTCTCTCTCTCTCTCTCTCTCTGTTTTCCACCTGTGATCGCACATCATCTTATCTTCGGTGATATGCTTCTTGACCTTCCGTTCAGAGCCAGCTGTGAGGAGGTGCTTTGGTGGAGGAGAGGACACTGGAATGGATATTCATTAGTTATGAGATAGCCGTCCGCATTCGTATGATGACCTCCAAGGATGTCGGATAAAAGACAGCCAACAATGAGGGATGTGATTTAAAGCCTGCACTCCTCCTTTTACGGGGTGACCTTCCCCTACAACCCTGGCCTAGCTTTCATACTCATCTACCCATATTCAGACATCATCTGACATAATGGACTTCAACAGGCCCATCACGGCTGTAGATAATAACCTTCAACGTGTCACTGAATAACGCAAGGATTTTTCTCAAACGATCTGTTTATGAGATAATTTGTGGTAATTAGCTCGGATTCTAACAGCCGCACAGGAGAAATATCAATATAACTGGATAAAACAATGTCAGCTCCACTGATGTTATCTAATGTAATGAAAGGATAACCAAAGTTAAGACGTTTTTAAATATTATTATGCATTTTTTATTCATTTGGGGGATTTTTTGTTTACCTGCACTGGAACTAAGAACTGTAAAAGTTGTGATGGTGTGTATGTACACTATATTAGTTCATATAATGATTGATTTTCTTTTAATGTAATATTGTGTGCTAGGCGCTGTACCAGTTGCTAAAGGAAATGTGTATTATGAGTGGTCAACCTTTCATATGGGGCTGCACGGTGGCGCAGTGAGTAGCACGTTCGTCTCACAGCAAGAAGGTCGCTAGTTCGAGCCTCGGCTGGGTCAGTTGGCGTTTCTGTGTGGAGTTTGCATGTTCTCCCCGTGTTCGCGTGGGTTTCCTCCGGGTGCTCCGGTTTCCCCCACAAGTCCAAAGACATGTGGTATAAGTGAATTGGGTATTGAATGTTCAGTGAGTGTGTTGTAAATAAATCTATGTGTTTTTGAGAATTCCTGTTATCCTGTGCCTTTGTGAGTGAGCGCACCGTGACAGGTATAGGCTAAATTGTCCGTAGTGCATGTATGTGAATGAGTGTGTGTATGGATGTTTCCCAGTGATGGGTTGCAGCTGGAAGGGCATCCGCTGTGTAAAACATATGCTGGATAAGTTGGCGGTTCATTCCGCTGTGGCGACCCCAGATTAATAAAGGGACTAAGCCGAAAAGAAAATGAATAAATGAATGAACCTTTCATATCAGCAATTAGAATCTGTTTACATGTGCTAATTGAATACAATTAGAGCTTAGAATGAACTCACTAGGCACCAAATGTTAGCAATAAGCAACATTTGTAAGTATATGAAGCTTTATTTTATTAATTCTAATAGGGCTGTGCAAACAACATTAAATGGTAAACGTGTCAAACTGAAATATTTTAATTCGGTTGTTAAATTAAATCAACCTAAACTAAATACTATACAAGTTCAATGGTTAATTTTAGTCCTAGCTCAGAATATTTAAATTTTACCCTTTAAATATTCAGATAAAATCAGGAAATTAACATGAATTGACAATAGCAATCAAAATTTCAGCTACTGTAATTTTAAAGAGATAAAACATATAATGTACACTTGTGAAGTGTTCATCTGAATCATCAGTGTTTATCATAATGATAAAGAGTAGTCTTGCTGAAACCATAATTAACTTCTAGAAGTCTTCTATCAAAGTAATAATGTAGGCCAGACTCGACTTGCGTAACCTAACCTGAGAATAATAAATATTAAAGATAAATGTGTTAAGTTCAAAGTACACACTGAAAAAAACTGTTCTATTATCGCGTAATATTATAATGTGTTCTCATTAAAGTTGGGAATGCCGAGGTCGAGCCGTGCAATGGTAAGTACATCGGCTCTTCCATTTAGAAGTCAAATAATCCCTGGGTCCACTACTTGACGTCCCATCAATCATTCCACACACACATACAAGCACTCAATGAAAGCTGCAGAGGTGACAACGGATTTACACGAGAGATTGGACCTGTTGTTAATTAGGTCCTATTGTATGAGCGATCTGCAAGCTCAATATCTTATGAATATTAGCTGCTGACAATTCATTAAAATGTCGGTATAACTTTGGCACTGACTGGTGGGGAGATTTGGCTAAGTGAAATAATGAAGCAGGGATATGGCTGTGCAGAAGTGTGACAGTAACAATATGCAGATTGCCAGGGCATTTTTGGCAGCAACTGAGATCTGGGATTTATTACAGGATTGTGAGAGGAACCCAGGGAAAAGGCCTCTCATCAGGCCAGCAAAATGGGCACTGAGCAATATTTTTTTGATACGGGTGAAAAAAAAAAAATGCTATACATACGCTTTCTATTTTGGTCTGATGCGTCAGTCATTCTGGACTGTTAGGTGTTTGCAGTAAGGGAATCTGCATTATAAGTAGTTGCACTTTCATGTGAGTAATTAGATTCTATTTAAATAAGTCAATTAAATGCAATTAGAAGCATCAAAATAGTCATTTTCCACCTTTCTTTCAGTGTTGAAATATAGGAATGGTCAGAAACTCACATGAGCACATTAGCAGTTTTTGTTCATTAATATTTATTTACCACAATATGAGGGATTAACTGATGTCAGCATCCATCAAACACTTTTATTGGAAGTTTGGTTGTCTCCGTGCAGTTTAATTATCGTTTCCATGATGAGGCCTGTTCCAAACCCTGCCAAACTTTAATAAAACGTGACTGATTGATTGGGGTTCGGTGCAAAGCTAATTAAGGTTGGATGGAGGAGTATGCAATTAGGAGTGTAGCGGTGCATCCTCCGCTGTGAAGATGTGGGAGATGTATACATCCCCTTGATGTGTTTCCAGAGAGAGTTATCTCAAAGACCGTCCATCCTACCATCGAATGACTGATGTTTTTATTTATTTAGCCTGCGAGAGCTTATGGCTAAGCACTGTTTGTGCTCGCTATCTTAATTGCTATGGAAATTAATGCAAAATGGCACCAGAGTCAATCAAGTGGAGAGTTCAATTTAAAGAAGATTGCACAGAATGGACTGATCATTAAAAAACAGTGTTGGCTATATAACTCTCGTGATATGCTCCGGAAGAGGACTCCTCAGTCAAGCTCCTGGAAATTTACCATTCTGCAGAGTTCAGTTCTATCCTTGCTCTGGCACACCTGCCTGTAATTTTCAAGTGAACTGAAAGACCCTGATTAGCCGGTTCAGGTGTATTTGATTAGAGTTTAAACTAAATCTGACAGAAATTGTAGTTTTCCAGGAGCAGGACTCAATGTTCCCATTTTAGAACCTACAGAACATTTGCGTGCTGTAGCAATGGCATTATCAAACCCATAGAACGAAAGTTAGTCTAAACATTTATTCAAGTTTTTATTTTAATAATCATTGTAATTAAAATTGAACATATCTAAATACTGTAAAAAAAAAAGTGTCTTTAAAGTGGCCCTAATATGGATTTTAGAAAATTACCTTTCATGCACTGTTTAACA
Organism: Danio jaintianensis; assembly: GCA_903798115.1. NCBI lineage: Eukaryota > Metazoa > Chordata > Actinopteri > Cypriniformes > Danionidae > Danio > Danio jaintianensis. The sequence continues at coordinate 12,068,805 of CAIGQV010016735.1, read as the reverse complement.
CTGCGAATGAAAATATCCTGCTGAGTTTTAAATCTGAAAGTGGACCGTGTATAAAGTTATTCAAAAAGAAAGAATTGACTTAGTTAATATGTTAATTAATATGAGTCATCCTCCAAGTGGATCTTTAGTCGTTTCATCGTGCCATCTGAATAAATCATTGCGGGGGATCGAATTGCATAATGTCGCAAAGATGCTGTGTTATTTACTGTGATTATTTTTTTTTTTTTACTGCTTAAAGACGAGGCTATAAGGAATAAATTGTCAAAGTAAAATTTCATTACAATACCACAGTGTAGCCCACACCTTGTTCTGTGTTACTGTGATTTTACTGATGATTGCTATAGTAACCTACCCTACAGTGCAGGATTCGTCAGCCATTTTCTATAACTGGGAGGATCTATATCAAAGACTATAGATGTACATGTAGCTGTCAGTACCGAGCTTATTTGGATCAGTTTCTTCATCCTCCGAATCACAACCTGTGTGATTTAAAATGGTTGCCTTCTTGTTCTCTGTAGCATGCAAAATATGTATTAAGTTGTAGTTGTGTTCGCTTCATGCAGCTTATTGGTCTCTGTTTAGCTGGTTAAAGTGGCTTTCACACAGGATTTGGAAAGAGCTGCTCTATGAAACCAATTCATTTGAGTGGCTTATACCACACCGACCACACTGTGTTGATGAATACTCAATGGTTGCCGTTGTTGTTACTTGGAGTTATGAAGAACAGAGAAGTACGCATGCGTACAAGCTGTAGTTCCTGCATTTCGCGCACACATATACTGTACCATGGCTGCTGCAACAACATTGTGCAACACTTAATTAGCTGTGATGATGTTCCATTTCCAACACGCTGCATGCAGTAGACCAATCACAACACACTGAGTCATCAGACCTATCACCACAGATTAGCCTCACTCAAAGAAAGGGTTTGGAAAAATGAGCCACTGAACAAATCATATGCGAGTCACTGGGATAATTAGGTAAAAATAAATGCATATTATAAGACAATGAAAGTGTTTTTTGACATTGCATGCATATCATCTTGTTGTTGGGGACTCCCCAAACCAAAACATGATCCTTTTATCCATAATTGGGCACTTTAAAAAAAGTGACATCGACAGCTACTGGCCTGTAGTAATTTCAAGTAGTTTTTTTATGTGAACTATGGTTTTGGTACATATTTTTCTTGGATACAGTATACCATTTAAGATAAAATACATGTTTACGTTCAGCATTTTACATCAGCATTTTATTAATGCCAGGTAGCTCTGCCCAGACCTAAAACTCATTGGACTTTTCTTAAGCATATTAATTAGCAAACATGGACGAGCAGACACTGATTGTGTATATTTAGAATTGGATTATGCACAAATCCCAGTTAAGCATCATAGACTTAATGAAATTGCAAGTTAAATAAGCAGGTTGTGATGTCGCAAATGAAACATTTTGACTGGCATTTTTATGTTGAGTACTCTGAATTCTCTCAGAATTGCAATTTAAACAAGTTGAAATTTTGAGATTTTTTTTTTTATTGCAAGTTGTGACTGTGACTTTTTAATATCTTACAAATTTTAAGAGATTATATTTTGCACATATGACTTTTCTGAGATATGTGGACTCATTAATAATAAATTCATTCATTCATTCATTCATTCATTTCCTTCTCTCTTCCTTCCTCTTGCTTTTTCTATCTTTGGCAAAAGTAGCCTTCCATATCTGATTGCTATTTTTACTCTTTATCTTTCACATAGCCATGACTGGTGCTTCACATAGTTTTTAGCCAAATATCCAAATGCTTTTTTTTTTTTATCTCTAGCAGTGTTTTATGGTGCTTTCAAATATCTAGTTTAAAATGTGTAATGTTGTTGTTGGACAAGGCTGGTTGTCACATATGTGTTAAAATAATTAAATACATTATTCTAATAAGTTCTATGAACTTCTCCAGTTCATTTAATTTAATAAAAAAGGTTTTTATTTGTCTACAAAACCTTTTGAAGGCTACTTAATATCAAATTCCAGTTGTCACCAATTACACTGTATATATACCCCACTATAATTCAGTGAACTATAACTTTACCTATAACTATATTTTTCCCCATTGTCGATAATTCAGAAAATGTTCTGTTGCTTTTTTTTAACAAACACTTTACAGAAATTGTGTGGCAGTATTTTTATTTCTATATATTTTTTATTCATTTAAAGTCTCCTAGTCATAAAAACATTAGACTGTTCTGAACTTCTCTCCTTAACTTCGAGAAACTTTCTCCCTGGCATCTGCAATGGCATCCGTGCAAGTGTCGACCACTTACCGACACCTGTCTGTACCATATGGGGGACATTTTGAAAGTGTGCTTTTTCCCCCTCAAATGTGCAGGTGAGCAATTTGCTGTCAGCAGATTCTATTACATTGGACAGGCTGCCTGCAAAGTGAGGGAGGGGCCGTGGGGCAGGGCAGCGAAATGCAAGTCTCTCATTCTCACTTGATATTTGCCAGAGCGTGGCTGCACCTGTTCGAGGCTGGTGAATAATCATACACAGAGGGGGATTTGACGGCCAACATGCGGCAGCATATTGCCTGGAGATCGCCACGTATATCAGTTTGCGGCGCCACGTGGCAAGGGACATAACACCATTTGTGATGAGGCTTTGCCATTAGCTAAATGAGTGTCATATTAGCCACACTGCCAGTATCATAGAGCGAAATCTCTTTCAACTGTATTGGATAAAAAAATCTAGCATTTAGTCTAACCTGAAAAACTGCCCCCCCCCCCACCAAAAAAAAGCCTCACACAAAGACAGTCTGAGAATTTCATATCGTCTCATATGTAAGAGTATCAGGAGATATAACACTCTCTTTAATTTTGTGGTTTGACTAAAGCTGGCATGGTGACCGACTTAATGCGCTTTGCAGGGTCCAAAGCGTCTCAGGTTTGGAGCTCTGGGGGCAATGAAACGAGACTCTGTGGTTTTCATGTGTGGGCCGAAAATGACTAGAGTTTCGGGGGAGAGAGAGAGGAAGAGAGAGACTAATTCTTTGTTCCTCTTGAAATTTGATGAGGATGACATTTTCAGATTGTCATTACATGCGTGTCGTGAATTTCTCTTCCTGTTAATGTTGCAGAATTTGAATAGTTTGCAAAGTGGACGGACGTCTTAGAATAGAATAGAAGACTTAAAAAGCAATCACACACACACACACACACACACACAGATTCATTAGGTAAGCATGAAACTCGTGGATTTAGACTTGAGAGAACTGTAGTGACAGTGTTGTTTTCAGAATAGCACATTTAAATCAAATAAACCATGCTAATCACAGCTATACTAAAGTTAAATAGTCATAACACCTTTGGGCTTTTACCTTATGATTCATCACATGACAATGTGATGAATGAATTGCTCATTGTTTATTTGGAATGTATGATTGGACTCCCAAAAGAAATCTTTTACACCAAATCGAGTTTCAGACAGAAAATAACAGTTTTTATCTCCAAGATAATAGCTGGATGCCCATCACATGCAATGTGTTGAGGTCACATGAAAACAATAGAGCATTCTGCTGTTTCAAATATTTATTTCTGTGTAATGAGAGCTTTCTCAGGAGCACTTTTTTTCAGTTAATAAATGTTGCTCTGTGCTATGGGTCTTGTGTTGACCCCTGTTGGTCAGTTACTGAACTGCAGTAGTTTTTTTTTTTCACTGGATTGAAAACTATAACAAATTATTTAATGCATCTGATTCTTTTCATAATCCTGAGAAGGTCAATAACCTTCATGTTATCTTATTCTTTTTAAAGGTAAAGATTGTGATTATTGTTATAGGGACATCACCTGTTTGAGAGAGAGTTATGATTTCAGCTGTTGCCCTTATTTGAACATCTACATCATATCAGCTGCTTGAATAGTTTCAGACTTTCTTTCATATATCTTTTGAGAGTAACTTCTGCACTTCATCTTATCCAGAGGCTGGGGCTGCAACCAGAGTTCCTCAGGGTTGAAATAAGCTCTGGAAACTGCAGAGCACACCAGGATTTTATTGTCTCATATTGGGGAAGCAGAGAGAGAGAGAGAGAGAGAAGTAATATATCGCTTCCTCCCAGGATTCTGCTGAAGTGTGCCTCTCTCCTGTTTAATCTCACTGAACCTGGAAGCGAAGTGTGTGCGCGTGTGTGTTTATGCCATTTGTGTATGTGGGCTTTATTACAAACCTATTGGAGGCCACGGAGGCCTCTTAACCTAGTAAAATATCTATTTCTTATAATTAACTATTGATGAAAATGAGAGTTTGGATGTGCATTTTAATCAGTCGAAGCTCTGATGGAGCTGTGGGGAGTCTCGCATATTTCTGTATTAGATTTTTTTTAAATATAATTATCATTAATAATAATGTCAGAATGCAAGTAACTGATACTTTTTCCATTACATTTATGTGCTTAATACCAGTCTGTAATAAGGAGTTAAATGATCAAATGAGACACATTAAGTGAGTAAATGAGACTCCGCTGACAGACTTTAATGGAATGAAAACCTTAGAGATGAAAAGTGAATAAAATAGACCTACTCATCTATCAGCATCTGTTTTAGGGTGAAAACGTTTCAAAATGCAACTTAACCTCTGTTGTATCACCTTCACGCAATAGTGCGCCTGAATATTAATATGTCAGAGCCCAAACTGTGATTTTTCACTTTTATGTAAAAGCATGATACGCTTCTTGAATTCCTTACTCTTGTCATATTTCCAGGAAATGTAGCAATTTCCAAAGTGGGGACACCAGCTTGTGTCACCTAATCTGAATAAATGTGAAGGGGGCAGCCAATCAAAGTGTAGTTTGTCAGTATTGCTTTCACTTTGCTTTTTGTTGTACAAGAAAAGCTGTTTGCACTGGGAGAGAGAGAGAGAGAGTCTCAAATTGACAACAGGAACAACTGCTGACTGAAGAACAGGGGGAAAGTAAATTGTATTTCAGGGAAGAAATTGACCTATTGACTTTGTTTCTTAGAAAGAACAGAGTGACTGTTCTGGAAAGTTTTAGCAGACAAAACAAATAGTGTAAACAAAATTTCATAAATAGCTAAAATCATCCACCATCTGTCTTTTGAAACAATGACAGAACTCTAAAAACACCAAAATTAATCTCTGAACCTGGAAGAGGCGAAAAGCAAAAAAAGAAAGATGAAACGTAGACACTGAGAGCTGCCACAGTGAGCTAAGGCACAGACAAAAAAAAAAAGATCATGTCAGGTAAGCAGTGCAGTCATAACCAACACCATATTTCCACACTGAGAATGCAAAAATTATTTATACATGAAAATTATTCATACGCACTTGATGGATCATTGACATACCCAGCGGGTGAAAAATGCTTGTGTCTGACATCCTTAAACTATGATCAGGCTGTGTAAAATCAATATCAAGAGATCCATCATGAAATATTACATGCGCTTGGCTGCTTACTAAATATAACATGCTATAAATTGTGTTTTGTGGTGTTTTTGGTAGTGATACTGAGATCAAGGTTGTAATTTACTTTAGGTTTGCCATCGGTGGTACTGTGCTGACTGACTACATTAGTATGTTGATGAGTGAACAACATAATAAATAAAATGTTGATTTTCAGGAATGTGACCAGCCCCGAAATTTTTTTTATAAATACTGTATAGTAGGTTTATTAGCATTTACCAAACCTTGTAAGATGATAAATGGGTAAATGCTAAATAAGGATATCTAAGATGATGAAAAGGATAGCTTTTTTAAAGCACAAATTGCAGGTGCCAGCTTCTTTGAAATGTAATTTATATTCATGATGGTTTTAGATACTTTTATAGCATTTATAAAAAGTTTTGATTTGAGTGAGTCTGTAAATTCAAGTGGTGTAACCATCAAGTAAAACGCCATGTGTCCAGATCTTAATCATTACTTTCAAATAGATTTTCGAACATTTTTCAAGGCTGTATGTTATCTGTGGAAAGTACATTTCATACAATGAATATAATTACGTTTGTTGAAGCGCAAATATAGAAATAGATTTAAAGTGTTTATTGTGTTTGTAAAATGCTATACAGGCATGAATGTTGGATTGACCCGTGGTTAAAATACTTTTCAAAGCAATGAAAAGTACTGTCAGAGATAAAGGAGTCTTATTTATAGATTTATTTGTCTGTTTGTTTGTCTGTCTGTCTGATAGAAATGTCACTTTGTGGACAATGGGGATTATGATGATTATATTCTGTGCATAGTTCAAAGCTTCAGCTTCAGACGGATAGCAGAAGGATAGAGGCAGATCTTAGCCCTTGCTAAAACAAATAAACACATAAACACTTCTTTTAACGTGGCTCCTCCTTTCAGTCTGTCTCGGTCTCACAAACACACTCACAATGAAAACACAGCCCTTTGATGAAGGGATGGGATTAGGATAGGATAGAACAGAATTTAATGGAGTGGCGAGGATTATAGTCACGGTGCTGTAGGAGAAATTTGGTGTTGTGCTCATCATGACCGTGAGGATTTCTGTTCCTTTGGCAGTGACAGGTGTGTCAAACACAGCACAGTTCAATAGATGGACCAACAGCTTGTTTGATTCATCTCTTTTAATATTAGAATGTGCATAAATGATGGGTAATCGTGGTGTACCATTAGTGGAACGGTTAAAGGGGGACCTATTATGTCCTTTTGTATTAGATGTAAGTTTTAGCTCAAAATACTCCACAAATAATTTATTATACTTTGCTACATGCCCGTCATTGAGTGTAAGCAAAAACACACCGGGACATATCATACACAATGTGCACACCTGACAAAAACACCAGGTGCAATACAAGGGTTTTCTGGTTTCAGCCAAACACACTGATTATTTTCAGATCTTGTTGTTGTTTAAATAACAAATACTTTTCTGTCCATTTGTGCACTTATGTGCATGCTTGTCTAAAATTGAGGTGTGTTCTAGGGTCTCATTTATACAGTAAAATGTGGTGTACGTACAAAATGGGGGTGGAAATGTGTGTACGCCACTTGTGGATTGTGATCTATTAAAAAAACAGACTTGACAGGAGAATGTGCACAGCTGCAACACTCTCAGAAATAAAGGTACAAAACATGTCACTGGGGTGGTACCAGTTTCTAGATACACTTTTTTACCTCAACATTTCTACCTTAAAAGTACATATCAATATCAAAAAAGTACAAATGTGTACCTCATAGTACCCTTAAGATACAAAATTGTACCTTTAAGTAACAATATGCACCTGTAAAGTACAAACGTGTACCTTTTAAAAAGGTACCACCACAGCAACCTTTATTTCTGAGAGTGAAATAAAACCTAAGTAAACCTATTAACTTAAATAGTCACTTAAATAAACCACTTTAAATCATCTTATGAGCCATAAGCAATAATACAGCCATTTAAATAAATTCTAGCATACGTTCACTTTTAGGATGGTTTCTACGCAAAGTTTTATAAATGTCACCACTGGTGGGTTGTTGGCACATTGTTATTTTAAGGCAACTGAAACACATTGATCACCTGTAAACTGGCCTAAAATCAGTGGTGTAATATTTATTTATTTATTTTTGTTATTTAAAGATATCGTTAATGATATAGGCGGATGGATTATGCATATTCTGTTTATTATGCAAAGCAGCACTCAAACATTCATTCATTCATTCATTCATTTTCTTTTCGGCTTAGTCCCTTTATTAATCTGGGGTCACCACAGCGGAATGAACCGCCAACTTATCCAGCATATGTTTTACGCAGCGGATGCCCTTCCAGCTGCAACCCATCACTGGGAAACTTCCATACAGACTCATTTACACTCATACACTACGGACAATTTAGCCTACCCAATTCACCTATAGCGCATGTCTTTGGACTTGTGGGGGAAACCGGAGTACCCGGAGGAAACCCACGCGAACACGGGGAGAACATGCAAACTCCACACAGAAACGCCAACTGACCCAGCCGAGGCTCGAACCAGCGACCTTCTTGCTGTGAGGCGAACGTGCTACCCACTGCGCCACCGTGACGCCCTTGCACTCAAACATACCAGATTAAAAAAAAAAATGAAAGCGTGATATTGTCTAAAAATATAGCATGGGCTTGTTTCATAAATGACAAGCCCATACAAAAGTTGTATACATTGTAGACTGTTTCCTCTCTGGAAAAGCGCTCTGTCTTTGCACTTGGAAATTACTCTTTGTAAATGATGAATCCAACATGGCACTATAGTGCCACTGGCTCTTAAAAAAGATGGGAGATGAGATTCTGATTGTTTTATCACGTTATGCCCAAAATGCATCCATGACTTGCAAATAGAATAGGGAGTTTGTGACATCACAGTTCAGGCAAATCTGAAACGTCAGACACTTTCAGACACTCCTTGTGATGATTAAAGGTCCCATGAAGTGCTTTGAAATGTGCGTTTTGTATTCGACAAGGCAGAACATATAATAGGTCCTCCCCTTTTGTATTGATTATTAATTTTTTTTTACCACTGTGCCAGTGAGAGTAGTTAAGATCAAATGCATCTAATGAAAAGTAAATAAGAAGTGTCTTGAAGGGGCGGGATATGCCAGATACTAGATTTGATTGATCTGGAGACTTGATGAGAAACTGAAGCATGAGGTGACGTCAAAAAAAAAAGAAAGTTGATCCATTTAAGCGCAAATGACAAACTGCAAGCTTTGGATGTTTATATCTTCTAAATGTGAATTTTGACACTGTTTTGGAGCACACTAACATACTGATACTGATCTACGGATTTTTTTAATCCCAATTTTTTTAAGCTGGTTGTTGACACACACTGTGGACACACATCAGTGTTCAAACACTAGATTGCTTTTAAGTGGTGCTTTGGCTTCATCTTTATGCTGCTTCAGCAGGAAATTATACCACTTTAAGTTGGATGCACACTGTATGGATTAATTCACAAATTGTGCAAATCCTAAACGGTTGCTCTGATTCTAGGCCAATATCTGAAGTGTTTGATTGCTAGTTTGACATGTTTCCAACAGCTGATTAATGGCCATTGTGATTGAATTTCAACTCCAGTGAAATTTTGACAACAATCCACCACTTGCTGCACATACATTCTCAAAGACAAGCCTTGATTAAAATTATCATTCATTGTATTTGTTTACAAAAATCCATTTAATTCCGTTAGCTCATTGAGGCTGAATTGTAATGTGCTGCTGATGTCAAATTTTGATTAGACCGTTTTAGTGTCTGTTTTGGTTTTTATTCAGTATCCGTTTTAAACAGGTCTTGACTGTCCTACAGTTTGGCATTAATGACAATTGAGATCACATAGTCTGACATGTCTTATGGCTGGGAACATATTTGTACATTATGACAGGCAGCAGTCATAAGGGATTATTATAATTAGTACAGTGTGTACCTGGCTTCGGGGTCCCTCATTCAACTGTTTTCTTTTTTTGCATTTCAATACATCGTTTTATTTTATTTATATATTTTTAATGTTTAAATATTGCAGCCAGCATTTTAGGGCTGTTTTTGTAATTTAGTTTTGTTAATAAATGTCATTTGGTACTTGCTTTGCACTTGAGTTTTTTGTCAGTTGCATTGCATTCCAAACACTAACCATTGTACCCTTTGCTTTTACACACTGCTAAATTTCATGGCTTTTTCAAACAGATTACTTTCTTGCTCTCAGAATATTCATATATATCTTTTGTTATATTTGTGTATATATATATATATATATATATATATATATATATATATAATTTTTAAGTGCGCAAGCTGCTGTGGGTCGTCAACTCAGCTCTGTGTGATGCATAGCATGTGCTCAGAGTCCAGAACCATTTTTAATGCTAACGTTTTCCATATGCAATATTTTGCAAATACTTGCTATAACAGTCCACTAAACAAGTTCATTATCAGCGCAATTATGCTGAGCCATTGTTAAGCAGCAAAGCTATTTCAAACAGCCAACATAAGGAAATAAATATATGAAAATATGCAAGATGGCATCTTTTTCAGCTCGTAGACAAATTGCAAGCAATAAGTGAGTGTTCATCAGAAAACAGGCAGAGGTGGAGCTTTGGCCGATTGCTTTAAAGATTAAATGCACACTCATATGCATTTTCGCTCTCTTCAGAGGAAGTGCTGTGCTGCTGACTGTGAGCGTTTGCCCTTTAGTGTGCTCACGGTGAAGCATTGGATTTTCATGAAGTGTAAAAGTCTCTAAAAGCTACGTTTTATATCTGAGGAGAGCATGTCTGTCGCAGATGTGCGCTTCAAATTGACTGAGCTAATTGCTGCATTTTGCCTGCACTCTTCAATATTCATTGTGGTAAAAAGGAGATTTGAGACTTTAAAAAGTTTGAGTGCATGTGTATGTGTGTCTACATTATTACTCAATGTCTTTTATACAAGCTGCTTAAATGCTTTGAATTCATGTGGGTATGCTGTGCCTTTGAGTGTGTGTGTGAGTGTTGTGTGTTTGTGTACATGCGAGTGTTTGTATGAGTTTGTTTCTAGGAGACTAACTCACTGTCTTCAAACCTCTTGCCCTACAGGCATTGCCTGCAGCATTCGCTCCCAGAAGCTCCATGTCTTTTTCCTGTTATCTCTCTGTTTCTCAGTCCTAATAACTGGCTCATGTGTGGACATCTCTGGATCTTGTTCCAAACATGTTTCTAGTGTAGCACGTTCATTTACTAGTATTTTCTATTACTATTAATTAAGGATTTTTATAAAAAAAATTTGTAGACATACATATAGTGTAGTGCCAACTCTGGTTTTAATAATGTGTATTAAAATATAATAATAATAATAATAATAATAATAATAATAATAATAATAATAATAATCAAAATTATGTAAATGTTGCTATGTTTATTTAAAATGTTTTTATACTTAATAAATAAAATTATTACAACAACAGCAACAATAATAATAATAATAATAACAATAATAATTCAATCATTCATTCATTCATTTTCTTTTCGGCTTAGTCCCTTTATTAATCTGGAGTCGCCACAGCGGAATGAACCGCCAACTTATCCAGCATATGTTTTACGCAGCGGATGCCCTTCCGGCTGCAACCCATCACTGGGAAATATCCATACACACTCATTCACACGCATACACTACGGACAATTTAGCCTACCCAATTCACCTATACCGCATGTCTTTGGACTTGTGGGGGAAACCGGAGCACCCGGAGGAAACCCACGCAAACACGGGGAGAACATGCAAACTCCACACATTAATGCCAACTGACCCAGCTGAGGCTCGAACCAGCGACCTTCTTGCTGTGAGGTGAACGTGCTAACCACTGCGCCACCGTGCAGCCCAACAATAATAATAATAATAATAATAATAATTATTATTATTTAAAATATATAATTATAATAATAATTATATTATTATTAATAATAATAAGAAGAATAATAATAATAATGATAATAAATGTAATAATAATAATAATAATAATTATTATTATTATTATTATTATTACTTATCAACTTATCCAGCATATGTTTTACGCAAGGAATGCCCATCCAGCCGCAACCCATCACTGGGTAACACCCATACACTCTCATTCACACACATACACTACGGACAATTTAGCTTACCCAATTCACCTATAGTGCATGTCTTTGGACTTGTGGGGAAAACCGGAGCACCCGGAGGAAACCCACACGAACACAGGGAGAACATGTAAACTCCACACAGAAATGCCAACTGACCCACCCGAGGCTCGAACCAGCGACCTTCTTGCTGTGAGGTGAAAGCGCTACCCACTGCGCCACCGCGCATTATTATTATTATTATTATTATAAGAAAAAGAACAACAAGAAGAATAGTTCTTCATCTTATTCTTATTCTTCATAATTTTCTCTTCTTTTTCGTCATCTTCGCCATCATCTTTTTCTTTTGTAATATTAATAAATATTTTTTTTAAGGCATTATAATTAATCTATGTATCTATTACCGTCATTCACAATTTCATTTTGCTAAACATTACAATTGAGCATACACTGCGAATGTCCCAAATACACATACGGACACCTAAAATGGTGGTAATTTTAAGATTCCGATGGCTGTGTGTCTGTGAGTGTGTCATTGTGGTTGGGTTCATTACTGATGTCACTGCCCCTGTTCTCAGAGCTGTAGCTCTCGGCCTGAAACCATGAATGATTCATATTTTCTTGCATAACCATAGACTTTGTGCCAGGCCCGCATGGGGTAAACTTTCCCTTCAGAGCTAAAAGAAGGGGGGTAAAGCACTTTCAGAATCTTTTAGACATTATATCATCTTAAGTAGCATGTAATGCATCGACTGTCATGTGAATTGTGAAACTTTTCAGCAGTGTTCAGGCTATTCTTATCTTCCCAAAGACAGAGTTTTTAGAATTAGGTCTACTGTATGTTCTGGGTAAGCTGTTATTGGAGTATATATAATGAATATTCATAAGAAACACCAACACATTTTATAGCTCTTATTTTCGCATATGCTGGGACAATGTTTGTTCTTCTGCTTGATCATTCATAATTTCTAAAATGTGCACTTCTCAAATACTGAAAAAAAAAACAGTCCAGAAAGCATTTGATCATAGAAATCTGGATACAAATTCTGCAATTCAATTATATCATGTTGACAAATGAGATATGCTAATCCATTAAAATGACATTACTATATACTGAATAGATCTAATTGGTTGAATTATTCCATTTTCTTTGCATTAGGGCTGCAGCTTTATTTTGATGATCGATTTGTTGGTCCATTATTTTTCAATGAATCAGATAAAAAATTGGAATGTTTTTTTTTTTTTTTTTTTCATCTGACATTTTGCTTATTATAATTATATAAAGACGTAAATCAGGGTATTATTTATGTGTAAAAATGTGAAAGCTAAATATCAAGTTTTTATTGATTAGTTGTTGCAGCCCTATGCATAATACTTGCAAAGAAAAACTTGTTATTGTTTAAGATACAGCATTATCTTGAACATCATAAGTACTAGTTTATAAAAATTATTGCATACAAAACCATGCGTCTTTCACATAAAATAAAACCCACAGGTTTGAAAATCAATGATTTCAAAGTTCATAAAAAATAATTAAAAAGATTATTTCTTTGACATTATTGAAATAACATTTTTACATGTTTTCTTTCTTTGAAACCATCACTGTTACACAGTGCTACTTCAGATTAGTATTCAATCAAAAAAAAAAAATAATAATTTGATTTGATTTTACTGTCAATTAGTTTTGCATCTTTTTTTTCTTTGACGCTTCAGAGAAAAACAGCTCTGCTTAGTATTTAGCTTTTGCTTTCATGTCGAGACAACTCAGTCCTTTTGCTTTGAGCTTGTGAATTAATATTAATAAGAAGTACATGGATTAAAGTATTTTTGTCACAAGCCAAATGCAATTTTGAAAGCTCTCTGGTCAATATAACATCCATTCAAGACCATTTATGATCATTAGTTAAACAGTTGCATGCTTAATAATGAGTGCACCATTTTTTTTTCAGCACTGAAAGGCATTGCTCCATCTAAATATTGTTTGTCAATAACTCTGACAAGGCTGAGGTAGATTGCAAAACATGGAGACTATAAGAAGTTTCAAATGGTAGTCCGTTGTCTTGATGCAGCGGTGTTGAGAAACGGCTCTGATATTGTCACTATATTGCACTCCGGTGGGCAGTTTGTTGGGAGGAGGGCTGAAATTTTCTAAGTAGACTTTTGGGCTGAGCATTTAACTCTGGAGTTTATTGCATCTGAGCACACTGGATCTGGGCAGACTCAGAAACGCCAGGAAGGGTGCATGACCTTTTCAGCCTCCACTAATCCTCAGCACACATGAAGCACCTGCAGAATAATAGCTTCTGTATCACACACGCGCACACACACACACGCACACACACACGCACACACACACGCACACACACACTGTGCTCTCTTGAAAAGAGTCTGAGTTTAGCTGTGTAGTCTGTTAGCTTTTTTGCTGCAAAATTATTCTTTCTCTGTCCGTTTATGATACAGATTTTATTTACTACTATTATTATTTATAAATAACATAACTAATATATTAATATATATTTTAGTAGTACAAATAGGGTTAAAATAAATATATACAGCATTTCCAGCCTCCACTGGGTCAAAATTACTTTACTTTACAATTAATTAAAATGACAGAATTGCACTGTTTGCACTGTCACTTTGTGGCCTATTGAATAGGTTTTGATGTCTTTTGATGTTAATGTAAATTTATTTATTTGCTCCATTTCTCTTCTTCTGTATGATTACTTCTCTATACTATTATTTTTTATTCATAGAAATAATATATTCTATTCTAGGGCGGCATGGTGACTCAGTAGTTAGCACTGTCACCTCACAGCAAGAAGGTCGCAGGTTTGAGTCCTGGCTGCGTCAGTTGGCATTTCTGTGTGGAGTTTGCATCCGGTTTCCCCCACAGTCCAAAGACATGCACTATAGGTGAATTGAATAAACTAAATTGGCCGTAGTGTATGTGTGTGAATGAGTGTGTGTGGATGTTTCCCGCTACTGGGTTGCAGCTGGAAGGGCATTCGCTGTGTAAAACATATGCTGGATAAGTTGGCGGTTCTTTCCGCTGTGGCGACCCCTGATGAATAAAGGGACTAAGCCGAAGGAAAATTAATGGTATATTCTATTCTAGAATGGCTTGGTGGCTCAGTGGTTAGCACTGTCGCCTCACAGCAAGTAGGTCGCTTGTTTGAGTCCTGGCTGGGCCAGTTGGCATTTCTGTGTGGAGTTTGCATGTTCTCCCCGTGTTGTCGTGGGTTTCCTCCGGGTGCTCCGGTTTCCCCCACAGTCCAAAGACATGCGCTACATGTGAATTGAATAAACTAAATTGTCCGTATGAGTGTGCGTGTGAATGAGTGTGGATGGGTTTCCCAATATTGGGTTATGGCTGGAATAGCATCCACTGTGTAAAACATATGCTGGAATAGTGGTGACCTCTGAAATAGAGACTAAGCCGAAGGAAAATGAATGAATGAATATATTATATTCTTAATATAGAGATTATTTCTTATCTCTATATGAGTGTTTTACTTGAAATACATATAATAGACAATAAGATATTACTTTGCTTAAACGCTGTTATTTAAAAGGTTAGTTTCAGTTAGATTATTGAGTAATGCTTTCTGAAAAATAATATATACAGTATTAAGAATAATTACTTTATTCATTTTATTATTTTATTTTTAATAAAACGATAAGTTCAAGAAAAGTTCACAATATTAATTTTATTAATTAAAAAAGAAATAATCAATTTAATTAATTTGATCTTTTAATGTTCAATGTGAGGTGAAAAAATTACAGCACCAACTAATTTGTACCAAGATCTAAGATGAATATCATATTAAACATAATAAAAAGCATATAAACAAGTAAAAAATGGATAGAACTTTTACCATTGACACGTTTTTTTATAAAGCAAACTTTTCTTTTTTAATCCAGTATAAGATAAATAACAATTGAACAACAATATAAATAAGTAAAACATGTTATAACTTAAATATAAATTAAGTATAATATTTATGATGCAAACTTTTCTTTTTGTTTTGGAAATTTTAATGAAGAGTCTATCCTTTCCATTTTTATCCGACAAGTTTTTAACCTGCATGTGTCCCAGCAGCACACCCCCTTTTCCAAACCCGAGGAACTGCTTGTTACACTGCAGCTCATCTCGTTCTACTCCAGGCTGGCAGAGCGGATTCCTGGTCAGCCAGCGGCGATGTAATGAATGCTCAGTGGACACAACTGTCACCGGTCCCATCATCCCACACAAGAGCACCAGTTTTGTAATGAGGTTTACAGACAGCTCTGGCCACCAGAGAGAGGAAACACTCAAATGCGCACTTACAAGGTTAATTAAAAATGTTGTACCACACCGACACCAGCTAAGATAAAAGGTGAAAGTTAAGAAAAGGAGAGCGAAATTATAATGAAAATAGTCCCCCCCCCCACCCCTTCACTTTATTCCCTTAATCACTGATTACTCTCAACTCGTTAATTGAAGATAATTATAGGTTTTTAATTTTCGAATGTAGGTTAGTAGAGAAAGCGCGAGAAATCATTACAAATGTCAAGGGGGTTCAGAGTGACGCAAATGAAGATCTTGCTGTGTGGCGAATATATTAGTTAAAACGACTGCATTGTGCAAAGCAAAAGGCCAGCGCAGTGTTACTCTTCCAGATTATTACTGCTGTCAGCACTCAAAACTTGTGCTATAGTTGAAACACTATCCTCAAACTGTGTCTTTTTAGAAAAGTTAGGATGTGTGCATCATATTTCATTAGTTTGTTTCCATGACCTAACTAAATACTTTTAGCATTTTGATGTTATTGGGTTATGACAACAAAAAAAAGACATTTTGAAAGTCAGATTTTGAGAAAGATTAGTATGAAACAATATAAAAACATTTATATTGTCCCTCATATTACCCATAAAAGTATTTTTTTTCCCCTCTTGACTGATGAAAGCTTTTCTTTCCAATGCACACTGCGGGGAAAGTTTATTTTCTCAGTTAAAACTTTTTTTTTCTTTCCTACTAACCCGTTCCACTGCCGTACATTGTTTTTAGGATTTATAGTTTGCCGTGGAAAAGTTTTGGGATGAATAAATGACTTTGTACAAAAAAAAAAAGTATGTCTGCGGATGTTTATTGGTCTAAAAGTATGGTATTTTTCCTTATATAAAGGCAAACGTGAATGTCAATCACAAGTCAGATCTTTACAGTGGATACTGAATAATACTAATGAATGAATGTTAATATGAGAGTTATCAGCTTTTTTAGATGCTATATTTTAAATTGCATAGATATATTAATTTGTGTGCATTGCAATAATAACATTTTGATCACTGACATTTAGAGTTCCTACTAAAATAAAGTATTATGATGCAATTCATTTTGTAAAAAATTTGTGAACACTATAAGGACATGGATTTTTTTCTCTCTCTCTTATTAAAGGAACAGCAATGCTCAATGCAGTGCAATAGATGTGCTAGAAACATGTCTCTTTGCAGCAGATTGTCATTTGTTTGCGTGTGTGATGAGGGAATTCCTGGTGTTGATTTGACTTGTTTACACATTTTATGTTCTTCACAAGTTCTAAAAATACCATCACATGCACATACATACAGCCAAATGCCAGCACCTTCTTTGTTTATGTTATTTTATTGTATTTTTAAATTTTTATTTATTTATTTATTTATTTTATTATTTATTTGTTTTATTGTTTATTTTAAATAATTTAAAAATAAAACATATATATTTATATATTAAATTTTTTTTTTAAGTAAAATAAAGCAAAAATCACATTTTAATTCAGTTTTTTTTATCTTTAGGTTCAAGCTTCAAGCTGACAGTGTGAAGGCTAAATGTAAATGTACCAACAAAACCAAGAGTTAATTTTATTCTCAGTTTGATGGAGCAAGCAAAACAGAAATGCCATGAGCACACAAATCTGGTGACCTGATTTAACCTGTTCACTGTGCTAAAAACAGCACAAACACCTGAGACCGAGTGTGTAGTACATCTTCTTCCCTGGTTGTGATGTGGAAGTACATGTGCGAATACACAATTTTATACCCATATGAATATTTTGAACAGAGTCATGCATGCATATTTAAACTAAAATGCATTTGTAAAAATGGAGCATGGATGAAAAAGTTCCTGTGTTAATATAAATATCAATATTTAATAGGATGTATACATGTCTATTTTATCTCCTGTATAACCACATTTTGTTCAGACCTATTTATTTATTTTTGTTTTTCATATCAGCTGCATTTTGTACATCAAATTTTTTTATCCCATTTATTTTAAAAGCTTATGGTTTTAAATATATAGGATCTCATAGATTGTAAGGAGATTTATTTTTTAATTGTCTACAGCATAATTACCCAACCACATATATGTACCAGAAGCTCCGATTTTTTACAGATCACACGGCCATTATAAATCATTAATCATTTGTAAATATGCTTTGCAAGTTGTGCAAAGACATACTGGGCAATTTACTCTACCATGCATATTCAATATGTTGTTTTGTTGTAGAATGGCCTCCTAAAGCACTTTTTCTCAGTTTGTTTTGTATTTATAGATCACATATCCATGGTACATCCAACTGAAACTGTTGCATCACTAAGTATTTTATGAAGTTCTAGTTTTGAAATACAATGAACAAAATCAAAATATGGGCTCTTTGTTTAAGAAATTGGCATTTTTTATTTAGGAAAGATGTTAAATGTTTAAAGAGATAGTTCCCCCAAAACTGAACATTTTGTCACCATTTACTCACCCTTCACTTGTCTCAAACCTGCTTATGACTCTTTCTTCTGTTAAACACAAAGGAGGTGTTTTGAAGAAAGCTGGAAAGCTGTAACCATTGTCTTTCATTGTTTTTCCAACTATTAAAGTCAATGGTTAATGTCTTCCAGCTTTCTTCAACATATATTTTTTAGGTTCAGCAGAAAAAAAGAAACTCATAAATGTTTGGAAACAATTGAGGATGAGCAAATTTTCATTTTTGGGTGAACAATCCCTTTAATGCTGTTACATTTACTATTCTTATACAATAATTTAATGCAACTGCAAACATGTATATTTTGTAATCATGTCGTTGCATTCTTTGTAATATTGAGACTGGTCAGAAATGCCAGCTTTGTGAGAGCTCATTCTTGCATAAATTAGAGAAACAGACAGAAATATCACTCCACAGCATGGTCTACAACACAATTTAGACAATTACAGTGTCTCAATGATAATTCCACCATACAAAACTGCAAATGACTTAATAAAAGTTCCATCTAGATTTAATTTCTAAGTCAATTTGCTATTAAAATGTCTTTCTTGGACAAAGGGTTTCTAATTGCTGATAAACGTGCTGGATTAGGGTTTTATTTTGTCTAAGCATTGTACTTTGTTACCTGCTGCAGCCCTTAGCTGGCAATTTGAGTGCTCTTGAAACATGAAAACATTACATGATTTTTTTGTATCTCTAAAACTCTACAATCTTAAATAAAAAAGGTTCCAAAACATTTTCCAGAACCATTTTAGTTCCCATCCCAACTTTTTTTTCAAGAACTTTTTTCACATCAATAAGCTTTGTCCACTACAAAAAAAAAAAAGAAAAACAAAACAATGGTAACACTTTAGTTTAGGTCACAATTCATGCAATTAACAAACCATTAACACTACTAGCTTAATAAACTACTAATTAGCTGTTTATTAATAGTTAGTAGTTTTGGGTAGTATTAGGGATGCAGAATAAGATCATACTTTATAACTAAAGGGATAAGCCAGACAGATGCTTACTTATAATTACTGCCAAGGCCAATTCAACATAGATTTTATTACATATTATTATTATTATTATTCATTTATTCATTCATTTTCTTTTCGGCTTAGTCCCTTTATTAATCTGGGGTCGCCACAGCGGAATTAACCGCCAACTTATCCAGCATATGTTTTACACAGCGGATGCCCTTCCAGCTGCAACCCATCACTGGGAAACATCCACACACACTCATTCACACACATACACTACGGACAATTTAGCCTACCCAATTCACCTATACCACATGTCTTGTGGACTTGTGGGGGAAACCGGAGCACCCGGAGGAACCAACGACCTTCTTGCTGTGAGGCGATTGTGCTACCCACTGCACCACCCATTATTATTATTATTATTATTATTATTATTATTATTGTTATTATTATTGTTATTATTAGCCCATCTGGCCTATAGGAAACATTGAGATTCATAATGTATTCTGTTTGGTTTTAAAGTGTTTGAAGTTCCACAGAAATATAACATAGTTCACCCAAAGTATTTTACCCTCAGTCTATATTTTGCAGCATATCACATGCAATTCACATCGTTATTACATAATCACGCAATGGCATAACAAATATATGCATTTGCAGTATTAAATCACCAAATAATGAAAGGAAAAGTGTATGTCTAAAACATATCAACTGAAAAAAATTGTCTTCAACTTCAAATCTGCCTTTCATTTATGTGCTCGGTTCATGCATGTGCTTATCCCTCATCAGTCCTTTGGTCCAAATCAGATCTGTTTCCTCAGATTAGATAGAGTTTGATTTGATTGACTTTGACTTTTTGATTGAGTGACTTGCAGTTCTGTGCTGTCACAAACTGCTCATTCAATTCACTAAAATTGATTTAAAAGAATGATCCGTCCACAAAACAAACATTACTTCAGACAATTTGCCTGAGGCTATATGAATCACAAGTACAAATGTTGTAAATAATTGTCAGCTTCTTGCACAAAGCATTCATTTCTCTTCATAATACCTCAGTGTATCATCAGGAGCATGCCTATTAGCATTGCTTTGTCTGTATGTTGAAAAAAAAAACCTCTCAAAGGCATGTTAACCATCGATGTAAATCACAGATGAAAACAGATTCAGCTAAATGACATATTTAATGTAAAATATGTAAAGAAAAGGGAAAAAAATGCTTAAATGTCCTTTAATTAAAAGATAAACAGAGAAAAATAATTGGACCAGCATATTTAGATCAATAATCATTTGATGACATATTAAAAGATCATAGTGCAACCCCAAATTAATACTATATTATTTTTTATAGAAAAACATTTAGATTTTGCCTATTTGTGATTAAAAAAATAAAATAAATAAATAATCATTTAAAAAAAAATAGTTTTTATGAGTACATACTTACATACGTACATTTATACATAAAAAGTGTCAGTAAAAAAAAGTTCTTTCATTCAATTTTACAAAATCTTTCAGCAAATTTTACATTTTGGAGGAACAATCCCTTCATCTCTGTCTCTGAGATTTATGAAACAATAATCTATTCATATATGATATTTCACTGTTTTCTGTAGTAATTTCTCATTCCTAGCTACAGAGCAATGCATGATAGGAAAAATAGGGAAAAGAGGCCGGGGCTTATTTTACCATGCAGCAACACCATTAAAGTCACATTCTGAGAACGATGCCGAAGGCTCTCTCTCTCTCTCTCTCTCTCTGCCCGTGTTCCTGTCTCTCTTGCCCTAAAAGCACGGCTGTAATTCCGCTGAATAGGCATATCATGAATTTAACTGGGGGAAGAAAGCTGGGTAGCGAGCCAGGCTTTTCTGTGCAATGCTATATCAAAGTCATCCAAGTGTATTAAACAGATCCACTAGCCGCGGTATGAAAGTACTGTTTGCCACTGCAATCAGGGGCTTAAGCTGAAAAACAAAGACAGTCCCTCCGTACAAAGGGTGCTATGATTGAGCCCACCCAGGAAAAAGGCTGTTAGAGGTGGGCCTCAAATTAGGCATGGCACAAACTGAATAACTGTCTGAAACTTGTTAGTTTTCCATGAGGATTCGCAGTTGGAGCTGTTGTTGAAATGCATTATTGCATGCATAGTTGTCTTAATATTTTGCAGACAGCATTTGGCAGCAGTCAAGAGACTTAACATTTCATTATGTTGTATTCATTCTTTTTGTTGCACATACAAGACTGTTTGCAATGCATTTAACTAAAGTTTCCATGGTGTGACTGATTTATTGTTTTTAGATGTTTCACTCTTAAAAATATAGGTTTGTTATTGGCAATGATTTTTTTCTTCTTCTTTTGATTTTTAAATTGTTTCCCACACACAAAAAATAATAATAACAATAATAATTCACTGTGTAATCCCTATTTTGTTACCTTAATTTTAAAGAGTGATTTTTTTTTGTGTGGCAACAGTAGTTGCATAAAGTTAATCAATCAAACATTTCCATATACAACATGTTCAATATAGTTTAAATTTATACAAATGTTCAAAATGTTTTTATTTTTTCAAGATCATTGAAAAATCTTTCACGTTCGCCTCACAGCAAGAAGGTCGCTGGTTCGAGCCTCGGCTGGGTCAGTTGGCATTTCTGTGTGGAGTTTGCATGTTCTCCCCGTGTTCGCGTGGGTTTCCTCCGGGTGCTCCGGTTTCCCCCACAAGTCCAAAGACATGCGCTATAGGTGAATTGGGTAAGCTAAAATTGTCCGTAGTGTATGTGTGTGAATGAGTGTGATGGATGTTTCCCAGTGATGGGTTGCAGCTGGAAGGGCATCCGCTGCGTAAAACATATGCTGGATAAGTTGGCGGTTCATCCTGCTGTGGTGACCCCAGATTAATAAAGGGACTAAGCCGAAAAGAAAATGAATGAATGAATGAATGAAAAATCTTTGTGGAACTCTAAACAGTTCTTTTATGACAGTTTCTCCACACTTGTCAATTTATAAGGTAATTGTATAGTATAAGAAGGTAATTGTATTTTTTTGTGTATGTTGTTGTAGTTTCCTTCATAGTTTTACAACAACAACATATGCATATGATGTGATATGTTTGTTTTGTAGAATTAATCAGAAAATATAACAGGTTATTTATTTATTAATAAAAAACAATCAGCACAGTGTTGAAAAATGTTGAAAAACATTACATTATAGCATAATTTAATATAATGTGAAAAGTTGAAAGTTATTTAGCTAGTATACTAAAATTACATGCATTGTAACAGTTGTTTACAACATAATTTGACCACCGTATTTAGATCAAGAATCATTTGATTACATATTAAAGGGCACCTATTTTACCCCTTTTTCAAGATTTAAGATAAGTCTTTTGTGTCTCCAGAATGTGTCTGTAAAGTTTCTGCTCAAAACACCCATCAGATTATTTATTATACCTTTTAGAATGTTGCATTTTTGCTTTAAAAACATTGTAGCTGTTTTGGTGGCCTGTGCCTTTAATACTGGTTCTCCCCGCCCACCGTTCCCACGTGCCTGTCAGAGTGTCTCCGTCTCCGCTGCGTCAGATAACAGACAGACATGAAGGAAGCAGATCTCACGTAACGTTTGTGAGAAATACTATACAGTAAGAACTTTCCCAATTATTGTTTGATGTATTTGTTGTGGAGTTTATTCAAGCCTTTCTGCGATGAGTCACACACAATGTCATTACAAAGTTCACGCACACACACAGTCACACACAGCGGGGACACACACACACACACACAGCACGCGCGTTTAACTTTGCACTGTTTTTGCACGGCAGATGTGACAGGATACACGTTAATATCCACTGCTGTATGGATATCCGTTATGTTGATGAACAAAATAAACCTGATTTAATGTCCACAAACCGGGATTGAAGCGTCTTCTTTTATAATTGTACTGACACGCGGCTGTGGTGATAGTAGTAAAGTAAAGTAAAGCTGAAGTAAATCGCTGTAATTCATTACAAACATGCATTGTTTTTAAAACGTTTTAAACTTGTAAAACTCATACTTGATCACATTTGATAATGATTAATTATCACAACCAGCCAAACAGATCTTTTAATCCCAGTTGCTTTGTGCACGTCCTGTCTTGTTGATATAATTATATTCGTTACTACGGAGACATGTTAATACGTGGCTGTCAATCAATTCAGTGGGAGGGGAAACCGCACTCCTACGTCAAGTTGCGGTCGGCCTCAAAATAGGAGGGTTTTGGATCCTATTTTAACATCAGGAAATTAAAAAAAAGAGGCTTATTGGCTTTAAATCACCACAATATGACAGTGGACACACTATACCTTCACACAGTTCTGTCCAAACAGCTTACAAAAGAAGATTTTTTTTTTATCATAGGTGCCCTTTAAAGATAATAGTGCAACCCCAAATTAATACTATAATTTTACTAAACTAAATTTTGTTTGCCACTATCCTTTAGACATCTAGATTTTACCATAAATAAACAAATAAATAAATACAGCTTTTATGATTGCTTACTGTTTTACATACATTTACAATGTTCACATTTTAAAGTGTCAGCAAAAGTTTGTTCTGTCATTTTTTACACAAATATGTAACTGAATAACAATTGAACAATTCATTCATTCATTTTCTTTTCGTCTTAGTCCCTTTATTAATCTGGGGTCACCACAGCAGAATGAACCGCCAACTTATCCAGCATATGTTTTACGCAGCGGATGCCCTTCCAGCCGCAACCCATCACTGGGAAACATCCATACACACTCATTCGCACACATACACTACGGTCAATTTAGCTTACCCAATTCACCTATACCACATGTCTTTGGACTTGGGGGGGAAACCGGAGCACCCGGAGGAAACCCACGCGAACACGGGGAGAACATGCAGACTCCACACAGAAATGCCAACTGACCCAGCCGAGTCTTGAACCAGCGACCTTCTTGCTGTGAGGCGATCGTGCTACCCACTGCACCACCGTGACACCCAACGTGCATTCCAATTTATCACACTTTTCTATTTTCATCAGTATGAACCATCAGTCATGGGAATCCTTACATTTTGATTAAATATTTTGAAAATAAACATACTCTTTACTCTAAAATAAGGATCACTGACTTATACACAGTGAGAATGACCTTGAGTAAACACTAGGGTCAGTTTTATGTCAGTCTGTCTTTAAGACTTTATATAGCTGCTCTGCTGTATTGCGTATCAGAAACTTCAATGCCATACTCTAAATGAAGCCTTTGTCCAGTTAGATCATCATTTAGTTTGTTCGATTTACCCTGTAGTTCCTGTCTACAGTGTGGCATAGCAGCACAAGGCCGAATGACTGTCAAAGCATTAGCATACTGTCAGCGCCTTTAAGTACAACCTAAATCCCTCTGCAGATGAGACTCGTATGGACCACTACTGCAATTACCTTGTCTTCACATTTTGATATTCCCTTTCTCTTTCTCTTTTACCATCTTTCTCTCCTTCTAACACTTTCAAACCCACCACAATCACTGGAGCTTTCTAGTGACATGGTTGTTTGACACCACTTAATTGGAAATTCTATTAAAACATGTTCTGTCCTGTACTTCGGGCTCTCCTGTCTAATTGCCAGTAGAGCAACTCTTAATTGAAGCTGTATGGTATGCAATGTGGGTGAGAGAGACGGAGAAAGATAAATAAAAACCAAGCGAGACAGACAGAGAAAAACTTCTAATTACAGCATCTAAACTATAATTTGTTAAACATTGATTGAACTGTGGATGTATCAATGTCAGAGCTTTAAAACCAAGCCCTTGGAGACGTCGGCATTTGAGGACATCTAAATAAAATCCTGGGTGTACATCTTGTGGCTTAATTACTAAGGTGCCATCGATAACAATTCCAATAGACCTCTTACAAGCCATCTGTGCCAGACAGGGGTCAGTTGCTTGCATTGATTTTCATAAACTACTAGCGGATTTGGATCAACAGGAGCGGAACAGCATGCATTAGTATTCAGTGTGTTTGTGAACGAAGTGACTGCAGGGTCCTTTCGAAGGAATTTGTGGGGAAAACGAAGATCCTTCGATGCAGGGGACACCTGTGGTGCAGCCATGCGTAACTTGTTTCTACAGCTCATCATAACGTTCAGGGTGCATAATCACAACGCCAACGAGGTTTTAAGACACCAAAGAGATTTGAAGGTCAGGTGTGAAGACATGTACGTGCTTGAGCTTGCCGCCTTTCCACCTCTCTTGCTTTTGCTTGTGAGCTGCCTATGGAGGGTGCTTTTTTTTTTTTTTTAATGCTGTTCTCAAATGGTAGATTTTAAAGTTCCTGTGAAATCAAAAGAAAGTTTTTTTAGGTGATAGAATCAGTATGTTAGTCTTAAATGTCCCATGAAATGTGCATATTTTTATTTAATGTTCAATGTAATCTCAACTCAAACATAAAGTTGGGCAGGACAAATAGTAGCTCATCCCCTTTAAAAACAGCCAATAGCGTTTTGTTTTCATCACAGCTCTGCCAGTGAGAGTGGATGAAATCAATCGCATCCAATAAAAAAAGCAAATGAGAAGAGTCTTGATGGGGCGGGGAATGTCAAATACTATTGATTGATCATTTGATTGGTCAGAAGACTTGATAAGAAACTCAAGTATAAGGTGATGTCAAAAAATCGTTTATCCATTTTGGTAGAAAGGACAAACTGGAATATTTGGATGTTTTAAAAGTGAATTTTGTCACTGTTTTGGAGCAGGACCTATAAATACACTTACATACTAAAATACTTTATTTTAAATCCTCAGGACCTTTAAGGATATCTATAAGCATAGTGTGTTCCAAAACATTTACAAGATATACACATCCAAAGCTTGCAGTTTGTCACTTCCGCCTAAATGGATCAACGATTGACATCGCCTCATACTTGAGTTTTTCATCAATTCTTCTGACCAATCAAATGCTCTCAAGTATCTGACATGTTCCGCCCTCTTCAAGATGCTTCCCATTTGCTTTTCATTTGATGCGCTCAATCTCAACCTCTCTCACTGGCAGAGCTGTGATAAACCCGGAACACTATTGGCTATACATTTTTTTCTTCTTTTTTTAAAGCGGAGGAGCTTCTTTATGTCTTAACTGAAATCACATCACACATCAAACAAAACTGCACATTTTAAAGTACTTCATGGGATCTTTAATTATGCTGGCTCTTAAGATGTTGTTTTGGTCATTGGATTTTTGGACTCCTTTTCTCTTATAATACATGCAAAGCTGGCAAAATGCTAAGAAAACATAGTCTTTTGAGTGTTTTGCCAGCTTTAAATGGATTTCTAAGCAAGGCAATCCCAGAATACATTGCAATGAGCTCAGTGACCAAGAAGGTGGAATGTATTTCACAGTAGATTACAGAATTCTGTATACATATTGAGTGAGTATAAAGATGTGTACAGAATGTGTCCCATTTAATTTTATTTATTTAATCATTGTTTACAAGGATTTACAGGAGACAGCTACTTATATGTAATTTACTGTAGCAGTCTACTGTATATGGCAAGCAATATTGTCAGGCATATTTAGAACAAGAATAGTTTGATGCCATTTTAAAAAAAACTCTGTTTGAGGATCACAGTGAGGTTTCAAAAATGCTAGTACCCATTTGTCAAGTTTTTAATCATTACAAATATGTACACAATTTAGTATGATCACTTATTATTTTATAGATTTCAAAGTATAGTTCAGAATAAGTGTGCGGTTTTATAAATTTTCATAAATATATATGTTGTGGGGCGGTACGGTGGCTGAGTGGCTAGCACTGTTGCCTCACAGCAAGAAGGTCGATGGTTCGGTTCATTCCGCTGTGACGACCGACCCCTGATAAATAAGGGACTAAGCCGAAGGAAAATGATTATATGTTGTCCTGAATGACAAATTTTAACATATTCTAGTTATATTTATATATTATAAGGCATAATGATTATATATCGTTTTAAATTGTAAATGGCAATGGTATTTTTGATGATGATGATGGGGAAAAAGCATGCATGGAGTAGGGCTACACAATATTGGAATAAATCTGACATTGCGATATATTGTTTTTCTGCAATACATATTGCGATATGAATACAGTTTCACCAGGGGTCGGTTGCACCTTATATAAATTATATCGTAGCCTAGTTGTGACTTAAAGGGACAATAAGTTACAATTAACGCACTACTAAATATTTTTGAATCACTGCACCACTGAACTCAGCTTAAACGTAACGCTACGTTCTAAATATTACTAAATATTTACGGCAGCCTCCCCCTATCCCCCATGTATAACGGTAGAAAAGAGATGAGGTGAGATTAGTTTACACAGAGGAGATCGCGATGATAATGAAGAATGATCTCCCTCTACTCACAGCCTTATTATCCTCCCAAATCTCGCATTTGTTTCGGTTTGTGAAAGAAGAGTTTAATTTTCTTTCAAGGAGTGTTTTGTGTTAATTGTATGCATCGATTAAAACGAGAATTTCTTCATGACTGAGTTATTCTCCCTGCTATTTTCTCTTTCACATGTAGGTTATAAAAAACTTCATGTGTATTTTATGTGCATTCAGGTGTGTGCGTCGTCTGTTATTAGTGACTGACTGTAATGTTATGTACTATAAAAACGTAATTTATCATTTAATTTTCATAGGACAGTTATATAGAGACGCATTAGTTGTAAAATTGTAAAGCAGTTTAACGATTTAAATTCTTTTTATTGGGTATTACGTCTTCCAATGCGACTACGCATGACTTTACGGAGAGCTTGCGACCTACTAACTACGGTTTGCCTTAAGAGCTTGTGGTGCAACCAAAATGAGAACAAATTTAGTTACAAACTAGCTAGTAGTTACTAAGTCTCTAGTGTGGACTTTACGTTCCAGTTTAAGAAAGAACTTAAGAACAGCTGGTGCAACCCTACCCAGATGGCAATAAATGGAAATAAATCATTCATTTAGATTGATTGGGGTGATTTTATAAGGGGTAAAATAAAATTTAAAAAAGCAAAAATTGCAAGTGAAAAAAGTCAAACAAACACTGCTTTATGGTTTTCCATAGAGTCAAACAGTATTCAGGTAGAGAAATTGAATTACGAAATGTAAAATGCAAAATAACACTGTATAGCCTTCATTCTAGTAATTCAGTTAAATTATTCTTCATTAAAGTTACAAATGTGCTTTTTTTTGTGCCAGCATGCTTTAAGCTCTCTTGAAGTGATTTTAAAATGCATGCAAATGATAAAGTTTCACTCTGTTATGGTTATACTTTGCAGTGACTCCACAAGTCTCATGTATTCTCAACTGTTGTGCTGATCAACTATAATCCCAACTCAACATTGCATATCCAGTGATCTGACTATTGCGGACACACACATTGCGATAAATTGTGCAGGCCTAGCATGGTGTATTTACATAGTATGAAGCAAAACATATAATGAAGTATTGAGAGTATACATGGCTTGTACTTTTACATGAAACAACCATATTTTTAAAACGTTTTATAGTACTGTTACAGCACAAATAGTATATTTATAAGTGTACACAGTGTATAATTTTGCAGGGAGATCTCCATAATGCAACTTTCTTTTTAGGAGACAATTCTCAAGAAATCAAGCATGTTAAAAATAAGTTAGCATGCATGTTTGCACTTGGGCATTGTTAGATTTTTCAATTAAAGTTTCATCATTTGAATGCATGCAATCCACATAAATATACTTCCAGACGTCGTGTATTCGCCTCTCATGACAGGATGCAGATCCTCTTCTGACTGCGAGTGTTTCAGGCACATCTCCCCATTGCACTGACACACCAGTGTGGCAGCTAATTAAAAGCGAATCTGTGGAGAGCAGACAGTTAAAGAAGGAAAGAGGCACAATTAACTAGGGGTGACAGAGGTATCAAACTCTCATGCGCCTCACATTTAAATCTACACGGATGCTCGAGTGACCACACAAACAGGTGTGGAATAAGAAATGCTGCGCACCGCTCGATGCCTCGGCACTTACGGGGTCACGGTCGATCTCCCACCCTGCCTTCTCTGTTTTTTTTGTGTTTTTTTTCTCCAGTCCTTTTCTTAAATCTTTCCCTTTTTGCTGGGGCACAGCTGCTGCACGTCCCTCAGTCTCTGGGGAGTGAAATGAAGAAGAAAGAGCTGAAAGAAGTAGACTGACAATGGAGGGAAAAAATTAAGGATGCAAAAAAAAAAGAAAGAGAAAAGTTTGTTTCTACTCACTCCCTTCTCTTCTTTATGGCATAGTTAAGACCTAAAAAAAATAAACATCTAAAAAAAAAAAAAAAAAGTATATATATATATATATATATGTATATATATATAAAT